>BSBK01011092.1:0-341278 GCA_027943335.1 Chamaecyparis obtusa | reverse complement strand
TACCCCTCCTAAATTTGACACTTTTCTTCCACATGTCTATCTCTCCCTTGATTTTCTCTTATTTTCACATGGCTATCTCTCCCCCTTTGACATCAATGACATAGGCACATATATGCACTAAGTCATAGAGGCCAAAAAAAACTTATCTCATAAAAAATATGAACAACATACCAACTACTCCCCCTAAGGAGCAGTCCCCTAAATTACCAATTTAGAAGGAAAATAATCTCTATAAAAACATTGGACCGATGTAAATCTATGCATCTATAGCTCTGATCAGGAGGGGCTATCACCCCAAGCTTACCTCAAAGACACTCAAAAGCATCATTTGGCAAGGGCTTCATGAAGATATCTACAATCTACTCTTTTGTAGACACATACTCCAGTTTGACTTCCTTTCATTCACCTTATCCTTCAATAAATGATACTTTATAGAAATATGCTTTGTTTTTTAATGCAATAAAAGGTTCTTTGAAATATTGATAGCACTTGAATTGTCACAATAAATAAAAATAGACTCACCAAAACTTATTTTGATGTCTTTCAGCATTTGCTTCATCCAAACTATCTAATTACTGTTCATAGCAACAACAACATATTCAACTTCAGCAGTAGATTGAGATATAAAAGTTTGTTTCTTACTGGACCAAGAGACTAACTTCTTCCCAAGAAGAATGCTCCACATGTAGTAATTTTCATGTCATCAAAATTACTTTCCCAATCAACATCATTGCAAACACATAATGTAAAATCATCATCTTTAGGATACCATAGGCCATAACCCATGATCCCTTTCAAGTATTTGAATATCCTCTTAACAAAAACATGTGATTCCTTCATTTCTTCTTGAAATCTCGCAATAATGCAAACAACATTCATTATGTTTGGGCTTGGTCTGAGTCAACTATAGTAACCCACCGATCATTGATCTATACCTTTTCTGATTAACAAGAGGGGTATCATCATTATTTGTCAATTTGCAACTAGTAAACATAGGGGTTCCAATAGGTTTGGAATCATCCATTCCAAATCTCTTCAACAATTCCTTCACATACTTAGACTCTGATATGAAAATCCCTTTTATTGATTGAGTAATTTGAAGACTAAGAAATAATTTCATCTCACCTATCATTGACATCTCAAATTTCTTTTTCATCTCGTTAGAAAAATCCTTACTCAACTTGTCGTTTCCACCAAAAATGATATCATCCACAAATACTTCAATAATTGAATACAAATTACTATCATCACATCCTTTTCTAAAACCAAGTTTTAACAAATATTTATCTAATATTACAGACCAAGCTCCTGGTGCTTGTTTCAATCCATACAATGCTTTCTTCAATCGACAAACCATGTCATCTTGATCAGTTAAAGGAAAACCCTCAAGTTGTTCAATGTATACTTCCTCTTCCAATTCTCCATTTTAGATTGCAAACTTAACATCCATCTGATATACCTTAAAATATTTTTAAGTAGCATATGCAAGAAAAATTATAACTGCTTCAATTCTAGCAATATTAGCAAAGGTATCCTCAAAGCCAATACCTTCCATCTATGAATATTCTTTGCAAACAAATCTATCTTTGTTCCTTACCACTTCACCATCTTCATTTAGTTTGTCTTTGAAAACCCATTTTATTCCAATCATATTCTTGTCCTTCGGTCTGGGAACTAGGATCCATGTTTTGTTATTTTCAATATGTTCTAGCTCTTGTTTCATTGCCTTAACTCAACTTTCATGTTTGCAAGCTTCATCAACATCTTTAGGTTCAACTTTGGAAATTTAAAAAAAAAATCATTTCTAATTCTAGCATGTTTTCCTCTTGTTAAAACACCTTGATCTCTATCACCAATAATCTTATTTTCTAAATGATTTAACCTTACATACCTTAGAGTCTTTGGATTTTCTTTTGTAGTAGACTCTTGAGTTTCCACTTCATCAATAAATTCTTCATTCTATTTTGATGATCCATTTTGATTTTGATTCTTATTTTGTGCTTGAAAAATCTAATTTTCTTCTTCATCACCTCATTCATAATTGCATGATTTGACCTGTTTATGATAATTTTCATCAACTTTCATATTAGCACTATCCACTATCTTTCTCAACAGATTGTTATTAAAACATTTATAAGCTTCTCTTTGTAGAATAACCAAGAATGATACCTTCATCATATATAGGATCAAACTCCCCTAAATCTTCATCTCTGTTGATATAGAATTTACTTCCAAAGATTCTAAAATACTTCACTGTGGGATCATGTCCATACCAAAGTTCATAAGGATTCTTACCAGTACCATGTTGTATCTAAACTTAGTTCTAAGGGCTGCAGTGCTCATGACTTCTCTCTAGTACATCCGAGGCACATTTGCTTCCTGTTAGAATAACTGAGAGGGAGGGTGAATCAATTTAATCAGTTATCCTACAGTCCCAGACTCCCAGATGTACATCACAAAACAATTTCAACAATTTATGCAGCTCGGTAACATAAAATATCAATTTGTCTGTTAACTTTACCGAATACCAGTAATTATCAAAATTGTGATTATCGATTAAATCAACTATGTAGTATGTAAAGTATGATAGCAAAACAATCATAATAAATAACACATAACACAATGATTTAACATGGAAACCCTGCTAAGAGAAAAACCACTTGGGATCGGTAACCCAAAATAATTCACTCTTCTGAAGTGAACTCGGTTAGGAGCCAACATTGTTAAAGGTTAAAATGCACATTGTTAGGTGTGACCTGGTTAGAGGATTGATCACTAACAGTTAACTCTTGACCAGCATTCACTATGGGGTCAACAAGATAACAATTTAGATTCATTGAATGTCATAGGGTAATACAATAAGACTGTTAAGTCCACTCGGTTAAGAGATTTTGTTGAATCAATGGTTAAACTAATACAGTTATGATCTAATTCAAAATACAACTCAATTGCAAATATTGAGATCTATGCTATGCTCATAGAACTCATCTGATCATTCATAAATTCACTTCCTCAATATTTCTCAACTTACTTCACTTGGTAAATAGTTCTCTGACACTCGGTAATGTCTGTAGCTTGGTTCTTTCTGTAACCAGTTTGATCAGGAATGCATGAATAAAATCTTCATGCAAAATCTCTGCAGTCTCTATTTGTCTAACATGTTTCAACAATGAAACTCATGTCTCTTAAATAGACAAGTAAATTATTTTGATATCAGCCATCAAATTTCACCTCTTAATCTCCTTCGTCCATTTTTCTGCTTAAACCTTCCTCGGCAAATGTGTCCATAACATGTTTCAATCTCATCCTTTAGATCTTCTTTGAATTTTATCAGTCATGGATCTTATAACTAACTTCATCCTTTACCTTGAAATCATAACAACTTCTAGATCATCAAACTTAGTTGGTTGTTCTTAGCATTTAATGTTTTCATCCATACTCGGTTAATACTGAATGCATCGGTGATAACTAACTCGGTTATTACTGTCACTCGGTATACACTGCACAAGCTCGATGTATACAGAAGTCTTCAATTACCAACCACATTAACTTGTTCAAATCAAATCTTTTCTTCATAATAGATTAATGTAACATGCTCAAGTCAACAATATAAAGCCATAGAATCATCAATAAGTTACCTAATATTTACCTTATCCTTATCTTTCATATCCATCTTTTCCTTATGTAGATATCTCATTTCTTCATCTTTTCTTCCTTCTACAAATGTTCAAATGTTTGTAAATATCATGATAAGTATTGTCAAAACTAGTTGACATCAATGACAACATATTGACTTATTTAATCATCTTACATATCACTTAAGTAATTCGGTGATCTCTAATCACTGTCCTTCAGTTCATCTAGATATTCAATCAGTTGTAGATCATCAATCTCTCCCTTTGGCATTGATGGCAACACAAGCAATATAAAATATGCCATACACATACCAAACATGTATTCTACGACTATGTAGGTAAATGGTGTAGCTTGATAAGCTCTCCCTAGCTTGAAATTTAATATGTTTAATCACTACAAAACAAACAACATTCTATGCAAACTCTCCCTATGGATTTGATCTTTTGCAGTTCTCAAATTCTTTCTCTTCTTTCATGTTCTCAACAACAAATATTCCATAGAATGTCCTCTCCCTTTTTGTGTTCTCATTAACTGATATTTCATATGCAATCTCTTTCCCTTTGACAAAAATTCCAAAGAAAATAAATAGCTCTATAGTAGCCAAATTCTCCTTTGTTGTTCGGTCCAGATCAAGTACCTTCATGTACTGATAAATAATTTCTTGTTCCAGCTTCTACAATCTTTCACAACCTTAGAAAAACCTAAAGTGTGAGCTATGTGCATCAACATGAATGATTTTTTGATAAAGTGTAGGTTGATACAACCTCCTGATCACCTTAGTGACCGATAGATAGGGGATGTACCCCTAGTCTAGTCCTCAAATACTCAAATGTGTCCTTTGGTAAGGGTTTGGTAAAAATATCAACAAGTTGTTCTTTAGATTTTATAAATTCCAGTTTCACCTACTTCTTGTACTTCTTCCCTTAAGTAGTGATACTTAATAGATATATGCTTTATTTTTTAATGCATCACAGGATTCTTGGAAATATTTATAGCACTAGTGTTGTGACAATATATAATCACCGGCACTAGGTTCGTGATTACCTCATTCATTCCTTCCAACACTTGTTTTATCCAAGCAATATTTGAACAATTTACAATAGCAGCAACATACTCTACTTCAACAGTAGACTGAGAAATGCATGCTTGTTTCTTGTGTTAATATGATTTAGAACAATAGAGAGGGGGGGTGAATTAGTTGTTCTTAGGTCCTGATGTATAAAAAAAACTTACAAACTTTTCCTTAAATCAGATCCAATAACCAAAACAAACTCAGTCATCACTGATTCAATAATAGAAACATATAACAATGCAGTCCACTACCCAACTGTAACTTAACTTGTAAAACAAAAAAATGTTCAAACCAAAACATTCACACAAGTATTAACACTAGGATTTATAGTGGAAACCCAATGTGGGAAAAACCACTTTGTAACATGCTACTATTATTTTCACTCTTCTAAAGTGAGCTTGGTTAAAAGCCAACCCTGTCAAAGGTTACAATACACACTGTCAAGTGTGATCCAGTTAAAGGATTTCAATCACCTTGTTAAAAGTGAGCCTAGTCATAGGACTTACATACACTCCATTAGAATGCAACCTTGTTCAAAGGATTTAACATATGACTGTTAGGTCAACGTCTGTTAAAAGGATTTTGACTGTTACAATGGTTAGAAAGTAGCAACAATATTTATTTGAAAAATATACAACTCACTTTGCAAATATTAGATCCGATTCCGTACACTAATGCTGGTTTACTGAATTTGAAACTTTTCCATCTCCATCTTTGATCTGCTCAGAACTTTTCTTCAAGCAACCACCACAATTCTCCTTCAACCTTTTTTGCTTATACAGTCAATAAAACTTTACTGATCTTCCAACATTCTCTATTCACCCATGCACTTGCATATCCAAATACTTAGGTTCCCTTTATACTTTCCTCAATTAGGTTAACTCATCTTATGCTACTCAATCTCATTCGTAGATCTTAGGGTTAGGTCAGATTCATTGAATCTACCCACTTCATGTTCTTCGGCTCCTTTTCTAGAATCATCTCAAATCTCTTAAAGATTTACAATAAAACATTTTACAGTGCATTTAATGCTTTCAAACAATCAAAAATAAAGTCAACACATTTTACATAATCCTAGAATTCAACAATGTCAGCTCCAAAACTAAATTCTCTTCAAATATAAAAATGTTGATGCTCGGTCAATACTATGATCAACTACTCAGTCTTCATGTAGAAAGCTCGGTCATTACTAAAAATGTTTCCTCGGCTTATACTGTCTTCCTCGACAATTAACTGTTGTTCGGTCGACACTAGAATTTTGCTTGGCATACACTGACTCGGTCGACACTAACATTACTCAGCTTAAACATGATTTCTCCATTCTTTGCTTGGTCAAGCCTACCAATTTAGTCTTCAGTCTTACTAAGATAAATACTACATTGTCTCATCATTGTACAACATAGTCAAGTACACTTTGTAATATCAAGATAACTCAACCTTTCCCTAGGTGATATTGTTACCAACCTTGCCTATCCCCTTAGCAACACTCAAATAGATATAGTACTTTCCTAAGTAGCAATAGTCTTACCAGTTAAGGTTTGACATCAATGACAATACAACAATTGTTTCAATTATAGTTTCCAACATCTTGCTTATCCAAGTCACAAGCATTTCTTCTAAAAAGAATGCTCCACCTGTTGTGCTCTTCTGGTCATCAATTTTTCCAGCCCAATCTATATCTGTATAAACTTAGAGTTCAAATTTTCCTTCCTTTGTGTACCATAAACCATAGTCTTCAGTCTTCTTCAAGTGTCTTATAATTATTTTAATAGAAACCATATGTGAATCTTTAGGATTGGCAGAGAATCTTGCCACAATCCCAACTGCATGTGCTATATCAGGCCTACTATGTACCACATACATCAATTTTCCAATCATTGATCTGTACAGTGTTTGATTTACTTCTATAGATTCATCATCCTTTTTCAACTTACATCTTGTTACCATTGGTGTTCCTACCGGTTTTGAATCTTCCATGCCAAAAGTCTTTAACACTTCTTTAATGTATTTTGATTGAGTGATGAAAATCCCATCATTCTGTTGTATAATCTACAAACCTAGAAATAATTTAATCTCTCCAAACATTAACATCTCAAATTCCTTTCTCATTTCATCAGAAAAAGATTTGCAAATTAGATCATGTCCACCAAAGATTATGTCATCAACAAAAATTTCAGCAATCAAAATATTATCATCAGATTCTCCTTTCATGAACAAATTACTATTTTCACTTGTCCTTACAAAACCAATACTGATAAGATAAGCATGTAGTCTTTCATACCATGCTCTCAGTGCTTTCTTTAGTCCATACAAAGCTTTGTGCAGTATACATACCATGTTCTTCTGATTTGGATGAATAAAACCTTCCGGTTGTTCTATGTAGACCTCCTCCTCAAGAATTCCATTCAAAAAATTTAATTTCACATCCATTTGATATACTTCGAATCACTTATGTGCAACATATGGAAGTAGTATATAGACTCCTTCACGTCTAGCAATAGGTGCAAAGGTTTCACCATAATCTATACCTTCTTCTTGTGCATATCCCTTGCATACAAGTCTTGCCTTATTCTTAGTGACCTCACCATTTTCCTTTAACTTGTTTCTGAAAATCCACATAGTACCAATTACATTTTTATCTTTTGGTCTAGGTACTAATGTCCATGTCTTATTCTTCTCAATTTGTTCAATTTCCTCATTCATAGCCTTAATCTATTCCCCATTTTCAAGTGCATCCCTAACATTTTTAGGTTCAAACTCACAAACTAAGCATATGTTATGTCTTAACTTACTTCGGGGCATCATGCCAGCTTGCTTATCTCCAATAATTTGATTTTGCGGATGGTGTCTTCTGACAAATCTTGCTAGAACTTGTTCTCTTCTTTTCTCATCATTCGGTTCAGGTTCATTTTCTTGCTCGATAGCTTCTTCCCGGTTCTCAGTTTGCATTTGCTGATTCTTGGTAGCATTTTCCCGATGCTCAGTAGACTCAACCTGTGGCTTTGGTAGATAGCCTAGATGCTCAACATATGTAAACCTACCGCAGTCTTCTAGTTTCGTCATGCTTTCTTCATCATTCTTTTTTAGCAAATTCATCAACTTTTACATTAGCACTTTCTACCATTTTATTAGTAGCCTTGTTCAAACATTTATAAGCTTTACTCTTAGTAGAATATCCTAAAAATATACCTTCATCACCTTTTGAGTCAAATTTACCATTTCTATCATTTTTTAGAATATAACACCTACTTCCAAAGATTCTAAAATAACTTACATTCGGTGTATAGCCAAACCATAACTCATAAGGTGTCTTGTTCATGTCTTTCTTTAGTTGAACTCGGTTCAAGATGTATACTACAGTGCTAACTTCTTCTCTCTAGTACATTTGTGCAACATTTTTCTCAATCATCAATGTTTTGGCATAATCAACAATAGATCAATTCCTCCTTTCAACAATCCCATTCTACTGCGGTGTCCTAGGTGTAGAAACCCATCTTTTAATTCCATGCTCATTACATAAATTAGTGAATTCATCATAAATAAACTCACCTACTCTATCAGATCTTAAGCATGTTAATTCTTTCCCGGTTTCTTCTTCAAATTTAGCTTTATACCATTTAAACAATTTGAATGCCTCATATTTTTCTTTTAAGAACATGACTGTCATCATCCTAGAGTAGTCATCAATAAATAAAATAAAATATTTATCACCATAGTAGCTTTGATTTCTCATAGGACCACATAAGTTGGTATGTACCAACTCCAAAATACCTTTATATGAATAGTCTTTACTTTTAAAACTAGATTTGGTCATGAATCTTTCCTTTCTAACATTGATTGCACATAACATGATCAGCTTTGGTTAGACTTCATAGACCTATAACTCTTCTCTTTCTACTAATCTTAATCATGTTATCAAAGTTCACATGACATATTCCCTTACACCATAACCATACATCTTCATTTTTCACCAGTAAACAAGAAGTTTCAACATTGTCAAGATAGAATAAATTACCTTTTGATTGTCCTCCAGTACCCGCAACAACCTTTCCATTTTCATCATAAATTTTCACCTTCTTGCTTTCAAATGCAACTCAGTAACCTAAGTTATTCAACTGTGCTACACTTAACAAATTATGGTTAAGTCCTTTTACCAAGTATGCATTATCCCATCTAATCCTATGATTCAATAAGATAGACCCTTTTCCTTTCAGTTGACAAGGTGTATCATTTCTCATTTTCACCGATCCTCCATTATAGTGCTCAAGATGTTCAAATTTATCTTCATCACTAGTCATGTGATGTGTACAGCCACTATTAATGATCCAAGTATCATTCTTACTAACTTTAGAAATAAGGGTTGTTTCTACATACCTTTCCTCTTCTTCTGAATCATCTTTCATTGCAACAAATACCACTTCAATTTCATCATCAATGTCAGTGTCAGTGTCATCTTCATTTTCTCCAATAAGGTAACATGTTGTCTTGCCTTTGTCTTTGTAATCTCGGTTGTCTTTGTTGTAGTGTCAGTTTTGTTGAGCGTCATTTTTACACAAAGACAATGGCTAGGAATTTGCACGAGAAACTTCCCCTCTTGGAAGACTGACATAATCAATCTCAAGGTTCCTTTTGGCTAGGTCTCAACCGCTTGGATAGCTCAATGGAAGACAAATGTGAATCTATTAACAAGGAGGCCTTTGCTAGCTCTTCTCTCAAGGGAAACTACCAAACAAACTTTATGAAACCAAAAGTTCTCTTTTTTTTTATATGATTTTCAGATTTTAAGAATAAAGCAATGCTAGTTTAATTAATCTACTGAAAATAACTTGCAAAGAGGGTTAGAAGATCTAGGGTAACAAGAGATTTAAAATGAATTTTCTAAAAAATAAACCTAATGGACATATGCTAGCATCACACCACCATGTGAATTAAATAACCAAGAAGATGAGGAAACCCACAAAACAAAGATCAGATCATGTCACAATCTTCAGCTGAATGGATGCAACCATCTACGGATTCAAACAAATGCAGATGTATGATAAGCCAAAAATCATCAGATCACCAAGCCACCCCAGATGTGCACACACGTGAGACAAGTTAATCTTCAATCACCAAAGAATGATCTTCTCATAAATTCATCACAACACAACAATGCAATACCAGCAAACACCGAACTAAAAGATCGCAGACTTAAAATCATTAAACAACCAATTGGATCTTTGAAATAAAGAATGAGCAATTCACACATTCACAAACTTCGCATAGATAGTAGATAAATCACACCATGAATGAAGCACCAATTGTATCTATTGTATTAATCATCAAGTCAACCCTCATTACATCATTTTATTACAATTTACAGAGCTGGGCTCTTATTTTCGCAGTTAGGGTTTTGTTGCAACTAAAACTTGAAAGTAAATCTAACTATAGCTTGCATTAAATAAACTTCTTCTAAAGCTTAGCTAAACTATCCTAGCATGGAATTAATCCTCATGCATTACAAAGATTTGAATAAAATATGCATTAGAGAATTAAAAAATGGAGCTGGAACTCGTGCATGCACTTGATAATCTCCATGTTTCTACCCTTGATCCTTGGCTCCGGCCTCTCCACATGGACCCAACTAGAAGAGATCCCAAAATCATGCACAAACAATCCCAAAAAGAAAGCCCAGATGACTGGAAAATGATCTCTGAGATAACTCGAGTTAACTTTTGGACATGCCAAAAAATGCCCAAATCCTAATAGTTGGTCTGAAAAACTCAAGACCCAAAATTGACTAAGTACCAAGTCCTTCACCCCCAAAATTTCAGATTTTTGGACTTGTCGGAGGCCGAAAAACCCACATGGCTGAAATGCCAAAAATCAGGCTTTGCAAAAATGGCTAAGTGTCAAAACTAGATTTTCTGTACACAAAATTTGGCAGATCTTAGACTGGAGGCTTACTAGCTGGGAGGCACTTTTGGATGTTCCTTCTTGAACCTATCCACTATCTCCAACACCTCATCAAAGTTTAGAATCTTAATTCCTTGAAGGATCTCTTGCTACCTATCTTAGAAGTCAGTCAATTCTTGTGCAAAAGCTTTTATTTCTTCTTCACGAGATAGCATTTTCTGAATTTCCTCCTTTTGGTAAAATATCTGCAGGAGATCTTCTTTAGTCTTGACCCCTTGGAATATGCATAGG
The DNA here is from genome assembly GCA_027943335.1 of Chamaecyparis obtusa. NCBI lineage: Eukaryota > Viridiplantae > Streptophyta > Pinopsida > Cupressales > Cupressaceae > Chamaecyparis > Chamaecyparis obtusa. Next base: position 330,384 of record BSBK01011092.1, on the reverse strand, counting down.
TACTAATTGATGATGTATTTTACTAAATACATATTCTTATCATCATCTTAATCAAATAGATCCAGGTCTAGGCCTTCGAAGAACTCCTGCAGCTCCTATGCAAAAAGTGTGTTGTCGTCCCTTCTCTTATTCAACCTCTTGAGAACCTTTTCAAATATGGACAATGCCACAGCTATCTCTTGGATCCACTCTTCAAAATTGTCCAATTTTGACACTTCATATATCTTCATCAATACTTGGAAGTGCTACTTCCTTATCCTTGTCAGCTCATCTAACACCTTTTGCCAATTAAGGATGGTTTTCTCTACACCATTTTCCTCACTCATAATTTCTATTAAGGAAGTTATTCCCGCCAAAATGCTCCAAAAGGGCCTTAGAATCCTCCTGAGGGATAAGCTAGAAAACTGTTCAAAATCAAGCTTCCACTCAGCACAAGCCTGTACAAAAGAATGTGGAACATCTGTATCTATAACTCCCTTCTTCTCCAAAATCGCCTGTAATCAGGCCTCAGGGTTATCTGGGTCAATTGGACCCACTATTTTCAGAATGAATTTCTTCATAGCTTCATTTTACTCTACCAGAGCTTTAATCCCTTCTTCATCTTTATCCATGAAGCCTAAATAATGCTTCAAACCCAAAGTAGCCAAGGTTTTGCTACCTTCCTTGGTGGGCTCCCCCAAATCTACCTCCTCCAACACATAGTCATCTGGAGTGATTTCACTTGCACTGACATCCTTTGTAGGAATAGCCACCTGTGCTTTCCACCTACCAGTTTGGTCTTGTGTCACATAAGACATTGTCCTTGCTTAGGGAATTGGTGTCGTTTGGTGGAAGGCGCACCCAAGGGTGGTTATGTCAGCCTCATCATATGTATACACCCTTACCCTTGGCTGTACTTCCTTAGTGAACCATGTGGGCTTTGAGAATGCATTCAATGTCTCATAGGGAGCAACTAATGTGGAAGAAGTTTTCGGGTGCCTTGTTTCTATTTCCTCTTGAGTCTCCTCCTCTTTCTCTATTTCCTATTCATCTTCAGTATTTTGTCTGCCCTCTTCTTGTGTGTGTTCCTCATCATCAGCTATCTACTGCTCATGGGCTATTTGTTCCTTAGTATCTATTTGTTACTTCTATTCTTTAGTATGTGGATCTTCTTCTTCCTGTGATTCTCCCTTGTCATCTGGCTCCTTAGAACCTGCATGAGCTTCTTCCATCTTATCTTCACCAGTGACTTTTGCTTCTTTCTCCAGCTCCTGCGAGCTCTGAGGCACTAATTCACTATGGACTTGTGGTAAGGGCACGTGAACTTGGGGAGGAATATTGAGTGAGGGAGGTGTAGGAGACACAAGGGGAGTGGTTGAATGGGCTAGTGGAGGTGGTGTTGAAAGGGGAACATGGGATTAAGAAGGTTGCTGAGGCAACATAGTGGTTCATACTGGTGTGGAAAGTGGGGTAGTGGGAGGATCTTGAAGTGGAACTGTAGGTGGAGTTGGATGTTGAGGTGGAGGAAAAGGTGGAATAGATAAATCCAATGGGACCTGTGTAGCTACATCTTCTTCTGAGGTGACCCTAACAGAAGAATCCTTTTTTGGCTCTACAGTCTCCTTTTGGGCCTCAGCCATCTCAACATCAACTTTCTCTTGAGATTCCCATTGGGTGTCCTCTTCCATGCCACTAAAAAGACTGGTAAATTGTATAGGAACCTGCTACTCAGATTCTTTAAAACCATGTAGCCCTACAAAATTTGTGATGTTGAACACATCATCACCAAGAGCATCTAGATTTACCGGCTCATCCTGAGTAGCCCCTCCCATGTTCTCAGGATCATTTTCCATTACTCTCCTCTTCTTCAAAAATCCCATAGACCGGGTCCTCCTACTAAGGGGAACTTCATCCAATTCATCTTCATCATCTTCTACTAGGGTATCCATTTGTGTGGGCATTGAGCCTCTCTTTCTCTTGTACACATGACCCTTGATTACTTCGGATGGCTTGGGCCCTATGATTTTGAACTTTGTCTTCTTGGCCATGTTGGGAGAGTCATGGCTACTGGATGAAGGTATATCTAGTGGCGTGATACTTCCGGTCATCCTGGTCTTTACCTTTTTAGAGTGCATAGCTGGACCATATGTAGTGGGGCACTCATGCTGATATACAATTTTTGGCTTTAGAGGAGCAACCTCTTTGAACTGTGGTTTCAAAACCTTTTCTCCCTTCTTCTTTTCTTGAGAGGGCTTCTCTAGGAGTTGTTTCATCAGAACTAGCTGCATTTGGAAAGGATGAGCAATCCATGATTTTGTGAGTTTAATCACATGTCAGGCTTTGAAATCCATACTATCATTCTCATCTTGATCCACTTCTACATTCAAAATGGCCCTTGTGAAGTAATCACAAACCCTTACTTCATAATAATCAACATAGTTGGCTCAATGGTCTTCTACGTGTGGCTCATGAACATAATGCCTTCCCATTATGTGGCTGTATGTACCAATGGGATCAAAATAAGGCCTCACCAGGTTGTAAGTTAATAGTGGGAATTCATCCCACTCCCAAGTCAGAGACTTGCAGACCTTCATGTCCGGTATGTAGTGGGGGCCAATGGAAATGGAAAAACTCGAGCAATGCTTCTTGTGCTTAATGTATTTGTGTGCGTCAGATAGATGCCTTGCAATCTCTAGGAGGACTACCATATCAGATGGGTACCTTGGTAATTTCTTTGGCGCTAGGGTGCTTCCTGCCACCCGAATGTAAGTGAATGTTCAGAACTATATATAGAATGCCCCTAGGGCCTTTACCTTAGCTGCTTCTTCAGTGGAAATCTTTTAGCATAGTCTCCCTCAATGGAGCGTATGATGGAAAAAATGAAAGCATCATTTACTATTCTGAATTCCAGGCTATTGTGTATGTAAAAGTCTTTCCTCACCAGTTGAGGATACAAGGTAAATGGCCATGTATTCTGTTCACCCATCACCCCAACTTTAGTTAATCTTGGATATACTGCCCATGTAGCTAGAAGATACACAACATAAGAGGTCATGTAGAAATGAGGGTCAGTCTTAACCCGAACTAGTTGCTCGTCTAGATTTTCACTAAGAATAGAGGCCCAATCAAACCTCGCTTGTCTTTCTTTTATCTTTTGGATTAGGAAGATCATCCAAGGCTCCAGTTGAGAGGACTTAGGTAGCCCATACACCTTGCTGATCATTGTTATGGCTACTTGGATATCTTCTTGCATATACCCTCTTCTCATATCAATTCTATCAATTTTTTTCTTGGGCAATGGTTGCATCAGGTACTCATTATTGACAATGTTATGAGCCCTTTGTATGTCCTTATTGTAGAATTCCATACCCTTGTTGATGTTAAAATTAAAGAACTTGTCCACCCCCTTGGGCAGATGGAAAACATCCTCAATGCTGTCGGGCCTCAGGTCTAAGACCACCTCACCAACACTATTCTTTAACATGCGCTCATCAGGCACATAGTTACTGGCCAGTGTATTGATTAGTTCTACCAATTAGATGGAAACTGGGTGAGCTACCGCATTCACTAGAGAGTAGTGGACTAATGAAGTGCAGTCCTCCGAGTGTCCCACCAGCTGAGCACACTTATTCAGGTATTCATTCTAGCTTATGTTCCCAATATCAGTGTTCGTTATGCCTATGTGCAGGTTCGTCACTTTGGATGGTGGGTGGTAACCCTTGAATTGATACTTCATTACTGGTGATGCCAATACCTTTTCGACCATATCTGTAGAGAGGAAAAGACATGAATCAGTAACATGGTGGGAAGAAAAACTTAGAAAGCAAAGTATGTCACCAATTTTAAGCTCAAAAAGAGGCATAGGAGGTAATTTCGGTCTTTCAGACCTTCGGAGGTGTCAGACCTCCAAAAGGCTGAAAAGGCCAAAAATGCCAAAGGCGACACTACTGACAATACTCTCAACTCTTTTGGTGAATCGGAGGTGAGAAAACCCTATGGGCCAACAAGGCTAAAAAGGCCAAGGAGGGGTTTCTAGTAGGATCTTGAAGAGTTTGGTGATCCGGGGATTGATAGATCTTCAGCGTGCAAAAAGGCTAAAAATGCTGAAGGTGACATGAGTACTTTTGGCAAGATGGTCTTCGACACTTTAGAGGTATGAATGTTTCAGTGTGCAACAACACTGAAATGTCAAAAGGTGCCCTCAACACTTGGAGAATTTTTCTAGATACAAGTCACTTGAGAGTTTCAGACTCCAAAGGTCTGAAACAAGGGTTTCCCAGTCGGACTCAAAAATGAGTCCAACGATGAGTTTGACCACAAACTCATCAAGGGGATGCAAGGTGACTACCTTGACAATCCCCAAGGCCAAAAAGGCCAACTCTAAATAACCTAGACCTAAGGACAAGGCCGAAAAGGCCAAAAAGACACAAACCTACAAAACTAAGACATGCCGAAAAGGCTGAAAGTGAGGACCCTAATCTAAGACCCAAAACACTAAAAAAAGAGGGGGAAAAGACAACCAACCTAGAAGACAATGAACCCAAGGATGACCAGTGAGGAGATGAGACCAAGATGGTGAAAAGGCGATGAGTGGTGAACAAACTGGTTGGAGGTGGAGGAGCGAGCGTGAAAGTGAGGGCTTTAAAATCCTTTCACCCTTATATAGGCCTTCCAGGTGGCTGACATAAGCACCCTAGTTGATTAGCCTTTCAACCTTTCGGGGGGTGTTGGACCATCGAAAGGGCCAAAACTTTGAAAGGCTGACTCCTATGCGGGGTTGGACTTCCTAAGCTTCGGACCTATGAAAAGTCCGAAAGGGTGTCAGGGCCAAAAAAGTAAAAAATAGGGTGGCGTTTAACTCCTTGCTCCTTTGGGCTTTTCATACTTTCGAACATCTGAAAGTGTGAAAGGGTGAGAAGGCTGAAAGGGCCAAAAAATGACAAAAACAACTAAGGGCAAAAACCAAAGATAAAATCAGAAAAAGCAGAAACCAAAAAGGGAGCCCATGAGGCTTAAAAAGCCTAGAATGGGGAGTATGGTTGTGAGACCACAACAAATAGCCCAAACAAAGAAATGGAAACAATCCATGCTTCCTAGAGCTAGTCCACCTAGAGACAATCTTGATTCACAATGAGACAAGTAAAAAAATGTTCAGATCGAGCATGTTTCTTATCATCAAGAAGGTAGAGAAAACCATAATGGCCACATCCAGTGTATGAGTGCATGTGTTCAAATTTCCTTGGAAACCCTTCACCATGAGCTCTCACTAATGATCATCCCATCATTGTCAGATCACTGCCCACCAATCTGAAGTCTGCCATAAGTCAATTTAACCTTGCTCTATTGCTAGGCAGGCATTAATAGCCCTGATAGAGATTGCTAAAGTCACCCTTTCCCAACTGCAAATGAGCTTTGATTGAAGTTCTTAGACTTCATAGGAGGGCTCTTAGACTTGATTTGCTCTAATTTTTAACCGATCCTTTTGAAAGCACCTTGTTATCAACAAATTTTGTTAAATGTGGGCTACTTTGGTATTCTTTGTAGCTTCGTCAGATATCGCTGGTTTGCTCCATTCTATTTTTTTTCTTTCCCTTTTGAAATCAGGGCATCGCTTAGACTGTGCTATCTTGGTTTTGAGCATTCCTTTGTTTATCTCATCTTTATGTGTTCCTCCTTTTTATTTTCTTGCTCTTTTCTTTTAGCCTGCATTTTAGCTAGGAAAGGGTTTTGACTTTTAGGCTTCCCTCGTGACCATGGGCATCTCCCGATGCCGATTGGAATCCTATTTTGACAAGCTTGTGGCTTGGGATTTCCTTTTAATTGCGTTGTAGTGTTGAGGATGGTTGATTCTGGTAAACTCCCCCAAGAAGTCTGAAAAGAAAATACCTTACCTCTGATCACTGTCTCTGGCTCACTGCAAGATGAAACTACTTCCAAGGTTTAGATCATGGGAAGCTTGTATCTACTACCTAGACTACTTGGAATAGACCAAAAAATATTGAAAGCACCTACCCCCTTACGAACAAAGACCCAAAGAACAGACATGGATGACAAGACCGACAAAAAAAATGAGAAAAGATAATATAGTACAAGAATATATAGTAAAGTACAAGGGGCCACTCAAGACCCAAAATAATGCTTCAAAAATTGGCCATTGACTGGTAATGGGAGCAATTCTCTATCAAGAGAACTAATCCAAAAGGTATTCTCTCCCAGGATCTCTGTGATCTGGAACAAGCCTATCCACAAACATTGGAACTTGGTGTGGCTGCCTAGTTTTTCTTTTGCTTTGTCCCAAATTAAGACCAAATCAAAAATTCAGAAGGATTTTATGGTTGCTCTTTTGTCAAACTATCGCTTGACAACAACTTGGTGTTTGGCTATGCGTTCCAAGGCCATAGTTCATTTTTCTTCAAGGTTCAACAAATCCGTGAGGTGAATCTGCACCCGATCCTCACCCTCGACGTATTGATCCATGAATCTCAAGATTGGTATTTTTAGGTTCATCGGAAAGATAGGTTGTAGACCATAAACTAACTGGTAGGGAGAGGTCCCTAAGGCATTCTTGACTCTAACACAATCTGTCCACAGATAATATTTTAAATGGGTGTGCCAATCTATGGGATTGTCATCCAAAAGATGTTTGATTACCATTGTTAGGTTCTTGTTGGTTGACTCAGCAACTTTGTTCCCTTGCGAGTAGTAATTGGATGAGAATTTTAGAATTACCTGGTTCTCGAAGGCCCATTGAATGAGACTTGTAGACAAAAATTAGGGGGCATTGTCACATACCAAGAAAAAAGGCATGCCAAACCTCATGATAATGAACTCTTCTAGGAATTTGGTGATCACCTCAGTGGTACAATTTTTCATAACCTATGCCTCTATCTAGTGCGTGCAGTAATCAGTTATAGTCAAAATGTATCGATGGCCTACTAAGGATGGAGGATTGATCATTCCCACAAAATCTAGCCCCCACTGGGTGAACAGACGCACTTCATATACTGGTTGTAGGGGCATCACCAGATGTTTCTCTCAAATGGCACTAGTTTGGCAAACATGGCAAGAACGCACATGCTCGTGAGTATCTTTGAATAAAGTTAGCCAATAATAGCCAAATATTAGTATCTGATGAGCTGTAGCTTCTACTGATCCATACCCAGTACCATACTTATCATGAAATTTTGTGAGAACTTGTTTAGCTTCTGTTCGATCTAAATATCATAGGTACAATCCATCATAATTGCGTTTGTAGAGCTTCCCATTTTTCAACATTTATGAACTGCTCTTATTTTTAAGTACCCTCCGCTAGGAACCATTCAATCTATTTGGGTAAAAAGTTTGCAACAAGTAGTAAACTATGTCTTGATACCATATGTCAGTGACTATTCCTTCATTGGTGTACACCTGGCACACCAAACCTTGTTCTATTTCAGCCATCATCTTGGTGAGGCCTTGACCTCTCACCAATTTCATTGGTTGGATCTCAATGTGGAATTCCTACAATATTGCCATCCATTTTCCTCTTCATTCTCTAAGCTCATTTTGCATTAGTAAGGATTTGACTGCTAGATCCAGAACAATAGCAATGACCTTACTCTGAAGTATGTAGTGTCTGAATTTTTTGACAGCCTTGACAAGGGCCAAAGATTGTTTATCCAAATTAGGATATTTGAGTTCTGCATTCTTCAGTGGATAGCTCATGAAAGCAATCGACCGTTCATCTTCACCCTCTTTCTTCTGCGTGAGGATTCCTGTACATGAATGTTCCAAAGCAAATGAGTAGACCTTAAATGGTAGAAGATAATTAGGACTGACCAGGACTAGAGCAGTGTCAATGGATGTTTTGATTTCTTTGAAGGCCTCCTTAGCCAAGGTGCTCCATTCGATTTTAGCATCCTTCTTCAACATATCATTTAAAGGATGCACTATTTTCACAAACCAACTGATGAACTTCCTGAAAAAGTTGATTTTCCCAAAAAAGGACTTCAAGTCCTTCCTGCTATTTGGAGGAACCAATTTGAGGATAGCTTCAACCCTTTCAGGGTCAATTGAGATGCTTGTCTTAGATATGATGTGCCTGAGAAGTTTGCCTTGAGTCACCCCAAAGACACACTTCTTAGGGTTTAAAGAAATCCCATAACCTCGACACCTCTTCAAAACCTTTCGCAAATCTAATGTGGTCCGCCCGGCTCCTGGAGAAAATTGTGAGATCGTCCATATATATAAAAATGCATTTGTTAACTAGACCCTTGAATGCCTCATCCATAGCCCATTGGAAAGTGGCTCCTGCATTGATTAGACCGAATGACATGCGGCGATAGGCAAACGTCCCCCATTTTGTAGTGAAGGCTATCTTCAGGCGGTCTTCTTCCTTCACCATGACTTGGTTGTACCCCAAGTATCCATCCAAAAAGGACATCATTTGGGAACCATTGACCACCTGTAACACTTCATCTAGAGAAGGCAAAGGATAGTTGTCCTTTTGAGAGGACCTGTTCAAATTTCTAAAGTCGACGCAGAGCTGAACCTCTCCACTTTTCTTCCTCACAGGAACAAGATTGGCAACCCAAGTAGAATGCCAGATGGGAAAAATTATCTTGGCATCAAGCAACTTCTGACTTCCTTTTGAATCACTGGCTCGATCACAGGGTTCACTGGTCTTTGCCTCTGGTGGAAAGGTTTAGCATCTGGGTCTAGTGGGATGTTGTGGACAATAATGCTGGGGTCATAGGTTTTCAAATCCTCATAGCACCATGCTATGACATCTTTGTATTTGGTGAGTAGCTCGACCATCTATTTCTTTTCCTCTGGTGTGCCAACTTTGCCTATATGGACCTCCCTAGGTTCGAGTTACGTACCCAAGTTGTAGAGCTTGCAATCATCTCTGCCCACTACTAGTGTTTTCCCTCTTTCTTGAGCATGTTCATCTTTATAAAAAATCCTCTCTAGAGCTACCATAACTTTCAGAATGGAATTTTTTTCAAGTTCAAAATCCCTAATTCATCTGACTCCTCTATTTCATCCTCTTCTTCATTAATGCTCTACTTGTCAAAGATCCCCATGTTTATAATGAATTCCAATATTTGTTGATCATCTTGAAATACCTGGAAGTTTTTTATGTTGTCAGGGATAGCCGGTACAACCACTAGTTCCACAGAGAATTTCTTCAATTTGGATTTCTCCAGTGATTGTAGGGAGCTTGCAGATACTGCTAAAGTGTCGGCGACAGTATTCTTTCTTCTTGGGATGCTCTAAATGTTAAAGGCTTCAAAATATTTGATTAGGTCCCAAATGCAATTGCAATACGAGACCAATCATTTGTCGGTGTAGGAATATTGGCTCTTGATTTGTCAAACTATCAATTGTGAGTCACCTTCCACTATTATTGCTTTCACTTTCTTTTCATGTGCCAGGAGGAGACCCCAGACTAGAGCCTTGTACTTGATGACATTGTTAGTGCAGTAGAATTGCAATCAGTAGGTAGCATAGTGTAACCCTCCACAAGGGTTGACTAATTCGATCCTAGCTCCTACTCCCTACTTACACTTGGAGCCATCGAACTGAAGTCTCCATACTGAATGATTTTTGTTGGAAGATGTCTTGACTAGGGGTTCTGGGATTACTTCTGGCATGGGTGCCTCGATCTAGGGTTCTATAGGGGCTGTGAGTGGTGACAAGTCTTCTTTACTTGGAGATTCTGACTTTCCCTCATCTAAAATTTCTCTTTTTGAAAGTGGAACCCACTTCATTTTTTGCTTTTCCTTGACATTGCGGAAAACTTCGTGGCATGGGGGCAGGCAACCATCATCAGAAGAGCTCCAATCCTCTTGTGTAAAGCGTTCGGCTGTAGGACCTTGAGGTTCTTCACTGAGGGGAGATTCCCCCTCACTCAAACATGTTGCTGCATTCTTGGGAGGTTTGGATACATCTGATATATGGTTAATAACTTGGACCACTGCCTCTTGGCAGCCTTGGCATGTAAACTCTGAGTGGTTCGTCTGATGAAGATGAAAGTACTCGGGTAGCATCAATATGTTGGGATGAGCATCTGGGCCCAGATGTCTCATATTCTTTGTCATACCATATATGAATTCTATGAGAATCTCTTCAGGGATCTGGACATCTATTAAACCTTGAATGGGGCTACTATCCGAGTCTTCTTCTTCCTTGAGTTGAAATGCCAATGCCTTGTCAAAATGGTACACTTCTAGGTCAGCTTGTGAGAATAAAACCTCATTTGGGGCATTGTACTTGGTTATCATTTGTTTGAGCTTGGGTTCCAAATCTATCTTAATCTGGTTATTGAGCCCTTTCCATGGAAACCAAAGTTGGGTAAAGTCCGTGGAGAACCACCCTCTCAAAGATCAGGTCCATGCTCTACTGAGCAGCATGCCATAAGTCTCTAGGATGTCTACTACATGAAAATCGATGCAATCTTGGATCCTAGGGTCGGCTGTCAGTTGAATACATGCATCCTTCAAAACCCCAATGACTTTGACTTTCATTTTATCGAGTTGGATCACTACCCTATTGGTTGGTTGGGGGTTCATCCCTAGCTTTTGGCATATGGACAATGGCATCACATTACATGAAGCTCCTAAATCAATTAAACAACTATGTAAGTTCCTTCCAAATATTTTGAGGTTAAGTAGGAATGGGGGCACTTCTACCCTATCTTTAAACATAGTCAGCATTGCCTCTGCGGCATTTACGTTAGATACGTTCCTAGTTTTATTGTTGGATGAGGCTGATTTCGAGTGATCCAAGGAATTCAAGAGAGCATCTCTTTGGGTGGGACAAATCTGCAACATATCATACATTGACATATTCATTTTAACTTTCTTCAGTTCCTCTATTGCACTGTATCTTTCATTGGCCCAGACTAGATTTTTTAACGCGACAGGTTGATATGGTGTTGTCTGAACAACAGTGGTACTGGGTCCCCTTGGGGGCATTGGATTATTGCTAGCCTTTGGATTAGGTGGAGTGGTCTACATAATTGGAGGAATGCCATTCGTCAAAGGCTCTCTTCTGCTCCTCAAGTTATAGGTATTTCTATTATTGTTCTAGAAAGCATGGACTTCAGAATACTCTGGTTGGTTTCCTTGATTGAATGGGAAGACAAACTCTTCCTTTCAAGCATTATTGATCAGAGTCTCATCTGAACTTGGATCATATGACTCAAAGGCCATGACACTGAAATGGGCCTGGGAACTCTCAGGATCTTGAGTTTTTTGATTGTCAGACTCCCCCCTATATTCATAATGTGGTTGATGCATGCTGGGACCTTGGGTATAGCTGACTTCTGATGAACTAAAGAAATTGGCATTGTCCATAGGTATACTACCATTATTAGGATGCATGTTCCATGTCCTATTTGTCCTTTGTTGCCCAAACTATTTGTCTTGAGAGCCTTTCCCATAACCTCCTCCATTGTTATTATTGTTGTTGCTGTAATTACCATAATTACGATTTTGATTTTGAGAGTAGGTATTTAGGATAGCAATTGGCCATGGATAGTTTCCTTGATTCGGAGTTGGGTTGAGCTTCATCCAAGTGATCTCCCTGGTCAACTGGGACAATGTATTCTTCATGGCATCTAACTCATTTACTAGAGCTTGATTTGGTTTGTTTGGGACAGTGACCTTTTGTTCACACAAGGCAACCCTATGTGTATCATATCCTGGGTATGTGATGGCCAATGGTGGGGCAACAACATACAGAGTTGGCACTGGATTGATCCTTGGGGCTTGTTGTATTGGAAGTTGACTATTTTCTATGAATGGACCAGTCATAATGGCATTCCCCAATGTTGGTGGAATGCCATAATTCCCACCTGCTTGTGGGTCCATTTGTTGGGTGAACAATATAGCTTCATTACACACTTTCTCCAAAGTGTCGATATCTCCTGGAGGTAGCCTTTTCAAGAATATAGATGTTAATGGGTCTAAGGTGTGCAAGTACACTTGTATAGTAGTGCCAATTAGTATAGTGTATGGAGCTTCAAGCTTTTGGTACATCTTGTGAAAATGGTGATTGAACATAGCGATCAATTCATTAAGGTCTTTTCTCACTGAGATGAATTGGTGATGAAGAGTTTCCAGATCCACATACAATTTGAATTGGTTTAGGAACTTTGTTTCAAATTCCCCCTAGGTAGCAATAGATCCTCATGGTAGATTTAGATACCAATTATATGCAAATTCCCCCAGTGTGTAGGGGAAGAGGTGGCACATGATGTCTTGATGAGCAATCTCTTTTCGATTGCATAATTCCTTGAATGCGCAAACATGTTCTTCCACTATCCTGGATTCTCCATAGATGAAATGTGGACAGAACTTTTCTTTATTTTTGGGCAGTTGATGGAGCTGTCCTAGTAAGTTCCATGGTGAAATTTGAGCATTTGCAAAAAATGCCATTGGGGCTGGTGGTGGAGGAGCAAAAATGGTTGGAATTGGAGGAAGATTCAGATGATCTGAAGTATCCTCTCCGTGCTTTGTTTTGCTGCTGCAAGGTCTGTGAAACTCTATAAGTTCAAGGAACTCCCCTTTGTTGGGTGAAGATCTAAGGACTCATTGAAATCTCTCAGGAGAGAACAATCCAATATTCCAGGGTGTCCCTTTTGAGGGCCCTCCTAGCTCCACTTTTGTTGAGCATCATTTTTACACAAAGACAATGGCTAGGAATTTGCGCGAGCAACTTCCCCTCTTGGAAGACTGACGAAATCAATCTCAAGGTTCATTCTAGCTGGGTCTCAATCACTTGGATAGCTCAATGGAAGACAAATGTGAATATGTTAACAAGGAAGCCTTTGTTGATTCTTATCTCAAGGGAAACTACAAAACAAACTTTAGGAAACCAAAAGTTCTCTGTTTTTTGATACGATTTTCAAATTTTAAGAATAAAGTAATGCTTGTTTAATTAATCTACTGAAAATAACTTGTAAAGAGGGTTAGAAGATGTAGGGTAACAAGAGATTTAAAATGAATTTGCTGAAAAAGAAACCTAATGGACATATGCTAGCATCACACCACCATGTGAATTAGATAACCAAGAAGATGAGGAAACCCACAAAACACAGATCAGATCATGTCACAATCTTTAGCTGAATGGATGCAATCATCAACAGATTCAAACAAATGCAAACGTATGATAAGCCAAAACTCATCAGATCATGAAGCCATCCTGGATGTGCGCACATGTGAGACAAGTTAATCTTCAAACACCAAAGAATGATCTTCTCAGAAATTCCTCACAATATAGCAATGCAATACCAACAAACACCGAACTAAAAGATCGCAGACTTAAAATCATTAAACAACCAATTGGCTCTTTGAAATAAAGAATGCATAATTCACACATTCACAAACTTCACATAGATAGCAGATAAATCATACCATGAATGAATCACCAATTGTATCTATTGTATTAATCATCAAGTCGACCCTCATTACATCATTTTATTACAATTTATAGAGTTGGGCTCTTATTTTCGCAGCCAGGGTTTCGCTGCAACTAAAACTTGAAAGTAAATCTAACTGTAGCTTGCATTAAAGAAACTACTTCTAAAGCTTAGCTAAACTATCCTAGCATGGAATTAATCCTTGTGCATTACAAATATTTGAATAAAATATGCATTAGAGAACTCAAAAATGGATCTGGAGCTTGTGCATGCACTTGATAATCTCCATGTTTCTACCCTTGATCCTTGGCTCCGGCCTCTCCATGTGGACCCAACTGGAAGAGATCCCAAAATCATGCAGAAATGATCCCAAAAAGAAAGCCCAGATGATTGGAAAATGATCTCTGAGATAACTAGAGTTAACTTTTGGACGTGCCAAAAAATGCCCAAATCTTGATAGTTGGTCCAAAAAACTCAAGACCCAAAATTCACTAAGTACCAAGTCCTTCACCCCTCAAATTTTGGACTTGCGAACATGTCAGAGGCTGAAAAACCCACTTGGCCGAAATGTCAAAAATCAGGCTCTTCAAAAATGGCTAAGTGTTAAAACTAGATTTTCTGTAGACAAAATTTGGTAGATCTTAGACTGGAGGATTACTAGATGGGAGGCACTTCTGGATGTTCCTTCTTGAACCTATCCACTATCTCCAACACCTCATCAAAGTCCAACATATTAATTCCTTGATGGATCTCTTGTTGCCTATCTCGGAAGTCAGTCAGTTCTTGTGCAAAATCTTTTATTTCTTCTTCACAAGATAGCATTTTCTGAATTTCCTCCTTTTGGTAAAACATCTGCTGGAGATCTTCTTTAGTCTTGACCCCTCGAAATATGCCTAGGTATAGATTGATGATGTCATTTATTGAATACATAGTCTTATCATCATCTTCATCAAACAGATCCAGGTCTAGGCCTTCGAAGAACTCCTATAGCTCCTTTGCAAAAAGCGTGTTGTCGTCCCTTCTCTTGTTCAACCTCTTGAGAACCTTTTCGAATATGGCCAATGCTGCAACTATCTCTTGGATCTACTCTTCAAAATTGTCCAATTTCGACCCTTCATATTGTAGACACCTAAAAATCCTTTAGAAAATAAATTATTTTTATTTTCTAAAAAATCCCTGATGACATCATCATTTATTAATTAATTAATTATTTAATTAATTTATTTATTTTTTATGTCATTAAATCCCTTTACCTTAATTAAAAATATTTAATTAAGGAATCCCTCCCAAAAATGTTTAAATCTTATTTAAACATTATCTCCTTATTTATTAATTATTTAATTAATAAATTGACCAAAAATCCTAAAATAAATAATTAATTTATTTTTTGCCCAAAACTTGGCCAATTTCCTTAAGACCACTAACCTCTTCTAGAATCTTCTAAATTTTGATTAAAGACTAATCCCATCATTTCCTAACCCTAATCCCAACTCAAAATATTTAATTAAGATTAAATATTTAATCCTCATATTTATTAAATTTATTTTTAATAAATATTCTCAAACCTAAACCATGGAAATAAATAAATCTTTATTTATTTCCTAAAATCCATGTTTATCCTAAGGAAATTCTAGACTCTTCTAGAAAGTCCTAACCCTAATCCTAATCCTAATCTCCCCCCCTAATCCTGTCAAATTCCCTAACCAAGGTTAGCCAACTCCTAAGCTTAACCCAAAGTCAACAAACTTCTAGAGACTTCTCTTACATGCATTAAGTGCATTTAAGGCCTCCTTATCCCTCTTACATGCATTTATCATGCATTTAAGAAGCCCCTCACCTCTTTCTTACACTCTTTGACCTTAGGCACATTTCCCAAATTGTCCACATTCCTCCCATCTTTCAACCCAATGCCCTTGTGACACTTGTCACAAGGAGGTGGCCCTAAACTAGCACAATCTATGTGCTCCCCTTTGAATGAATCTTGGCCTCTCTTAAGGATTTTGATCCTGGCCACTCATTCCTCCTTCCCAAATCCTATAAATGCCCCCTTTTCCAAGAGCAAATTCATTAGCTTACTTTTATTCTCATGCATTGTTATCATGCCCTTTTGCTTCTAGCCTTAGCATAATCATCTTAATTTAGCTTACTTTCAAGCATTTTAGCTCATCTTAGCATAGATTTAATGGATTAAACTAGTTTCTTCCATTGTTTTGCATAAGCATAGCATCATATCACATCTCTATTTGGCTTAAAATCAATCTTAGCATAAACATCATGTAGCTTAATCTTCATTTCAGCATCATTTGATCCTTGAGGCCTTAGGGGCAAATCAGGTGTTCTATACCTATTTTGTGCCATTTTTGGGGTTTTCATGGATTACAATCCATCCTAAAATGCATAAGGAACATGCTCCAAATGCTTAGAGAGCACACCCACATCCCCTTAAGCAAGAGCAAATCAAATAGTGCTCGGGTGCACCTGTTTAAGCTGAATCTGAGGTGGCTTAGTTTAGAGTTTTACTTGTTTTTGATTGATTTCATGCTTAGACTAACATCTAATCTTTGTTTGGCTTGAAGTTTTCCAAAACCAGGTACCCTCGAAAGCCTTGTCCACATTCTGGCACGCCTGGTGGGACCCAAACCCACAATCACTTGATTATATCATGCTTTATATTCTCGTATTTGCAGGAAACAGGTGAAATGTTGCCTACACAAAGTTTAGTCACGCCTACACAAAGTAGAGTCACACCTACAAAGAGCCTGATCACGCCTACGAGCTCTGTATCGACACCTATGTTCTGAAGATTTCTATCCTCGACAACTTCTATTCTATCTAAACTTCTTTTTTGTCACCTGTAACAGAAATAATCATGCCTACGAGATAAACATTCATGCATCCGCGTATAGAATTCTCACCTATAATCATTTCATTGTCACCTATATCCATTCCATTATCACCTATCAGCATTTCATTATTGCCTGTAAAAAAATTTCATTGTCGCCTATGCCTGTTTGAGTGTCGCTTAGGAATTTTTTTTTATTGTCGCCTGTGCTTTTTTAAGTGTCGCTTGTGCACGTTTCATTGTCGCCTAGGCATTTTTAAGTGTCGCCTGTAATCATTTCATTCTTGCTTGTCAGAATTTCATTATCGCTTGTAATAATTCCATTATCGCCTTTAACAATTTCACTCTTGCCTATGCATGTTTCGCTCTCGCCTATGCATGTTCCAGTCTCGCCTATACATGTTTTAGTCTCGCCTATGCATGTTCAAGTGTCGCCTGCGCACAAGCTCCTGCCGCCTGTGAACATTTCTCTATCGCCTATACAAAAGCTCCTGTCACCTGTGTACAAGTTCCTGTCACCTGTGAACTTTTTTTTGTTGCATATGCCCAAGTTCTTGTTGCCTATAAAATTTTTCCTGTCGCCTGTGCACAAGCTCCTGTCGCCTGTGAACTTTTTCCTGTGCACAAGTTCCTGTCACCTTTGAACTTTCAAGTTCCTGTCGCCTTTGCTCTCAAATTGATATTGGATTCATTTTTCTTAAGAAAAAGTCAAACAAATCTTGAATGAAACTAAGGAAAAGAACTTAGGTCCTAAGAGTCATTATCATTTTGAAAATCAAACACAATCTTGAATGATCTAAATTGGAAAGAACAAGCATCTCTATTCCCTCCTTTTCAATTCAAGCAAAGCGCAAATTCAATCTTGAATGCCTTAAGGACAAAAAAAAGCACTTCAAAGTTCTAAATCAACACGATAATCCAATCTTGAATGCCCAAGTCAAAGCAATTGCAAACACTCAAAAAATCTTTTGGAAAAAGAACAAATCAAAGCCTAAACACTTGTATCTTCAGTTATTCAAATTCAAACATCACTTAATCAAATTGGGAAAAAGAACAACTTGCTTGATGTGCATCTAGGAGCTTTTATTTTCTGTAAAACCTATTAAGGTAAGCAACGTAGAACATTTGGACTCGGACAAGTTCACTTGTTCTACTTTTAGTGAGGTCTGTCCAGGGAGAAAAGTGCTTCCTCCTCAAAGAACGACCTCAAACCAGTATCCCCCCTGGCCGGTATATAAATAAAGTGAAGGAAAAAAGTACTCACTTATATCTCCTAATCCATGGGTGTTTTGTGCCAAATGCAAATGTCTGGGGATAGGTAAATATTCCTCCCCCAGTGTTGTTGGCTAGGCTCTTAAGTGAGTCATAGGCGGTCAACATAACTGGGTATGGAGACTCCATAGAACTATTAAAAAACCTGATAAAATAGAGGCTACCCTATCTACATCTGAAAGTATCACAATCCTTGTGCAAGGACCGATTCCAAGGGGTTTACCGGGTCACCTCAAGATTACTTACCATTTGTATTCCCTTCTAGGGGTTACCAAGCTGTGGGCAAGTGATTTTGATACTCACCTTCCTTAGGTAGATCTATTTGAAGTGCTTGACAGTCAAATACTTCATGAAAACACTTGTTGGAACATACACTTTTCAAAGCTTTATCAGAGTCAGTTATCTTGTTTGTGTCTCACAAGGTTGCTTTGTCCCTTGAGGAGATTACTTATCTAAAAATCTTTGTTGAAATCTATCCTTTGCCATTGGAAAAACATCAAACTGATCTACAATTTGGTTCAAAGGTACTCAGAACAACCATGTCAGTCCAAATCCTCCCAAAATCTAGAAAATGTCCAAAGCTTTCAGAATCTCAAATCATAGTTTTCCATTCATATTCAATCCATTCTTGTCATCCTTTCCTCCTATCTTAGGTTAGCAGAGTCATCTTGGTCGTCCCCCATCCCCTTATCTATCTTTTTCTAGAGTCAGTCTTCTTCCAATCTTAAAGCCAAATCCAATCCTAGTCTGATCCTGTCAAATCATCCCAATCTGAGTCTTAGTCTTCCAATCCATCTTCATCCTTCATTCCTATCCAACTCATCCACAAGTCAGCATGTCTCAAAACTATTATGATGAGTTTGGTTATTATGTCTCTCCCCTCAATCCATCCTATCCCAAAGATGATGAAAGCCTTATAGATCACGATGCGTATTTTGAAAATCTTAGCAAGTTTTCTTGAAACATCCCCCAGCATCCAATCATTCCTCCAAAATATCCTATCATGCCTTCATGCTTATCCACTAGCACTCCCTTTCATGTCCTTGGCAAGGAAAATCCATTATCTTATCCATCCACACCTTATCCCTATCTTAAACCTACACATCCTCCATATGCATCCTTCATACCTCCATCTCCTGCTATGGTCATATCCCAATCACCACCATCCCCTCAAAACACTTCACGCTACTTCCCTTATCTAAAACCTCCATCCACTTATCCTCCAAAACCTTTTCAAAACCAAACACCAAGTCTTCCAATCCTTTTCCCCAATCCACCATCCTATCTCAAACCACCATCCTCCATTCAAACCCATGTTTTTGCAAATCCCCTCCCACAAAAAGAATGCACCCTTCAGTCTGCTTCATATCCTGTACCTCAATCCATCATTCCTACCTCATCCAATAGTCCATCAAGTTCACAAGCTTCCTCTAAACCTACCTATGCGAACTATCCAAACCCACCATCCTCTAGCTCCTCGTTTGCACCATCATCCCCTCAAGCAAATTCAAAATCTTCCACCCCACCTTCATGTGAGGACCATCCAAGCCCCCCATCTTCTACACATTCTAATCCCTTACCTCCTCCAATCTGGAAGTCTCCAAGGAGTTTCACAAGGAAGCCAACAACAAATCCCACTCCTAAAGTTGAAAAGCCAAGCCATCTCAAACCTTTATGTGAAGCCATCATTGATGAGGCCTATCCATCACTCCCATCTGTTATCTATCTTCCATACATCCCACTCATTAATCCTCTTCCATCTCCTAGCATCATTGAGTCCCTTCCATCTGAAGTCCCCATCCAATCCCTACTAACATCACCTCCCCCTAGCATCATCCAAAGCATATCTGATGAGCCTCATAAGTTCACCCCTCTTCCTACCATCATAGCTGCAAAATCTTCCATCCATTCATCCATACCATTTGAAGAGTTCTTCCTTCTTCCAGACATCACAGCTACAAAATCTCCCATCCTTCCATCCACCCCCTCTAAAGAGTCCATCCATACACCCCCCATCACTCTATCCACACAAGTCCTACCATGTCAAGATCTTGTCCAAAAGCATGTTGAAGTACCCATTGAAGATAATCAAGATCCAATCCTTTCACTTCCCCCATTACATGTTCTATTGCTTCCATCACCCCCAATCCAAAATCCTATAATCCAAAGTCTTCCAATCCAAGATCCTACAATCCCTATTCCTCCATCTCAAGATCTATTACTATCTCCCAATCCCAGTCAAAATCCCACCATCCTATCCTCTCCTCTTGAGGATCTTCCAAACCAAACTATCTAGCGGCCAACACTCTATCCTCGTGGACCACTTACATTTGTCAGAGGTAGCCCACTTGAAGCAAAAGTAATAAGTTCCATATCTTCCAACAGGGAACCAGAAACTGGATGTTTATCATATTCACCAAGTCAGAAATATCCTTGTTTGGATAAAATGCTCAAAAAATGGAATTATCAAGGCAAAGGCCTAGGCATCCATGGACAAGGAAATCTAGAGCCTATCCAAGAAAGGAAACATCCAAAGTTATGTGGCATTGGTCACACATCAGAAGAAGGCACTTCCTCCAGAAATGTTGGTACAACTAAAGCAAGATTCAAGCCTCCTTCCAAACCCACCATCACATCTCCCAAAACATACAATGCTATTCCCCCTCCTCCATCATTATGGCCTAGGACAACCTATCACATTCCTCCTTCATCCTCTAAATGCATTTTGGGTCCCTATGTCCCAAAATCTTCCAGCACATATCCTCTACATACCCAATCCATTTTGGGACCCTACATCCCAAAATATCATCCCCCATCTTATCCTACTTAGTCTTTCATCCAAAATCTAAGCATCCCTAGTCGAGATCAACAAAGGCACATGCCCACATATCCTATCTACCAATCTCCTTCCATCTCTCAATCCATATTTCCTCCATCCCACACATCTCCTCATATTCATTACAATGCTCCTTGCAATTTGGATGCCATATCCAATATGCACAAAGGGAAATATCCACAAAAATTCAAAGATTTCCATGTCCAGCCTAAACAACATGGTCAACCAAAGCAAAATCCAATCAAGCGATCCAATGCATCCCAATGGCCGCAAAGGCCCAACAAAGCACACGCAAAATCCACTACATGGCCACAAAGGCCCAACAAAGCACAAGCAAAGTCCACTACATGGCCACAAAGGCCCAGCAAAGAAAAAGCAAAATCTGATGCATACCAATGGCCACAAAGGCCCACCAAAGCTAAAGCAAAGATGATGTGGATCCCAATGCAAAAAGATATAATGCATCTAAAAGAAACATCCATAAGTTGCTAATCCCCCAGCTACTTAGTCTTCTCCTCCATCTCCTCAATCTATTTTGGGTCCCAAAGATCCTAAATCTCCTAGCATAAATCCTCCATCCTATCTACCTCTATCTTCTGAAACCCATCCACTTCATCCATCTTCCTCGCAACATGTGCCAATGTTGATCCTGACAACATCCCCCTATCACAATCAGTTTCCATCTTTTCATCCAAACACTTTATACCACCATATTTCCCATCTCCCCCATCTCATCCATGCCTTTGCATAATTCCTCCATCCTAAAAAAGTTGTACCAACATCCAAGCACATCAGAAAGATCAGTGACGAAAGTCAGCGACAAATCAGAGAAATCAGCAGGTCAGCAAAATCAGAAAGTCAGCATCAAATCAGAAGGTAGTACCAAATCAAAGAATCAACAACAAGTCAGAAATCAATCAGTATATCAGTGAAAGATCAACACAAAGTTAGCAAAAAATTAGAAAATCCATAAAAATTGGAAAAATCAAGAGAAAAGTATCAAAAAAAAGAAAAAGAAAAGAGAAAAACATTCATCCAATGGTGAATACTTGGCAATTCAAGCACCTTGGACAAGTACCATGGTGAAAACCTGGCAAACAGGCATCATGCATAGGCCCCCCCCCAATTCCTTTCTGTAGTTGGGGGCCATTCCCTTCTTCCATCTTATCCAACATCTCCTCCATCCCATTTGTCTCTCACCTCCTTCATCCTCCTTTGGATCTTGATGACAAAACAAAGACTACCAGGTATACATGCTTTTGGGCACCTTCTTAGCATCCACTACACCTTTCAGCTACATATCCTCTATCCAATCCATTCATCCTATCTTCCATCTACCTTCCTCATCCTCTTATCGACATATCTTCTGTTGAATCAAACCCCATCCTACTACCTCTGAATGAATGAACTATCCTAAGCAGGGGGCATCTTATTCCTTGGTGACATATTCCTTGGAGACTATCTTTTATCCAAAATCTTCCATCTCCCAAATCCTTAAGCAAATCCATCATCCAATCCTTGAGCATTCCTCTATCTAGATCCCTCAGCAGTTCCTCCAGCATTCCATCTTCCAATCCTCAAGCATTCTTCCATCCAAATCCAAATCTTCCTCCATCCAAATCTCCTAGCAGTTCCATCATCCTCATCCTAAGCATCTCCTCCATCTTTTCATCACCTAGTATCTTCCCTTGTCATTGGTATCTAGCTATAGGCTATCTTTCATGCAATCCAATGCCATCCATCCATATCCAACTATTGCTAGCAATCTTCCAACATCTTCCAATCCTATCCACATCCTCTAGCTATCCAAAATCCAACATCCAAGATCAAGCCAACCGATCAAATCACATCCTTAGTCTTGTAGCAAGCCTTGATCTCAATCCAATCATCATCATTGGGATATGTCTTTCCCAAATCCGTGTCATTTTAGGACACATCATCCATCACCAGTCCATCTTGGCCTTCTAGCCCAATTGGGGCATCGTCTTGCATATCTTTGGAGTTTTAGCTTCATCCCCAGGTTCCTTGTACATCCTAATCCTGAGTCTTGTACCATAGCATCATTCGTGTCTCCACCTAAACTCATTTGTACATATGTGTCTTTAGGTCCCATCCTTTGTGTCAGCCAGCCCTTGTCACTATCTTGTTGTACATATCCTTGTTAGTCCTGCAGCAGTATCTGGTCAGAAATCTTGTCCTACCCAACCTCGCACTTCAACAACATCAATTATCGACTATCCTTGATCATCGTGACTATCTTTGAACTGCATCATTTACCAATTAGCAACACAACATTCTCCCCATCAGCATAGGGTCCACACAGATGTATGATTCTATTTTGTCTGACCTAAGCCTAATCACGGGTCCCCTCAGTTGTATCCTTCTTGTCTGACCCAATCTTCCACCAAGCACACTAGGTCTGTGTTGATGCATCCTTCCACACATTCAAACCAATCTTTCCACCATCAATCCCATCCGTCACATCAAATCTCTCTCTCCTTGGCAAAGGTTATCTTTTGGAGTTATCATTTTGGCCTTGGATTTTGTCCTTTGGGTCTTGTTAATGTTTTACAGCTTCTCATTGTTCTCTACTCAAAGTCACCACGATCCTTTATATCATGGTGCGCTGCGAATGCGGATAATCTAGGGCAAGGTCTTTTGATCTTTTGCTTCTACCTATGAGTCAGTCGTGTGTTTGTGGTTTCTTCAGCATCGTTTCCACCATGCCTCCTCTAGGATTCATGTGTGATGCTGGGGCAACCCTGCGTGTCTTTTTAGCGTCAGTCCTCTGCAATGCTAGTGACAAGGCCTCGTGATCCTAGTATCCTTGGCAGGTCTCTAGCATTGCTATATTAAACTGCTCTCCACATTTGCATTTGGAGCTTCCCCCCATCCCCTACATCCTGCATCATATAGATTACTCTTGCATCTTGCATCCTCATGTAGCTGCATCCTGCATTTTGCATTCCATCTCATCTTGCATTCACCCATCTTTGCTCTTGGGAGTTTGGTTATTTATCTCCCCTTCTTCCTAGGTCCTTCTTTCTCTATTTCCTTTTGAGAAAATTCCACAATGTTTACTCCTTGCGTTATTTTCTCGAGGGGGCACAACCCCTCATTCCTCTAAATTCTAGCCTTGGGCATCTAATTTTCTTGTCTTTGACGCCATGCCACTTGCAGCATCGCATCAAAGAGGGGCAAAATGTAGACACCTAAAAATCTTTTAAAAAATAAATTATTTTTATTTTCTGAAAAATTTCTGATGACATCATCATTTATTAATTAATTAATTAATTAATTTTTTATGTCATTAAATCCCTTTACCTTAATTAAAAATATTTAATTAAGGAATCCCTCCCAAAAATGTTTAAATCTTATTTAAACATTATCTCTTTATTTATTAATTATTTAATTAATAAATTGACCAAAAATCTCAAAATAAATAATTAATTTATTTTTTGCCTAAAACTTGGCCAATTTCCTTAAGACCACTAACCTCTTCCAGAATCTTCTAAATTTTGATTAAAGACTAATCCCATCATTTCCTAACCCTAATCCCAACTCAAAATATGTAATTAAGATTAAATATTTAATCCTCATATTTGTTAAATTTATTTTTAATAAATATTCTCAAACCTAAACAATGGAAATAAATAAATCTTTATTTATTTCTTAAAATCCATGTTTATCCTAAGGAAATTCTAGACTCTTCTAGAAAGTCCTAACCCTAATCCTAATCCTAATCTCCTCCCCTAATCCTGTCACATTCCCTAACCAAGGTTAGCCAACTCCTAAGCTTAACCCAAAGTCAACAAACTTCTAGAGACTTCTCTTACATACATTAAGTGCATTTAAGGCCTCCTTATCCCTCTTACATGCATTTATCATGCATTTAAGAAGCCCCTCACCCCTTTCTTACACTCTTTGACCTTAGGCACATTTCCCAAATTATGCACATTCCTCCCATCTTTCAACCCAATGCCCTTGTGACACTTGTCACAAGGAGGTGGCCCTGAACTAGCACAATCTATGTGCTCCCCTTTGAATGAATCTTGGCCTCTCTTAAGGATTTTGATCCTGACCACTCATTCCTCCTTCCCAAATCCTATAAATGCCCCCTTTTCCAAGAGCAAATTCATTAGCTTAGCTTTTATTCTCATGCATTGTTATCATGCCCTTTTGCTTCTAGCCTTAGCATAATCATCTTAATTTAGCTTACTTTCAAGCATTTTAGCTCATCTTAGCATAGATTTAATGGATTAAACTAGTTTCTTCCATTGTTTTGCATAAGCATAGCATCATATCACATCTCTATTTGGCTTAAAATCAATCTTAGCATAAACATCATGTAGCTTAATCTTCATTTCAGCATCATTTGATCCTTGAGGCCTTAGGGGCAAATCAGGTGTTCTATACCTGTTTTGTGCCATTTTTGGGGTTTTCATGGATTACAATCCATCCTAAAATGCATAAGGAACATGCTCCAAATGCTTAGAGAGCACACCCACATCCCCTTAAGCAAGAGCAAATCAAATAGTGCTCGGGTGCACCTATTTAAGCTCAATCTAAGGTGGCTTAGTTTAGAGTTTTACTTGTTTTTGATTGATTTCATGCTTAGACTAACATCTAATCTTTGTTTCGCTTGAAGTTTTCCAAAACCAGGTACCCTCGAAAGCCTTGTCCACACATATATCTTCATCAATGCCTGGAAGTGCTGCTTCCTTATCCTTGTCAGCTCATCCAACACCTTTTACCAATTAAGGATGGTTTTCTCTACACCATTTTCCTCACTCCTAATTATGTGTGTGAATTTCGTATTAGCTATAGACACAACACTTCAGTAAAACTTTAGAGGTTAGCCAAAATTAAAATCTTGCAAATAATTGAAACTAAGCTAACTAGGTGATTTACTGCCCTCTAGTAGGTGTGAGTATGATGTTCTCAGATTGGAATCGAGATCAGTGACAATGCAACACCTAAACGAAGGATTTGAATGCAAAAGAATGAATGTGAAATGAGTGTAGATTTAATCTATATTTTTGTATTTTTTGTGCAATAAGATGAAAACTATATGAATCTAAGCTAGATGAATGAAATTGAGATTGAATGTAGATTTATCTAAGAATGATATGAAAACTATGAATTCAAAGCTATGATATGAAAACTATAAAACTATGACCAATAGTGAAAGATCTTAAAAATCACATATCGCAAATGCTCAATCCCTCAATCGCAAATTTGCCAGAGTAATTGTGCAAATTCAAGGCATGTTATTGTGAAGAGCTAAGCCTTGATTTTATAGAAAGCCAGGGCTTTGAGGATGCATGAGAAAAGCCATAAATCACTCTTGATGAACTCGGGATGATTTTTGAGTTATCAAGAAATTAAAGATAAATTAACTCACAAAAATCATGCAAAAGTAGTATTTAACTCAAAATAGAGTTTAGATCAAATTTCAACTCATCATCAGATGTTGAGTTTAAATTTTAAAATTGATTGTTGATTTCTAGTTGACTGTTTTCTGATTGTGCATGATTTAATTATAAATTAATTTAGAAATAAAGTGATTTATTCTCAACTTAACTGATTTTTGAATTAAAATAATTGATTTATGGGTTAATCAATTATTAAATCAAACTTTATTCTAAAACTATATTATTAAATATTGACAACTGACTTTAATCAATCAAATAAAAATTTAATCAATTACTCATAAGATTTTAGATTTATCGTCAAAATAAAATAATACAACTTAGGAATAATTTAATTAAATCTAATTAAATAATTAAGTGGCAGTATTAAATCTGATTAATTAAATATTCTGAATATTCAATTAATCAAACTTTAGGATAAATAGGATTTATCGCCAAATAATTATTAAATTAAAGATAATTAGTATAAAGTAGGAATATTGCTAGGAATATTCCTTGATGCAGAATTTAGGATAAAATCAATTAGGATTCGATAATGTGTAGATGTGCCTTAGGTTAGGACTTTGATGTTGATTTGATTTGATTTGAGGATGTAGGTGGTTAATGAACCTATAGCCCATTTTTGGGGTATTACATTTTTCCCCTATTTGAATCACTGTGCAAAGCGTAGTGGTTCAAAGAATAGTCTGTGTTTGATATATATGTATGAAACTGATTTGAAAGATTAATCGATTCCAAGACAGAAATTGATTGAAAGATTTAAAGATGCAAGATTTAGGTCTTGAATGACGAAAGATAATGTCAACTATAGCAACAATGAACTGATGATTAGGACAAAATGTCAAAACGCCTGATTTTGAACCTTATGATTGCGAAGAAGTGAGTGATTGATTCCAGACCTGATTGTCCTCAAAAGAATCATATTGGTATCACATACTGAACCCATCAGTTACGAAGAAACAAGGAAATAACACTAATGAACCGATGGTTATGAAAAGCTGATACAATTTACAAGATAGATTTAGGATACCAGATTGATATGGATCTTAATGAATCTGATATGCCCCAAGAATCAATAGATTTGCCCCAAGTGATGAGTACTTTAGATGAATCAGCAACTAGATCTGGTTGTTGTCTTGATTACTGAAGAAAGATTTGATTGACAGAATAAGATTTACAGACCTGAATGATGTGCAATACCATGCCTCCTTCGGGATAAAAATCAAAGTCGGACAAGAAAAGTTAGCATTGAATAGTTTAGAAGCATGTTAATTGATTTGAGAATTGGTTATACACATTCGAGAATGCATTCTGCATCATTTAGAGATCATGGAGACCAAGTTTGACTAGGTTTGACCATGGTTGACCAAGTTGAAATTTCAATAGTTTGATGTGAGATAATCAGTTAAGTTGAATTCTAGATTTTTGTGATATGTGAAGGTTGATTATGCAAGCAGTCGACCGTCCTGGGTTCAAAAATTTTTAAATCACAATTTTGACATAGTAACTGATCTCAGATTTCAATTTTGATCATGAAAATGGGTTCAGAACATCGAAATTAGCCAGGGGTGCAATTTTTGTGGAAAATAGAGCACTTTTGAAAATTAGGTCAAAAGCTATATAAGGACCAAAAGGGTCATTTTCAATTCATTATTCACATTTGACTTTTGAAACTTTGTGGAGCCCTCTGAGTGAGAAAATGGCTGAGCTGAAGGTACCTGTCTCTTCCCACCAATTTGAGCATAGTCGGAGACATCAATGGCCTCCATAGAATGGATATCCGGTAAGTGGACCTCTGTGCCTCTTTTTAAATTCTATTTTTACATGTTTGTAGCAGTATCAGGTTATTTTTCATAAATTTTTAATTTTAAATTCTCGCATGCATGGAAACTCATACGACTGTCCTCTGTGACTCGTATGACTTTTCAATGTCTTGTAGAGTGTCCTATCAGAACCCCCTAAAACCCATTTGAGAGGGACCCAAGAGTCATACGACATTTTGTCGGGTCCCTCATATGTCATACAATGATCCCTAGAAAGTCGTATATGCATGGTTTGTCATATGGGACCCTACTAAAACTCGTACAAGTTTTGGTGCTAGTCTGTATTGTCATATGGAAAACAGTGAGCTTAAAACTCCTTTTTAGGTCAAAATTTTTAATTTTCTGATTCCTTAGGCTGATTGCTGAGCATTTAATGTACCTTCTGAGATAGTGAACTTTTGAACTTCTGTACTGTTAGCCTATTTTTCAACCAATTTACTGATAGGATTCCCTATTTCTATTTTGTGTAGGTCATATACCCTGAGATTTATGTTCGCATCTCTCATCCTGCGACTCAGATACTATGCATTTCACTTCCAGACCCTATGAGGGTTCATCTAGCTACTTGTGGTTTTGAGTATCTAATTTAGTTGCTTGAGATTAGGGTGAACCATAGACTACTTACTACTTTGATTGAGAGATTTCATTTAGAGACTCAAAGATTTCACCTCCCTACATGAGAGATTACTATGACACCAGAGGACGTGTACACGATTTTACGCATTCCTTTTCATGGTCCTCGTCTAGATTATGTGATTTTGGTGAACTCTAGATTACATGCCTTCAGACGTTTGTTTGGAGATGATACACAACCTAATGGTTCTATTTCCTAGGAGTTATTAGTGCAGTGCTATGGGCAGACCCATATATTAGAGTGTATTATAGCTAGTATGATAAGAGGCATTATCATGTTTGACCGTCAACAGAATGGTCTCTTGATGGGCTGGGCTGGGCTGGGCCCCTATGGTTGCATGATTGATGGCCACTCCTTCTGAGTTGGGTGGGGGTCAGTGCATGCTAGCGCATATGTTCTCTAAGATGCACAAGATTTTATATCAGGAGGGAAAGTCTTTTGCTTCTGGTGCGTTAGTTCTTCAGATATGGGCCTGGGAGCATATCCTAGTTTGTAGACCAGTGTGTCAGGATCAGCGCCAGCCATAGGAGCCGGAGATATATATACTCTAGTTATGTTACACACATGTGCATGGGTCATGCAGAGTACTTTAGATGCTACCTAGATGATACTACTTTTGTTATATGGCGCCCATATCTATAGAATGAGGCCTGGCCCATTACACGAGAGCAATTTAGCTATTTCTGCCAGAGTCAGGTATTGATTGGTCAGTCTACTGCAGTACTTGAGCACTTTCTTATCACTAGATTATGGAGGCAATACGACATCATACAAGATGCACCACAGGAGCTTGCTGCTTATGCATGGATCCATAGAGAGCTCAAATTAGGATGGGGCCCTAGATTTTCCTATGCTCTTTGTACATAGGAGTACATCGGTATTGTTGGTAGAGATTGGGACTATCGGACAGATGTGCCAGATGGTGGGGTTATAGATGGTTTTATTGCATGGCTTTTAGAGCATACCATACATAGGTTTTTAGATCCTACATAGTTGATACCTTCCATGGAGGAGGCTATGGATGTTACAGGTGCTCTGATGGGGAGAGGACACAGATGTATAGGTACACAATTGCCCATTGTACACACAAAAGTAGTGCACTTCTCTAAGTCATTACATCAAAGAAAATCCATGAAAGGGAAACCTTTAATAGCGACCTAGAGCTCTCTATGTATGGAGTTGCAAGATTGTAAAATTGCTCTCAACTAGAGCTATTAAGCTAATGACCTTGCTAGTCAACCACACAATGAGAGATTCAAGTGAAGACAAGGGCAAGAAGACCAATATCCCCAAGAATCACTATGAAATGCAATGCAAGTAAGCTAAGAATGAGGATGCAAATATGCAAGCTATGCTATGAAAATGAAAGAACAATCTAAACTATGAAATGGAAATAATAAGTGTTACAATCCTTCCTATTAAACTAGATGAGTTATTCTAAAGCATAAAGAAAGTCTATACTAAGAATGCCATGATTATGCAAATATGAAAGCAAGCTAAATGAGATGCAACAACAATGTCTTCAAACCTTGGATGCAAGAAAGTCTTCAAAGAGCTCCAAATGACCTAGAAAACCTGTAGCATAAAGTTAGCATAAAAGTGAATGATATGGAAATGAGGAAGATAGCTCTTCTTTTATAGGAAATGAGAAGGAATGGACCATGGAGATTAAGAGGCAAAAGACTTAATCAATGGTGGAGCATCAAAGAAGAGAAATTCATGTGCACAAGTATCCTCCAATGAGAAAATAAGAGTTGACTTTTGTGTTCATATGAGATAAAAAGTGCTTTTCTTCTTTTTATAAAATAAGAATAATATTTTATTTGTGCAACTTAGGATAAGAGGAAAAGTGGGGGGCTTTTTATTTATCAAAAGGGGAGGAAATATTCTTTTTAAATAAATAAAGACTTTAGGATAAAATGGTTAGCGCAAGGCAAATAATCAAATAATGATAAAATAGGATTTGATCAAGGAAATTGATATATTTGGAAAATACTGATTTTTGAAAATATTGATTCAGGGATTTGATAGATTGCTGAATGGGGGCCCAAAGTCTAGGCGACCATTTTAGGGTGCATACATTTGCCCCTTTTTGACTAATGTGTGATCTTTTCGGGATCACATGCAGTCAAAGAAGAATTGAAATGTGAGATCGATTTGGGATCACAAAATAACTCAGACATGTGTTCATTTTGGGAACATGCCAAGACAAAGATAAGCAAAAAGATGAAAGACAAGACCAACACCGTCGCTGCTAGGTGCAAATCAAACCTTAGACAAAACTATCACCGTCGCTGCTAGGCAATAATCAAGTCTAAAAAATAGGAGATAAAAATTGAAAGACAAAATCACCACCATCACTGCTAGGTGATAATCAAGTCTAAAAATAAGAATCTCAAGCTGAGCTGGATGATAAAGCTGAATCAAAGATTAAAGCTAATAGGTATTGCTCCCTCGGAATCAAAATTGAAATTAGGTAGAGGAGAACAGGAAATTGTTAAACTTGATCAAAGCACTAGAAATCATAGTCGAAGAATAGGACAATAGGATAACCATCAAGTAGTGAAGACATGGCCCAGGTTGACTAGGTTTGACTGGGAAAGATATAGGATAAAAATTAAGTCAAACCTTAGAGAAATGAAGTGAGTGATAATGAATGATAGACTAGGAGTTTGAAAGAGATGGGGGTGAAGAAATGAAGATGTCCCAACAAAGATCAAAGGATCAGGCCACAAATGGTCAGCCAACTGCGTAGATGAGGGTGAAATTTTTAAAATGCAATTTTGACTATCAAAATTTCAATTTCGAGTCCAATAACGGATCCAGAACGTCAAAATTAGCTAGGGGTGCAATTTTCATGCAATTCTGAGGTATTTTGAAAATTAGGTCAAAAAGTCAAAATGCTATATAAGGGGCAAAAGTGTCATTTTCAAAATCATTTGTCATTTAGCCATTTTGAGAATTTTGAGAGCTTAGAGAGAGAAAATGGCCCAGCAAGTAGCGATTCTTGTCCACAGGCATCAGTTTAAGCATGGTCAGTTGCACAACCGGCTTCCACACTATGCTGCCCCGGTGAGTTTTCAGAAAAACTTCACTTTTTTGAGTCATTAATGAGCATTTAAGATATTTAGCATGTTTTTTCAAGAATTTTCAAATTTAAAAATCTCAATTTTCAAGAACTAGGTGATATATTGCGTGATACTTTAAAAGTATCGTTCCCTTTAGAGAGAAACATTGCGCGATACTTCACGGGTCCCAGATGTATCGCATGTGTGTAGACACCAATATCGCATGATAACTAATGAACTATAGCGTGATACCTGGCGAAGTATCACATAATCAAAGGTATATCGCACTACTATAGGGAGAAGTATCGCATGATACTTGTTCCAAAAGTAGTATCGCCCAAGTTAAAAATTTGATATTTTTAAGTATTTTTGAGCAAAAATGACATGGGTCTAGATAAGTTTACATTGTATGTGTCTTGTACGAATTTTTAGACATTCATCATGATATGTACTGACATTTGGCTTGGTTTAATGGTTTACAGGAGCACTTTTTGATGTTACTCATCAGAGCACCAAAGGTGGTAGGATTGAGATGTGTCCGAGATCTAGATGATCCAGGTGAGGCTGATATCTGAGCGATGGAATTTTGATACTTATTACGGTTCCCATATATTCAGGCTGATCATGGGTTGTTGACTACTCTTGTCGAGAGATGGCACAATGAGCACAACACCTTCCACCTGCCCACAGGAGAGGCATCCATCACACTAGAGGACATCTATCGGATTCTTCGAGTACCATGCCATGGCAAGCCTGTAAGTATAATCATGCTTAAAGATATAATTGTTTAAATATAATATTTCCATATGATGAAAAAATAACATGATTGTTTGCTGGCATAGGTGTACTATGATCAGGATGCCACTGAGGGATGACAGGCGATACAGGCTATGTTCCAGGATGTCACCATCCTAGATTGTCATGTGAGCTGGGACAGATTGATCGATGATTTTGGAAAAGACTTTCCAGTCCCTTTTATTGTTGCATCCATCATCTCACAAGTCTTGATGACTGATCATAGTCAGAAGGGATTCCCTCTCGGCTGGGGTAGGCTACTGGTTGACTTGGTAGGCATACCTCGGCGCATGGCATGGGGACCTACCATACTTGCAAAGATGTATCATGACTTACACGAGATCATCTACAGGGACGGTCGGACATGGGCTTGCAGTGCCATCTTAGCATAGGTGTGGGCTTGGGAGCACATCACTATGGTGCACCCCAGGGTTTAGCTAAGAGAGTGGAGATATCCATTCATATACAGATACGTAGGATTTATATCACATGCCCATACTGGGGATGTGACATACTACCGACGGATCTTGGATGAGATGACCTCCTTCATATGGAGGCCATACAAGGAGGTTGAGTCTTGGGGTGATGTAGAGGATGAGCTGAGCTACATGCTATGCAACTGGCCATTAGTAGGATGACATGCAGAGATAGTCAAGAGATTCTACATCACTCAGGTATGGCGACAGTTTAGGTGGCAGCATCCAGTCTCGACAGAGACCACCACTTATGTGAGGTCTAGGGATGAGGAGGGACATGGGTGGCTACCCATGTTAGACTATCAGCTAACCATTGCAGAGACAGATGGCATTAGGAGGGAGCCTTGGGAGTACCTTCCCGATATGGCTAATGTGGGATCTATTGCAACATATAGGGCTGAGTGGTAGAGGGCACCATTCCCTCATTTCATAGTACCTGATGCCTTGATAGTAGTCCAGGGTGGGGATGGGGATGATGGGGGAGATAGAGGAGATGGAGGGAGAGGGGGAGGGAGAGGGATGGAGAGAGGTGATGGCTCCAGATCAGGTGGCTAAAAATGGTCACAAGGATGGAGATCAGTGACTCCTAAGGATGAGGCAAGACCAGCTCACCAATAGGCAGAGGTACATAGGATCAGCCTACAGGAGGGGAGGAATTAAGAGCTAGGATACAGGCTCTAGAGGCTGAGATATAGTAGCTCAGGATCACCATAGTAGTTAGAGAGCAGTAGCTCACTGATTAGCGAGCAAAGACAAAGCGACGGGAGAGAGCTCTACAGGTTGCCCTTATAGAGAGACAGAGAGAGGTAGCACAAGCTACATATTATCATGGTCTCTACATACAAGTAGTACCAACGGGTCAGGGGGCTCCTTCCTAATCAAAAATAGTGGGTAGATCAGATGTGGTACCAGATGTGGCACCACCTCCTCCACCACTAGGTCCTCGGGATGGTGGCGGCGAGTCCTAGGTTTAGGGCTTAGGTTTAGATGTTTTGGACATATCATGAGACTTTGTGATCCAGATTTTGGGATCTCATATTGTATATTGTATGATGACATTGTGATATATATGAGATTACTGGATGTTTGATATATCTTGTGTTTACGTCTCACTTGTGATGGATGTATCAGTTTATGTATTTTCTTGTCATTTTTCTTAAAATGTATGTTATAAATGCTCATGTATATTCTCTCTCATAGATGTATGATTGATTCTCAGGTGTATGATATAGACTCATGTTTCTGAAAATGACATTTTTGAGATACCTCTTGTGATGATAGGAACAGGTCATGATGAAAGATAAGGAGTGAAAGACATGATTGAGAAAAGAGAACATGAGCACAGTTGACCGACAGGTCCACGTAAGATGAAAATGAGAGCTCTCTCCATATGCAAGATGCAAAACTAATCTAACATGACCCTAAAAATGCAAGCTACTATGAAAAGTGGTTGACTTGCAAGGTCACAACACTTATAGACATCTAATTATCATCATCGAGCATTTATTGGTAGTGTCGCAAGATCATACAATACACACTAGTATGATTATGGGTATATGAATATGATCTATATCAGATAGAATGTGGGAATCTCACCTAGGCACCAAAGACATGTAGGTCAAGATGACTAGTGCAGTGAGATTACCTAAGTTTGTTATGGCAAGATTGTGCTTGTACCAAGACACATGAAAGTCAAGGTAGCTATAAGCATGCACTCACAAAATAGTCAAGGATAATACCTTATCAATCCCTAGTGTCAAGTAAGACCAGCATAAATGCTCATGACAGTTAGGATCAACGAAATATACCCACAAGTAGATAAAGAAATAAAACATGTTCTCATACCCTCAATCTTCTAGCTATGCATCATTGAAAAACTTCTCAAGGAGAGACCATTCATCAAAGAAATCCTCATAGACAACACACAAAGAAAAAATAAAGTCAACATATCTCAATTGAATTGATTGTTTAAGTGTGTGTGTGTTTGGTCATAGAGTCAAACTTTGAGTATCAAATTTGTTAATGAGCGATATCATGTCATACTTAGACTGGTAGGTAAGATATTTGATAAGTGTTGAGAAACACTTGACGCTAGGGTAGTGTTGAAAAACACAGTTGGGGTGTTGAGAAACACCATTTGTGAAATGCCCCAAGAGACAAACACATCTAAAGGACCTATGCTAACAGCTATGCCCCCTAGACAAAAATAAAGACCAATTCCAGACCAAGTCAAATAAAGTCAAGGCATGATGGAGAATGGCTAAGTGTCGAGGATGCATGCTAAAAGAAAAGGGTGCAAAGGCCTCAAGTAGCGCCTATTTCCAGGTTTTCACCACTTGGAGATTTTTTTTATTTTTTTATTTTTTGGTATTTTTTGCTACGAAGGCACCTGTTTCCAGGTTTTCACCAAGGCACTTTTTCTATTTTTTTGAATTTTTTGCATTTTTTAATTTTTTTGTATTTTTTCAAGACTTTATATGCTTTTTAGGATTTTTTCAACATCATATATGAAATTTTTCAGGATCCATAAATATGTACAAAAGATACCCCCAGACAGAATAGGCATCATGGATAGAACTTCTTGAGGTGCAAAACATTAATAGGATTAGGGAGCTATTCCCCCTATTCATCAGATAGCAAGTAACCACTTGTCCCAAAAGCCGCAGTAATAATGTATGGTCCAAGCCAATTAGGTTCAAATTTGCACTTTTGTTCTCGATGTTGTTGGTTCTTAGGATTTTCACGCAGGACAAGATCTCCTACTTGAAATTCTATAGGGTGAACCTTCTTGTTGAATGCTTTGGACATACACTTTTGGTAGACTCTCATGTGATCAAAAGATGTTCTACATTTTTCATCAAGAAGTTCCAATTCTTGCAATCTCATGGCACGATAATCTTCATCTGTAATCAAACCTTTGAGAGAGACTCTAAGTGAGGGAATCTCAACTTCTACAGGTAATACTGCATCAGCACCATAAGTGAGGGCAAAAGGAGTAGCCCCTATGGGAGTATGAATACTTGTTCTATAGGCCCATAAGGCTAGATTGATTTGTAAGTGCCAGTCCCTACCATTCTGGTGAACTATTCTATGGAGAATCTTAAGAATGGTTTTATTAGAGGCCTCTACTTGTCCATTTCCTTGTGGGAAGTAAATGGAGGACCAATATTGTTTTATCTTGAATTTCTTGTAGAGGTGTATAAGGTCCTTGTTTTTGAACTGACCTCCATTGTCAGTGATTATCTCAGAAGGTATCCCAAATCAACAAATGATGTGATTCAAGATGAATAAATAAATTGTCTTTCCAGAAGCAACAGACAGTGGAACAACTTTGACCCATTTGGTAAAGTAATCAGTAGTAGTAATAATGAATTTATGTCCACCTAATGAGTTGGGATGAATCTGCCCAACAAGGTCAAAGGCCCAGTGCTGAAATGGCCAATGAGAAATAGAAGGAATAAGCTCCCTACCCAGAGCATGAATCAGGTTTCCATGTTTTTGACACTTTTCACATGATTTGGCAAAAGCTATAGCATCCATCTGCATTGTGGGCCAATAGTACCCCACCCTAAGCAACCTTCAGGCCATGGAAAGACCATTGGAATGTCCTCCACAAATGCCCTCATGGATGTCAACTAACACTCGGTTGGACTCATCATTTTCCAAGCACCTAAGAAGTGTCCCATCTAAACCCCTCCTATACAAATCACCAGAGATAAGGGTATGGCGAGAGGCATTATGTACAAGGTTTCTTCTTTCAGAGCTATTAAAGGTTTCAGAGATGATTCCATCACGGAGATATGAGTAAATGGCACCATAAAAGGATGACTTGTGACTAACCAAGGGACAAATGACATGGCTTTCTCAGGAGTAAAAAATGGGGTGACGTAGCTCTTCCACCAGGAATTCAAATTTTTATTCATGTTGTTCCAATTGAAGGAGTGAGGCTAGTGTAGCCATAGCATCTACTGCCTTGTTTTCTGCTCTAGGGATATGTTGAAATGTCACAAATGTGAAGTATCAACACAATGAATCAACCTTCTTCTTATAAGGTATCAGTTTGTCATCCTTTTTTTGATATTCTTCATTAACTTGGTTGATAATCAATTGTGAATCCCCATAAATGTGCAGCTTTGTAATTCCCCATTCTATAGCCATTTTCAATCCATTGGTCAAGGCTTCATACTCAATAATGTTGTTTATGCAGGGGAATAATAACTTATAGGACTTAGGAATAGTATCTCCATGAGGAGAGACAAACAACACTCCAGCTCCCGAACCATTCTGCATAAAAGAGGCATCAAAGAACATCTTCCATGTTCTTTTAGTCATGTACATTACGTGCTCATCTGGAAACTCAACTTGCATTGGTGCTTTGTCTCGGATTGGAAAATAAGCCAATTGGTCTACAATGGCTTGTCCTTTTATAGCCTTACACTCAACATACTCTATGTCAAATTTTGAAAGAATCATCATCCATTTAGCAAGTCTACCTGTGAGAGAAGTTTTACCAAGAAAGTATTTTAGAGGATCAATTTTGGCTATGAGGTGTATTGTATGTGAAAGCATGTAGTGATGTAGCTTTTGGGAAGACAACACCACCACAAGGCAAGACTTTTCAATACTAGTATAATTGACCTCATAGGAAACAAGTGTTTGGCTAATGTAATAGATAAATTGTTCTTTTCCAGTGTCATCAAGTTGAGCCAATAATGCCCCCAGGGAAGATTTTGTTGCTGAGATGTACAAAATTAATGGTTTTCCTAGGATAGGAAGCATTAAAATTGGAGGATTGGCCAAGTATTGCTTTATTTGATCTAGGCTCTTTTGGAAATCCTCATTCCAGGCACATGTGGTTCCTTTATGCAATGTCTTGTTGAATGGTTGAGCTCTATCTGCAAGCTATGAAATAAACCTCCGTATGGATTGGAGTCATCCTTGAAGACTTCTCATTTGGCTGATATTTTTAGGAGGTGGCATATCTAATATAGCTTGAACCTTTTTGGGATCCACCTCTATTCCTTTGGCTGAAATTATAAATCCTAGAAGTTTACTTGAGGTAACCCCAAATGCACACTTTTTCAGATTCAATCTTAACTGAAACTGCTCCATTCAATCTAGAATTATTTCCAAATCTTCTAGGTGTGTCTCCCTTTGCTTAGACTTGGCCAAGGTATCATCCACATAATCCTCCATGTTTTTATGCATCATATCATGAAATATTGTGGTCATAGCTCTTTGGTATGTGGCTCCTTCATTTTTTAATCCAAATGGCATGACGTTCCAACAATAGGTTCCCCATGCACATGTGAAGGCTATCTTTTCTTGATCCTCAGGAGCTATTTTTATTTGGTTATAATCGAAAAAACCATTCATTAAAGAGTATATCTCATAGCCCACAGTCATATCCACTATCATGTCTATGTTAGGGAGTGGAAATTCATCCTTTGGGAAAGCTTTGTTGAGATCTCTGAAGTCTGTGCATACATGAATGGACCCATCATGCTTTGAAATTGGAACAATATTTGAGATCCACTCGGCATAGTCAATAGCTCTAATAAATCCTACTCCTAAGATCTTTTCTAATTCAGCCTTGACAAGGAGGGCTCTATGAGGATGCATTTTCCTCAACTTCTATTTTACTGGTTTAATTCCTAGAGCTATAGATAAGTGATGCATAATAAGATTAGTGTCAAGCCCTGGCATGTCTGAATATGTCCAAGCAAAATTGATTTTCTTCTTTTGTAAGAACTTTGTGTATGCCTCTTTTTCTTGCACTGATAGAGACTGAGCTAGATGAATCACCTGTGGAGCCTCTTTCGTATTCAAATTTATTGGTTGCATAGGCTCAATAAGAACTGATGACCTGTCTTGGAAATAACTTGGCAAGTTATTAAGTACCCCATCCTTAGGTGCCTCAAAGAGGTTTTCACCTTCGGATACATCCTTTCTTTTTACTTTTTTGGGTTCTGACACCGCTACATAGTGGTTTTCACCATCAGAACCATTGCTCTTTTTTTTCTTTTCTTTTATTTTGTGACTGAGGTACTTAATATCTAGCTCCGTCATACTTGTTGTAGGTTCACTGGTGGAAGAGACTATGGGTTTAAGAGCATTTAGGTAGCAAGCTATTTCATAGTCATTGTGAAAAGTGAGGAGCTGAGGCTCTTGATAGCGCTGAGACCAGTCAATGAGGTCGTAGTGAACAATGGGTAGATTAATGGCGGGTTCAATATTATTGATATGAAATGTGTCATCTCTGGTGACTGCAAAGTCAGGATCTATCAAGTATCCCTCTAAGGTACTCAAATCAGGACTTGTCCTATTAAGCGAAGCATCGTCCACTAAAGCTACTTGTGGATTCCAAACCTCTAGTCCTACCCTAGACTCGTTAGCTACCTCTGGTTGGGACTCATATGCATGGACAACAACAATGTCCATGTCAACTATAGAACAATCAGAGAGAGTCTCCCATTCATATTCATGTGAATCTGTATCTGAATCTCGACTAGGATGCTTACACCAACCATATTTTTTAGGCCTTGAGGTAAAGGCATTTGTGTCACCAAGGGTAACACCTTCTTGGATATCATTTGTATATTGAATAGGATCTTCAACATGAGTTGAAATAGTAGATTGTTCTTGTTCTAAAATTGTTGGATCAATAACTAAAGCATCTAAATCTCCCTAAAGGAGATTGGTGGAATGGATCCAATCTTCACACTTGTCTTGCTAATTTTTCAAATTGGGAACATAACTAGACTCATCATCACTATTCATCATAGCTAGGATAGGAACAAATTTCTTGGTTTGACCTTCAAAACCTAGGCCAACAGTTGTCTTATTTCTATGCCCAAAAATAGCATGGTCTAGTGGTTCTACTTTTGCATCCAATCTATGACTGAGAGGGCCATGACCTAGGTAGCCCATGTTGGTGACCAACGTGTATCCTCTCCCATAAGTCTTAGGAGATGGAGAAATTTTTTCATTATGTAGGAACTTTTCTTCTGTGTATATCCAATCTCTAACAACCACCTCTTCTTTCTCATCTTGAATAGGTACCGAAGACTCTACAAAAGTATCAAATAGAGTCATTGCTGAAGATGAGGGACGCATCTCTTGTGATGGTTTACCATAGGACCTAGGTGAAATTGGCAATTTTTTAAAGGAGTCAATTTGATATCCTCCCATACCAAGGTCTATGGACTTGAATTTATCCTTACATTGCTCAAGAGCTGCCCCAAAATTGTCCACTTCTCTATTTAAGGGAACATGGGCCCCTGCTGAAATGGCATTAATAGATAAGTTACTATCACCTGGTATATAGACTTCTACGCCATTGTATGGAAACTTGAAACATTGGTGATAGGTAGACGACACTGCTTGCATGTTGTGAATCCATGGTCTACCTAGTAGGATGTTGTATGCTATAGGACTAGCATCAATGATTTGAAACAAAATGTCCTTTCCAACAGGACCAATTCTGACTGGAAGAACAACTAACCCCTTAGAACTTCTCTCAGCCTCATCATAGGCTTTGATAGTAATTTTCTTCCTGGTATCAATGGCATGCTCTGAGTAACCTAGGTTTTTCAAAAGACTTAAAGAACAAATATTGAGCCCCACACCCCCATCTATCAACACATGCCTAACATGAGTTTTATGGATCATGACCTCAATGTGAAGGGAAAGATTGTGTAGATGGCTCAAGGCTTTATCATCTTCTTCAGAAAATGTAAGGTAATGTGGGCTAGCAAGGTGGTTGACCATGTTCTAGAATTGGTCAACATCTATATCATTAGGGATATTTGCTACATGCAAAGCATCTTGAAGGACATGCTTGTGTCTAGGAGATAATTGTAAGAGCTCAAAAATGGAAATCTGTGCTGGCATTCACTGTAACTGATCAACAAGGTTGTAACTCATATCAGGATCAATTGCAGATTTGGAAGGAACACTTTTGGACATTGGTTGCTTGAATTTTCTAGAATTAGGACCTCTAATGATAATAGGACCTTGGGACTGACCCCTAGTAACAACATTGAGAGGTTGAGACAACCTTCAAGATTGAGGACCCCTAAGCACAACAATGGGTCCTTCATCAAATATTGGAGGTGAGCTTACATCATAATCATAGGGATCATTCCCTCTCATCATGTTGACATCATTTTCCATAACCTCAAGCATATTAATGACATTTTCTTCAGCTGTATAGGTATAATTGATTGTGGCCTTTCCATTCTTATCTTTAGAAGTCTCCCCCTTCTCATATTTAGGCAAGGGCTCCTTAAAGGCCTTGTGGTTTGCATTCATGGTCAACCCATCAACTTGTAATTTCCCATTCTCAATAAGGTCTTGAACAAGATGTTTGAGTTTAAAAAAACCTTCAATGTCATGTCCAATCCCATTGTGGTATACATAGTAAGCTTTCTCATTCCACCAATAAGGTTTAGGATCTAGTATGCAAAACATTGTAGGATCCTGAAGTTGTGCCAAATTATGAGCAATCAAGGTCTTAAAAATGTCTGCATAAGAGTCTCCAAGCTTAGTGAATTGCCTCTTTCCTGACTTAGGTTTATTTTGATACTTGGGCTTGTGCTCTTGTTGGTCTAAGGATGTCTGCAACTTCATAGCTTGAACTGCGTTAGATAAATTAAGAACTCCTTATTCCTTAGGTTGTGGAGAGTCAACAACTTCGTCATTGACTACATGCTTATTTTTGTTCCAATATGAGTTCTTTTTATCCATATTGTTGTTGTTTTGTTTTGGCCATTGTTGTTGTTACTTTGTTTGGCCAAAATACCTTGCTCTTTTAGAACATCCTTGATGCGACATGCAGTTTCTACCATAGTGTCAAAATAATTAAAGACTATTTTTCTACCTTCATATCTTAATTCTGGCACTAGATTTCTCACAATTATATCAATCCTTTCTTCCTCAGGGATGGTCCTAGAATATTTGGAACATAAGCGTCTCCATCTTTGTAAAAATGTCACGAAGGGTTCCCCTTGATTCTGTTTTAATTTACACAAATCAAGCATGGTGACTGACCTTGATAAATTATATGCAAAATGTTTCACAAATCTTTGAACAAGTTCTTTAAAAGTTTTGATAGGAGGGGTAATGTTGGTAAACCACTCCATTGCTTGACCTTTTAGACTTCTTGGGAATAACCTCATGAGATAGGAATCTTCATAGTGGAATTCAAAACTCATAATATAGAACTGATGTACATGGTCATGGGGGTCACCACTACCATCATATTTGTCATATGTGGGGATTTCAACCTTTCTAGGAAAATCTACCATAACCACACTTTTGTCAATGGGATTAGGACATATAGAATCCAAGTTGAAGGAACTCTTAGGAGCCATCATTTTTTCCATAGTCTTTTACATCTGCTTAATCACCTCATCAGTTGAAGGGTTTTGCTTCTTAATCTTTTGGTCCACATCAAAGTTGCATGGGACTTTTGCACCCTTATTGATTAAAATTTCCAAGAACTGATCCTTATTTTGCTCCACATACTTCTCCACATATTGTTGGAAGGATGGTTCTTGTTGCATTGTCATGAAATCAATAGTGTCATAGTTGGCATTGCTTCCTCCATGTTGAGAGCCATGATGAGCTCGTTGGGAGGGTTGTCTTGAATGATGATTGTCTCCTACGATAGTTATACCGAGAAGTCCTTCTTCCTCTAGGACTAGGTGA
Source organism: Chamaecyparis obtusa (assembly GCA_027943335.1). Classification (NCBI taxonomy): domain Eukaryota; kingdom Viridiplantae; phylum Streptophyta; class Pinopsida; order Cupressales; family Cupressaceae; genus Chamaecyparis; species Chamaecyparis obtusa. The sequence goes on along the minus strand of BSBK01011092.1, from coordinate 288,111 downwards.
TCTTGATGGGGTCCTTGACCTTCTTCTAGCTCTTGGACTTGGTGAGGGAGTAGATGGTGGAGAGTTGGTTCCACTATTTGTACCCCTATTGTTGAATTGATTATGGAGTTGTTGCGCTAGGAGCCTATCTTGTTCTTCTTGTGCGACTCTTCTCCTTATGTCTAGCAAAGCTCATTCCTCATCCTCCAATTGTTTGAATCTTTCTTTCTTAGTAGCTTGTTCATCCAAGAAAGCTTGTTTTTCCCTCTCAATGCACTTCAACCTCTCACTTGTGTATCATGAGGTGTCTCTATGTGGAGAAGGTTATCTTGAATGTCTGCATACATTAGCTGCATTGATATGAGCATCACTAGATTCATTGTTTTGATCTTCATGTTGTGACTGTGCATCTAAGTGAGCTTGCCTATGATGTCTCTCAGCTCATTGATGAGCATCTAGATACCTTGTGTTGATAGGAGGTGATCTAGGTGGACTATCAGAAGAAGACCCAGTAGACATCATGCCACCCGTATGTCGTTGGAACATGTCATTAAGAGTTTGATTCATTGCTTCTCTTTGTTGTCTAGTGAAGGTGTAACTCATGTCCATATTTGATGAAAAAGGTGCTCAAGAGGAACTCAATTCATTGGGAGTACTCTTTGGGTCAAAACAAACCTCAGACTCACTCCTAGGGGATCAATCGAAAATGGGTTCTTTTCCCTTTCGCTATTGACGAGTCTTAACTAAGGGTAACTGATTAAAGACAACTGGGGGTCATTTTCCTTGATTTACTTGGTACCTTATTGTAACTGACATGAAAGAAAATGAGCCTTGATGATAAGGTGACCTCTCAAAGTGTCAACACCAAACTAAGATAATTAAAGTTCTATAATGTCCAAAAAGAGATGGTAAGATAGGAATTACAAAAGGTGTTACCAACATTGTCAAAGAGGTGCTTAAATCAAAGGATCAATATCCTTGCACGTTTGAACCAAGAGGATGGACTTAGCCAAATTGTATAATTAAAATTGAATTTGAATGGAAATGATTTGGACAAAAAGAGTACTAGAATTCTCCAAGAATGTTACTAACAACTCTAGAGATATACTTTCTCAACAGGAATAATCTTCTAACTTGACAATTCTTCCCAAAGTGACTTTGTAAATTGAATGACACTACCCCTAGAGGGCTAAAAATATAAATTTAGAGTAAAGACAAGCTTCCAGCGGCAAGATAAGTTACCTTCCTAAAGACCTAGCCAACCAAAAGCAACTGCAAAATGACTGAAACCAGGTATACAACAAAAAATTCTCAGGTGACACTTTCCAGGCTAACCAGATGATACTTCTCACTGAGGTGATATTTCACCTTTCACCAGGTGATAGAACTCATAATAACCAGGTGATAGACTCCAGGCAGGTCGGGCGATAATCCAGAAGAAATGAACTAGCGCGCGATATTTCTTCTCAAAGCAGGTGATATTGTTGCTAGTTTGCACGACACTTGACCAGAATAGTGTGAAATGTGCATTTTCGGGTCTGTTTGATCAAAATTTTCAATCTGAGGGTTGATGTTTTTGATCTCAATCACAATATCAGCAAAAATTTGACAGGTTTGCAAATAGTAAGGGATCAAACATGTCTTAAAACACTTGAAACAAGGGCAAAAGCAACCTTGCCAAGACAAAAACTTGTGATATCAAAATAGAAAAACACCCTATGAATATTACCAATTGTTTGAATGTTCAAGAATGTTAACACTGGTATAGCACAATCAAAGACACTTCAAGCAATATCTATCCTAGAAAGTCAAGGCTCAATACTTAACAACTTGGCCCACATTTGATGCTCCCTTGCCTCACACAAAGTGGTTGCCCACAATAGATATTGGCTTTGTCATGGAAGTGCCAAAGACACAACCAAAGGAACACATATGGTGAGTAATCTTGGGGTGATCTGGGTTATTCCACTTGGATCAATCCTTGCACCAAGGAGCTAAGCAAAAAAATAAGGTGGCCTCTAACTATGGTTCTTAATAAGGGCTTCCATTCATAGTACCCCTCTTGCTCCCCAAAGAGACTCCTTACCTTGTAGCAAGTAATGGACCTCACGGCCTCAAGATTACCTTAAGCATTCTTGCTCAACATTTTCCTCATGCTCACAATCCCACAAGTACTCACATCAAGTGAAGACAAGCACTACGTCTACCAAGGTTTTGTGTCCTTGATAGCCTTGAGTTTATAGTGGATCGGAATAGTTGGCAATAAGCTTGTCCCCACTTGGGTCATTCCTCTTGATTGCTCAAGAGTAGGCCCGCTAAAGGATTCTAACAATCTAAACAAAAATGGATCAACTTATGAGGTTCAAGGATTTTTTTTCACAAGAAGGGTGAAGAGCATACTCCCCTTATCTCAAAGCTTTCTCCCAAACACACCAAACAAAGTTTAATTACTCTCCTACTTCCAAAATCCCAAGATGGGTCAAGATTTTCTAGTTCACCACAATGGTGAAGAGCATACTTCTCCTACCACCTCAAAATCTCTTCCACAAGATATTAAGTGCTTATGAAATGAAACAACTAGTATATGCCGCACTCAATAAAGAAATCAATTAAACAAGCACTTGATTGAGTTTTTATGCTTTGGACAACCCTACAAAAACTGTTAGTAGCCCTTGTGCATTTGAAGCTTTGACATGCATTTTTTTAGCAAAAAAATTCAAGCAAATGCACCTACAACCACAACTTGTCAGGCCAACAAGATTAGAACAATCCAAAATCCAATTAGCTCTAAGCAATCCACTATCAAAAGTATTTAAAGCACTAAAGGTGAACACTTAACTCTTCAAATAAATGTGAAGTGAGTCCAAAAAGTGGAACATTTAACTCCTCACACAAACTCAAAGAAAGTCAACACCTTAGAAAACTAATGAGATCAAGAAAGCATAAAAGGGAGAACTTTGTGGAACACTTAACACTCTTTTCAAGTAGACCCCTCCCCTATATATGAATGCTGACATTGTATCCAAAGGGAAGAAATGAGGGGTGATTAGAAATAAGCGAGTCCAACAACCCAATGTAGCCAACAAGATCAATCAAAAGAACTCTTCAAGTGAGTGTGAAGTGAGTCCAAAAAGTGGAACATTTAACCCCTCACACAAACTCAAGGTGAGTCCACACCTTAGAAAACTAATGAGATCAAGAAAGCATAAAAAGGGGGAAAATTTGTGGAACACTTAACACTCTTTTCAAGTAGACCCCTCCCCTATTTATGAATGCTGACCTTGCATCCAAAGGGTGGAAATGAGGGGTGATTAGAAATAAGAGAGTCCAACAACCCAATTTAGCTAACAAGATCAATCAAAAGTACTCTAAAGTTGCTTATCAATACTACTCACAAATGAAAAAGGGTTGAATCAATGGAATATTTAACTTTCTAAGAAAACATAGAGTGAGTCCACAAAGTGGTGCATTTAACTCCCTATGTAAACAAGGAATGAATCCATTCCCCCAATCACTCAATGAGATATCTGATATTGGAAACCAAGAAGCATTCACTTACACAAACTTGTAAAAACAAATATATGTTCTTTCATTCACCATTAAGAGCATAAAAGAGATGTGTCTATGAAAGCAAGTAAACATTCAAGCCAAACACATGAGAGGTTCTTTTTAGATCCAAAATCCAAATGAAGGTGCAAGAAACTAAGTATAACTATGCAAATTAATTCTATCTAAGTGCAGGAAATAGAAACAACCAGCTAACTAAATCAAGATTCAGCCAAAAAACCTCAAAATGCTCACTGCTGGGTACAGAAATAGACTGCAGACACCAGAATTATCACACAACATTTCTTAGTGTACTAGACTAATAATATTAGTCTGAGCAATACTCTGCTCTATACCCAGGTGATACTTCGTTCGAGACCAAGTGACAGTTCTTGAAATAGGCAGGCGAACCTTGTGGTCATGGGTTCAAGCCCCACGATGGGTGCCAAAAATGTACACACAAAAGTAGTGCACTTCTCTAAGTGATTACATCAAAGGAAATCCATGAAAGGGAAACCTTCAATAGCGACCTAGAGTTCTTTATGTATGGAGTTGCAAGATTGTAAAATTGCTCTCAACTAGAGCTATTAAGCTAATTACCTTGCTAGTCAACCACACAATGAGAGATTCAAGTGAAGACAAGGGCAAGAATGCCAATATCCCCAAGAATCACTATGAAATGCAATGCAAGTAAGCTAAGAATGAGGATGCAAATATGCAAGCTATGCTATGAAAATGAAAGAACAATCTAAACTATGAAATGATAACAAGTGTTACAATCCTTCCTATTAAACTAGATGAGTTATTCTAAAGCATAAAGAAAGTCTATACTAAGAATACCATGATTATGCAACTATGAAAGCAAGATAAATGAGATGCAACAACAAGGTCTTCAAAGCTTGGATGCAAGAAAGTCTTTAAAGAGCTCCAAATGACCTAGAAAACCTGTAGCATAAAGTTAGCATAAAAGTGAATGATATGCAAATGAGGAAGAGAGCTCTTCTTTTATAAGAAATGAGAAGGAATGGACCATGGAGATTAAGAGGCAAAAGACTTAATCAACAGTGGAGCATCAAAGAAGAGCAATCCATGTGCACAAGTATCCTCCAATGAGAAAATAAGAGTTGACTTTTGTGTCCATATGAGACAAAAAGTGCTTTTCTTCTTTTTATAAAATAAGAATAATGCTTTATTTGTGCAACTTAGGATAAGAGGAAAAGTGGGGGGCTTTTTATTTATCAAAAGGGGAGAAAATATTCCTTTTAAATAAATAAATACTTTAGGATAAAATGGTTAGCCCAAGGCAAATAATTGAAAAATGATAAAATAGGATTTGATCAAGGAAATTGATATATTTGGAAAATACTGATTTTTGAAAATATTGATTCAGGGATTTGATAAATTGTTGAATGGGGGCCCAAAGGCTAGGTGACCATTTTAGGGTGCATAAACCCATGCCCTAGCCTACACCTTTGATGCCTAGAGTAGTATTCACACCTCCAGAGAGACCATCTGGTCATATGAGACTACCTCGTCGCTCTAGTTCTTTAGCACGCAAACCTACAGTTTTACACAGGAGATCGACTAAAGGAGAGAGTCATACTTTGGGTAGTGTGGGTAAAAAAAATGAGGTTCTAGGTGCACAACAGGATGTAGGTGCTGGTCTTGATTCTACTCATGTTGATAGTAGTTTTGATCTGGGAGTTGAGGTTAGACTGCAAGGCATAGAGAGTAGAGACTACTGAGCAGCTGGCTGGAGGTACTGATATGCCAACAGTAGATGTCGATCCTAGTGTACCATTGACTCCTCATGAGATCATTGGATGAATAAGATTATAGGTTAGGGACCTAAAGGTATGGAGTTCTTGTTGGGAGGAGCAATTCACTCGGGCAGATAGACAGTGATCCCAGCTCTGAGAGGAGAATAGGAGATTGCAGACAGAGGTGACACATCAGACCTCGAGAGCTACCTATTACATTTCTGCTTACTATGCTATTATTCTTGCTACCTAGAGAGTACCCACATACTCTCAGTATATGATAGTGTCAGAGGGAGCTAGGGCATCTAGAGCTGAGGCAGTGCCCGATGCACCACCACCACCTCCACCAAATGTAGAGGATTAGGCAGAGAACTAATCTGTCTAGATGTTCATATATATTCCCATTTTTGTTTTATGTATACTATTTTGACTTCTGATAGCTCACATGAGCTTATTCCTTTGTACTTGTGCCAGTAGTGCACCCTTGACTAGTTCGAGTTATATGATATGAGATCAAAATTTTGGTTGACTTCATTTATACTTGTCATGTTTTGATTTATGATGATATCATGTGATGTAAATGCTATGAGTAGTGTAGAATGTATGTATGGATTTATGCAATGAAATGCAATGGATTGATCATGCTATGTAATGTGAATGCAATGATACACATGATATGTTTGGTAGGTATTGATGAAGATAAGTACTCAGTCTTATGTCAAAAAGGATGTCTAACCCAGGGTGGTGACTGCTTGCGGTTCTGTGAGGAAACCTTCATGTGAGACTTAGCTCTTCATTTCCAGTTTAAGTTTAGTTTAGGAGAATTTTTGAAGTGTTCAAGCAATTTGTGAGATCATGCAATCATGCAAAGTGCAAAATGACATGCAGAGTGAAATGCAAATCTAAGACCTAGGACCTAGTCACTGATCATGTGTCGATTTTTTATCATCATTGAAATTTTTAGGTAACCGCATAAATCAATACAACATCCACTAGTTTGGAAACTATATACATATGAATATTGATTTGTATGTGCAAGAATCAATACAACGCCCACTGGCTAGACAACCATGGACATATGAATATTGATTTTGTTTTCAGAATGTCAGATTAGATATAAGCACCAAGGCCCAAATGCTAGGATGACCTGAATATAATTTCCATTTTGATATAGCAATTTTTATAAGCATCAAAACATAAATGTCATGATGACCAGAATGCGCCTTACGTTACAAATAAATCAAGTAGTCAAGAGATCATTCTAAATCCAGTGTGAATTACCTGAAGTGACCCTTTATTGTTCACATCCTTAGGTAAGATCGCATTTCAGAGTAGGAGTAAGAACTCACTCAAAAAGACAATAGTTAGATCAAACTTCCTTGAATTTTCTAGGTATCAATTGTTGAGGTACTCATGGACATCCAATTCAAGATAGAGGCTCTTACAGATGGACACCATTTCAATACAAAATTTCCAAAGTTGTTAGATTTTCACATACAAGAAGAAAATAAAGAAAAGATTATGCCCCCAGTCATCACTCTCTAAATCCTATGAAGGACATCATCGAAGAGCTCTAAGGGACACAATATGTAAAAATCTCACTGCGAATCAGTAAGCATACAAGGAGATAAAAGCATGTAAAAGCATAGATTGTTTTCAATTTGATGTTTGATTGTGTTGTTGTAGATGCAAAATCCTTTCTGGAGATGAGACTAACTGACTGACTTGGATGAAGCTTCAAAGGACTCTAACTAGATATGACATGTCTAATGTACATTGGAGGCCATAGGATATGACTTTGGTTTCCCCCAAGTTTGAACATTGATAGGATACAAACGCTTGAGCTGATTGGTGTACAGACTGACTTATTGAAAACATGAATGTAGGAACAATCCAGGAGATATGTACAAACTAAAGCAAGACTAAAAGCTGGGAAAGACCAAGATTGTGCTAATAGATGGAGCATTTTGAAATAAGTGGCACCCGTTTGCCGGGTTTTCACCATCTTGGCAGAGATTCTATTTTTGCTACCAAGGTGCCTATTTCTAGGTTTTCACCAAGGCACTTTTTCTTTTTCTCACTTGTTTTGTATTTTTTATTTTTTTATTTTTTTTGTACTTTTGATATTTTTCAATTTTTTTGTGAATCATCAAGGTTCCTATTGCTAGGTTTTCACCAAGATGTTCATTTTTTCAAGACTTTTTTAGATTCTTATAATTTTTTCAGGACATTTTACCATAGACTAAATGCCTTAGGCATAGAATTTCTTTAGATGGAGAATGTTGATTGGTTTTCAGAGTTGTTCTCCTTTAGTTGTTGAGAGTTGATAGGCCCTAGAGCCAAAAGTAGCAGTGATTACAAAGGGACCCAGCCAGTTGGGTTCAAACTTCCCCTTGCGCTCTCTATGTGATTGATTTTTAGGATTTTCTCTCAAAACTAGATCACCAACCTAAAATTCTATGTGTCTGACTTTCTTGTTGTAACCTCTAGACATTCTCTTCTGATATACTTTGAGATGATCATACGCTTCTTGTCTACACTCATCTAGTAGTTCAAGTTCTTGCAACCTAGACACTCTGTAGTCATCATCAGTTACTAGACCATGCATTTTGATTCTTAGTGATGGGATTTCAATCTCAATAGGCAGTACCGCTTCAGACCCATAAACTAAAGCGAATGGTGTAGCCCCAGAGGGTGTTCTGATACTTTTTCTATAGTCCTAGAGAGCTAGATTGATCATGAGATGCCAATTTCTTCCTATTTTATTAACTGTACGATGCAAGATTTTCAATAGATTCTTATTAGAAACTCTTCTTGTCCATTCCCTTGAGGATAGTAGATAGATGACCAATGTTGTGTAATCTTGAATTTGGCACATAGATCATCTAAGTCTTTGTTTTTGAATTGACAACCATTATCTTTGACTATAGAATGTGGAATACCATTCTGACATATGATGTAGTTCAAGATGAACATGGAAATTTGCTTGCCAGTCACCTGAGTTAAAGGGACTGCTTCTACCCATTTTGTGAAATAATATGTAGCTGTTATAATATGGGTATGCCCATTAGAAGAATGAGGATGTATGGATCCTATAAGATCAAATGCCCATTTGTGAAAATGCCATTATGTAGTGAAGGGAATTAGATCTCTCCCTGGTGCATGAATTAAGTTGCCATGTACTTGGCATTTTTGATAGTTCTTAGCAAACTTGATAGACTCTTTCTCCATTTTTGGCCAATAGTACCCAGCCCTAATAAGTTTTTGGGCTAGTGTTAAACCATTCAAGTGTGACCCACAAATGCCCTCATGGACTTTCTCTAATGCACATTGAGACTCTTCCTATTCTAAACATCTAAGTAGTGTACCATCTAGACCTTATTTGTACAGACCATGACCAATGATGACATACCGGGACACATTATAGATAATGTATCTCTTTTCATGGTGGCTAAAGGTATCGGGAATGATTTGGTCTTTGAGACAAGAGAAAAGGTTTTTATATCAGGATGAATCATGACCTACAATAGTGCAAATCATGTGGGTATCAGGGGAATCATATGCAGGATAAGACAATGCTTCCACTAGGAACTCGTAGCATAGCTCATGTTGAGGCTGCTGTAATAAAGTAGATAGCATTGCCATTGCATTGGCAACCTTGTTCTCTATTCTAGGTATTTTCTCAAAGGTGATAGATATGAAATATTTCTTTAGATCATCTACCATTCTCTTGTATGGAATGAGATTTTCATTTTTCATTTGATACACATCATTAACTTGATGGATTACAAGTTGTGAGTCTCCATGAATGTGTAGTTCTATTACTCTCCACTCAATTTCTATTTTCATACCATTTATAAGGGCTTCATATTCAACAATATTGTTTGTACAAGGAAATTTGATTCAGAATTCCTTAGGAAAGAAGTATCCTTGAGGAGTGATAAACAATATGCCAGCTCTAGATCCATTTTGTGTATAGGAGCCATCAAAGAACAATTGCCATTCTCTAGAAGAAAGATTCATGATAGAAGAATCTGGGAATTCCATTTGCAGTGGTGCATCATCAAACAAAGGTGCATTTGCTAGTTGATCAACAATAACTTGGCCTTTGATAGCTTTTCGTTCCACATATTCAATGTCAAATTCACTTAAGAGCATGACCCATTTGGCTAATCTACCTATGAGGGTAGCTTTGCGTAGTAGGTACTTTAGTGGATCAATCTTAGCTACCAAATGCATGGTATGAGCCAACATATAATGTCTCAATTTCTATGATGCAAAGATCACATCTAGACAAGCCTTTTCAATCATAGAATAGTTCTTTTTGTATGCTACCAATGTTCTACTGATATAATTTATAGCTCTTTCCTTCTTGTTCTCATAATGCTATGCAAGCAATTCCCCCAGTGATGTATTTGTAGTGGAGACATATAAGATCAAAGGCTTCCCTTGAATGGGAGGCATCAAGATAGGAGGATTTGATAGATATTTCTTGATATGATTAAAATTCTTTTCACATTCCTCGTTCCATGCAAAGGTCACACCTTTATGTAATGTCTTTGTGAAAGGCTGTGATATGTCTGCTAGTTGAGATATGAAGCATCTAATAGATTGTACTCTCCCTTGTAATGTTCTCATTTGACTGATATTCTTGGGAGGTTGCATCTCCATGATAGCTTTAACTTTAGCTAGATCAACTTCAATTCCTTTCTTTGAAACTATGTAGCCTAAGAGCTTTCTAGAAGTGACACCAAAAGCAGACTTCTTAGGGTTTAGTCTGAGACTAAACTTTTCCATTTTGTCTAGTATTTTGCTCAAGTCTTTTAGATGTTCAAATCTTATCATAGATTTAGCTAAAGTATCATCAACATAATCCTCCATAGTTTGATGCATCATGTCATGAAAAATAGATGTCATAGCTCTCTGATATGTTGCACCAGCATTCTTAAGCCCAAATGGCATGACATTCCAATAGAAGGTACCCCACGCACATGTGAAAGTAGTTTTTTCTTAATCTTCTGGAGCAATTTTGATTTGATTATATCCAAAAAAACCATCCATTAATGAATACATCTCAGAACCCATAGTCATGTCCACTATCATATCAATGTTAGGTAGTGGAAAATAATCCTTAGGACATGCTTTGTTTACATCTCTAAAATCTGTGCACACTCTTATTGATTTGTCTGGTTTTGAAATAGGTACAATATTAGAGATCCATTCAGCATATTCAATAACATGGATAAATCTAGATTTTAGTAACTTCTCTAATTCATCTTTGACCAAGAGTGTAACATGTGGATGCATCTTTTTCAATTTCTGCTTAACAGGTTTGACGTTTGGAGCTATAGATAAATGGTCATTATAAGATCAGGATCCACCCCTGACATATCTGAATATTTCCATGCAAATTTGATCTTCTTTTCTGTTAAGAATGTAGTAAATTTTTGCTTTTCTTCTTTTAATAAGGATTGTGCTACATGAATCAACTATGGTTCTTCTATTGTTCCCAAGTTGATAGATTGAGTGGGCTCAATTAGAACTAGAGATTTGTCCTGTAAATGACTCAGAAGGACATCAAATATCTCATCCTTAGGCACCTCAGAGAGGTTTTCACCTTTAGATACATGTTTTTTTTTTACTTTTATAGGTTCTAAGACTGCCACAAAGTGGTTTTCACCCTCAGAACTCCTTTTCTTTTTATTCTTATTCCTATATTTTTTACTAAGATACTTGATGTCCGACTCCATCATGCTAATGCTCGGTTCACTAATGGAAGTCCTCATAGGCTCAATTGCATTGAGATAGCAAGCAAGGGCATAGTCATTTGGAAAGGTATAAATACCTTGGCTCAGATTCGTAGAGGTTTGGTCAAGAAGTTCAGGATGTTGGATAGTCAAAGTGGTGAAAGATTGGGAAAAAATGTTTATGGATATGGATCTATCATCATTGGTCCTAACCTGATGTTCAAGTTCAAAGGTGATATTACAACTTAAGACATTCAATTCATGAATAGGCTCAATGTCATTATGGGAGTCCACTTTAGCCATCGGTGGATCAGACTCGTTAAGTTCATCATTTCACTCTAGACTTATGTTGGGTTTAGGTGCATATTGGTGAATAACATCAACATGTTTCTCTGTGATAAGTTCATCTTCTTCTGGAATTGCTCCCCATTCATAGTCATTTGATTCCTCATCTATACCTCTAGGAAATTTAAGAACATGAGTAAAGTCAGGATGAATACCCCAAGAAGGGTTATCCTCAGATTCTAATTTGAATTCATACTCATGGGAATCTGTCTTAGAATAACTACCACCTTCCTCTTTGTATGTTTGATTGTCTTCGAGATTAGTTGGTTCTTGTGGTGCAACTATCTCTTTTTCTATAGTAGGTTCTTATGTTTCTACCACATTAATTCTTTTTACTGGATCATCTTCAGCTTCAAGGAGGTCTTTTATTTCTTTAGGCAAATGCTCATAAGGAATAAGATCTTTAGTGGTGTCTGAATCATCACTGTCAGATTGTTCTATTGTTTCTCCCTTTAGTTGATTTGTTGTGGATGGCTCAATCTATTCTAAGACATGTGGGGAGTTCTTGCTAAGATAGAAAGGCTTCTTCTTATATCCTAGACTTGTTGTATTCTTGTTTTCTTGGCCACGATGGTCAAGAGGTGATAGAAGACCTTTACCCTATATTCCTAGAGGTCCTTTTCCTTTATATCCCATTTTTGTGATCAATTTGTCCCCTGGGCCATATGACTTAGAAGGGATCTTCGGTGTTTTAGATTCACATGTTTGAACAATTTGAGATTCAGGTTCATCTTTGTATATCCATGCAAGCACAACTTCATCCTCTTCAAACTCTTGTTTAGATACTTGTTTTGTAACAAAATTTCCTTTATATGCCTCAAGAGGTTCTTTAGACTCCAGTTTAGACTATTTTAGAGTTTTCCCATAGGACTGAGGTGAGATAGGGAGAGATGTCAAAGATAAGTTTGGCTCTATAGTATATTCTCCCATACCATTTCTTTGATTTTAACCTCTTTAGCAATGTCTTCCATCTTGGATGTTGAAGCAACATCTAGCTGCTTAGTGGAAGATTCTCTATTATTAGGAACACGTTTATCAACACTTTCTTTCAATGCATTGTAAGTTGTATATAGCTTAGCTGGAATCGTCACCTCTACTCCTTCATAAGGAAATTTCAAACACTGATGGTATGTAGAAGGAATAGCTTTCTTTTCATGTATCCAGGGTCTCCCTAGAGGGATGTTGTAAGCCAAAGGTAGATCAAAAACTTGACATATAGTATCTCTGATGACAAGACCTATTCTGATAGGTAAGACAATTGTTCCCTTGGAAGATCTTTCTTTCTCATCATATGCTTTGATAGTTATATTCTTTCTAGGATCAATGGCCATTTCTAAAAATCCCAGTTGTGTGATCAAGCTAAAAGAACAAATGTTAAGACCAACACCCCCATCTATCAACACATGTTTGACACGATGATTTTGGATCAAGACTTCAATATGCAAGGGCTGGTTATGCAAATGACTCAAGGAGTTATCATCTTCCTCTGAAAAGGAAATATACTGTGGAAATGTAAGCTGACCAACCATAGTCTGGAATCTATCTAAATCAAGGTTATCAGGAACATTGGATCCGAGCAAAGCTTTGTCTAGAATGGCTCTATGAGCTGGAGATATTTGAAGCGACTCAAACATGGAGATTTTTGCATTGGTATGCTAGAGTTGTTGGACAATACTGTATGATGTAGGCCTTGTGTCTTTAGGATTTGATGATTTAGATGTAGCCTTCTATTTAGAAGCAGATGAAAGATTGAAAGGCACCTTAGGGACATTGGATGAATCTAGTATTTGTCCTTGTAGATGCGCCTGAGCTTGTGATCAAGTAACTATATTAGTTGATTGATTATCTCTATCTTTTCTTATAATTGTGATGACATTGCAACAATCAGATAGACATGGTTCAACCATATTGATGATAGCATTGTTTCCAAAGTAGGCATAATTGACTTTAGCACCCACATTAGGCTAAGAAGAAGAATATTCTTTACCATGTTTTAGAAATGGTTTTGTGAATGCTGTATGATCATTATTGCTCTTATGATTGTCAATCATGATTTCTCCATTATCAATTTTGTCTTGTATGATATTTTTCAAGCGAACACAGTTATTAGTCTTATAACCCTTATTGCGATGGAAGTCACAGAAGTCATTCTCTCTCCACCATTTTGGTTTAGGTTCAGGATCAAAGACTTTTATCTCAGGCAAGTAGATGATTTTGTTAGCCAATAGAGTTTTCATGGCAGATTCCAAGGACTCTCCAAGAGGAGTGAATTTGTAGTTAGGATATATAGCCCAAGGTTTATAATTAGATGAATTTTTGTTGGGCTCTATTGTTTTACCTTCGAAAGCTTTGATGGCTTGGGTGCCAATAGTTAGATTGAAAGAGGGTGCCTTGGATTGGGCACAGATAGTATCAACAACACCATCTGTGACAATGCCTTTATTCTTGTTCCATTTTTTGTTCTTGTCCTTAGAACTAGATCCACATTCATACTTGTCCTTTTGAAGTGTGATGTCTCCTTTTTTCACAAGTACTTTCTTAATTTTGATCGAATTATCTACCATCTTATTAAAGGATGTATGATTTTGCATTTGTAAAGGGTAGTTGATTTCTAAAACAAGATTATTGATGAATATTTCTAGTTTCTTAGTTTTTGGAATAGGTCTAGCATATAGAGAAAATTTCTTCCTCCATCTTTTGAGAAATGTCAAGAATGGTTCTCCTAGATATTGTTTCAGATTGCAGATTTTGATCATGGTGACCAGATGTTGAATATTGTAGGAGTATTGCTGATAGAATAGTTTGATTAACTCCTCAAAAGTTTTGATAGTATGAGGCATCCTAGAGAACCAATGAATGGTTGCTCCTTCCAGAGATCGAGGGAAAAGATGCATTAAGTAGGTTGGTTCATACATGGACTCCATAGATTGAGTAAAAAATTCTCTGACATGATCTTGAGGATCAGAGTATCCATCATACTTATCATATTTAGGCATCTCCACTCTTTTAGGAAATGACAGCATGTACAAGTCTTTTTCAAATGGAAAAGGGCATAGGGCCTCCATGGAGAACTCCTTAGGTTCCTTTTCTTTCTCTAGTTTATTGACCTTGACTTGCATGACATGCATCTATTTCATCATAGCCATGATAGGGGTTTCTTCCTCATGCGTAATGATATTTTCAACATTAAAGTTTGGAGGAATTTTAGCTCCTTGATGAGATAACTCTATAAAGTATGCCTCTCTATCTTCTTTCAAGAAATACCTCATCATTTTCTTGAAGTCATCATTATTTTGATATCGAGAAATTTTAGAAGGTGTAGGTTCTTGATCCTCACCATGTTGAGAATGAGGTCCTTGAGACCCATGTTGCGTCATGAATGTTAGGAGTTTTAGGACTCCCTGGGATAGATTGAGGTGGAGTTTTTTGATTACCTCCGTGAGTTGATGGAGGGGGTATGTAACCAGTTTTCAATCAAAAATTATGAAGACCATCATCTTCGTAAAGACCAGAATTGTAGAGTTGCTCAAGATTTGGATCCACATGAGTAGTCAAAGGTACAGTGTTGGGTGCTTCTCCAGATTTCTTGTGAGGAAGCTCTAGTTTCCACCATTAACCTTGGGTGAAGCAAGAAAGCAAGATGAAGACAACTGAAGAAAGATCAGATTCAAGAAGATCGAATGACGCAACCTTGTCAAGATTGAATTGATTGAAGCTTAGATCAGATGTAAGTGAAGGATATTGTGCCACAGTAGTATGGGTAGACGCCCAAAAGATGGTGGGCACGAGCTCACAACACTTAGCTATTTTAGTAAGAAGACTGAATTTGAAGATAATTTTGACAAGGTTTTGACACAAGATGAAAAAGACTCAAATCGATAAATTAGAAGGCTAAATCAGAATCAAGAGACCACTTTAGGAAAATGAATGGATTTTCTCTAGTTTTTGCTCTGTTCCTAACATAGTGAATGTTTTGACAAAATCTGGAAATAGGCTATAAAAATTGAATTTCTGACAAATTTGACAAGTCTCTGACAACTTTTGGAAAATTCTCAAATGAATTTCTGAAAGCTCGTACGACACTAGGTATGCTCTCAAATGAAATTGTAGGACTCGTACGACAATTGCTACCAGGGATAATTATTCTTTTGATTTCTAGTGACAACACTCATACTACACAATACTGGATACCGTAGAACAATACAGGGGTTGTGAAATGACTTTTTCTCAAGACTCGTATGACAATCTGAGACTGTGGGATGACTTTTGACTCTAGAGAGGAATTTCACTTCAGATTTTGCAATTTTTGGGTTTTCAGTTTCAGATTGTTGGCAAAGTTTTCTATCCAATTATAAAGATTTGTGTAATAGTCCATTTCAAATAATCCAAGTAGATATCAAAGCATGAAAAACAACAAGCAAGGGAAGCAGGCAATCACCTGAAAATAATGAACAAGGGAAAAAGAAACTTTGTGCATGAACAAGCAATAGTGACTTATTGTGCTAATCCCTAGAAATACTACTTGTGTATGTTCTCAAAAGTTTTTTCAATAATGCACATATTCCTAGAAAATGAAAATTTAGCCTCACTAGGGTTTATGGTAATGGTCTAACTCTGCAACTTTTGTGATCTTAAGAGGGTGAACTCCAATCCAGGCACATCGGGGTTTTGACACAGTCCAATAATTTAATCAATCAGGAGCTGCTAGGGAGATCTGACAGCCCAATAAGAGACCACACCTGTGAAGATTTCCTCCACAAGGACATTTATATAGTGGTTTCTACTACCATGACAAAAATGGCTATTACCACTTGAGGTTCCATCCACGTGGTTGACCCAATTAAGGGAATGTCTACTACAGTTAACCCTCTCTAAAGGTGACTCACAAAAGATACCACAGGGGGACTATATCAGATTCAAGGATTTGGGTTTCTGGTACTATCCAAAAAGGAAGTAGAGCATAATCCCCTAGCCTCTTCACTTCACCAAGACAAAGTAGATAGATTAATCTGACATGCTAAGACCAAGATTATCTCACAAAGATCTATGATGTCAACCACTTATGATTTATCAACCTCTTCGAAGAGAGACTGTATCAATCAAAAGTTGAAGACACACAAATCTAGTAGAATGCAAGACAATCTCGGTAACCTCCCTACCTACAAGGGGATCCTTCGTCAAGAAGAGCTTTGCATGTGTGAACAAGCGAAAGAAGCCCACTCTCTCAAGATCATCCAAAAATAGTGTTCATAGGGCCTATTTACTATGTGTAACAGATATGCAAAAAGTAAATCTATGTTTGTTTTATAGCCCAAATTGAAGTCTGTGATATGAAAGAGAGAAAAGACACACAAGCTTGACATGTGAGAGTTTATTTTATGTCCAAATCAAAGTGTTATCTGATCGTAGTAGAATACCTAGATTCCTCACAACGCGCTTAGTAGATTTTACCTGTTTTAGCAATTTAGTTGCACTTTTCCCAATCAGATTCAGCAAATATCAGTCAAAAATAGAAGATCTCAATTGTTGGGGTTAGCTGTTAGTTGAAATCTAAAAATCAAATCTGAAAAACTACCAAAAATTCTAAAATGATAATTGAATCCTGGAGTCAAAACTGGTACGACAATTGGTTACCTTCCAGATGACAATCCAAATCCCATACGATAATGGTCGGCTATGATATGACTGTCAAGAGACTCGTACGACAATGGGTGTCTCACCAAATGACAATCTAGCTCTCAAACGATAATCCACAGTTGATGAAACGAGCCTCAAAATCCTCAATTGTCATATGACAATCGATAGCTTCTGGTATGACTTTATGACAAAACTTGTACAGAAAATGTACGGACAGAGAATGAAATCATAGAATGGACCAGAAAATGATAGAAAAATAGATAGAAGTGAAATAGAAGAGATGGAAACCCATTTCAGGGCCCCACGGTGGGCACCAAAAATGTGTGTGTGAATTTTGTACCTAGCTCTAGACACAGCACTTTAGTAAAACATTAGAGGTTAGCCAAAATTGAAATCTTGCAAATAATTGAAACTAAGCTAACCAGGTGATTTACTGCCTTCTAGTAGGTGCGAGTATGATGTTCTCAGATTGGATTCAAGATTAGTGATAATGTAAAACCTAAAAGAAGGATTTGAATGAAAAAGAATGAATGTGAAATGAGTGCAGATTTAATCTATATTTTGGTTATTTTCTATGCAATAAGATGAAAACTGTATGAATCTAAGCTAGATGAATGAAATTGAGATTGAATGTAGATTTATCTAAGAATGATATGAAAACTATGAATGCAAAGCTATGATATGAAAACTATGAATCTATGACCAATAATGAAAGATCTTACAAATCGCCTGTCGCAAATGCTCAATCCTTCAATCACAAATTCACCAAAGTAATTGTGCAAATTCAAGGTGTGTTATTGTGAAGAGCTAAGCTTTGATTTTATAGAAATCCAGGGCTTTGAGGATGCATGAGAAAAGCCATAAATCACTCTTGATGAACTTAGGTTGATTTTTGAGTTATCATGAAATCAAAGATAATTAACTCACAAAAATCATGGAAAACCAGTGTTTAACTCAAAATAGAGTTTAGATCAAATTTCAAGTCATCATCAGATGTTGAGTTTAAATTTTAAAATTGATTGTTGATTTCTAGTTGATTACTTTTTTGATTCTGCATGATTTGATTATAAATTAATTTAGAAATAAAGTGATTTATTCTCAACTTAACTAATTTTTGAATTAAAACAATTGATTTATGGGTTAATCAATTATTAAATCAAACTTTATTCTAAAACTATATTATTAAATATTGACAACTGACTTTAATCAATCAAATAAAAATTTAATCAATTAGTCATAAGATTTTAGATTTATTGTCAAAATAAAATAATACAACTTAGGAATAATTTAATTAAATCTAATTAAATAATTAAGTGGCAGTATTAAATCCAATTAATTAAATATTCTAAATACTCAATTAATCAAACTTTAGGATAAATAGGATTTATCACCAAATAATTATTAAATTAAAGATAATTATGATAAAGTAGGAATATTGCTAGGTATATTTCTCGATGTAGAATTTAGGATAAAATCAATTAGGATTCGATAATGTGTAGATGTGCCTTAGGTTAGGACTTTGATGTTGATTTCATTTGATTTGAGGATGTAAGAGGTTAATGAACCTATAGCCCATTTTGGGGTATTACATTTTGCCCCGCTTTGAATCACTGTGCAAAACGTAGTGGTTCAAAGAATAGTTTGTGTCTGATATATATGTATGAAACTGATTTAAAAGATTAACCGATTTTGAGATAGAAAATGATTCAAAGATTTAAAGATGTAAGATTTAGGTCCTGAATGACCAAAGATAATGTCAGTTATAGCAACAATGAACCGATGACTATGAAAAAGTGTCAAAATGCTTGATTCTAAACCCTATGATTGCGAAGAAGTGAGTGACCGATTCGAGACCCGATTGTCCTAAAAAGAATCATATTGGTATCACATCTTGAACCCATCAGTTATGAAGAAATAAGGAAATAACACTAATGAACCGATGGTTACGAAAAGATGATACAGTTTACAAGATAGATTTAGGATACCAGATTGATATGGATCTCGATGAATCTAATATGCCCCAAGAATCAATAGATTTTCCCCAAGCGACGAGGACTTTAGATGAATCAGCAACTAGATGTGGTTGTTGTCTTGATTACTGAGGAAAGATTTGATTGACAGAATAAGATTTAAAAACCTGAATGATGTGCAATACCATGCCCCCTTCGGGATAAAAATCAAAATCGAACAAGAAAAGTCAGCATTGAATAGTTTAGAAGCATGTTAATTGATTTGAGAATTGGTTATACACGTTTGAGAACACGTTCTGCATCATTTAGAGGTCCCAAAGACAAAGTTTGACTAGGTTTGACCATGAGTTGACCATGGTTGACCAAGTTGAAATTTCAATAGTTTGATGTGAGATAATTAGTTAAGTTGAATTCTAGATTTTTGTGATAAGTGAAGGTTGATTATGCAAGTAGTCGACCATCCTGGGTTCAAAAAATTTTAAATGGCAATTTTGACATAGTAAATGATCTCAGATTTCAATTTTGATCCTGAAAATGGGTTCAGAACATCGAAATTAGCTAGGGGTACAATTTTCATGGAAAACAAAGCACTTTTGAAAATTAGGTCAAAAGCTATATAAGGACTAAAAGGGTCATTTTCAATTCATTATTCACATTTTACTTTTGAAACTTTGTAGAGCCCTTTGAGTGAGAAAATGGCTAAGTCAAAGGCACCTATCTCTTCCCACCGATTTGAGCATAGTCAGAGACATTAGCGGCCTCCGTAGTATGGACATCCGGTAAGTGGACCTCTGTGCCTCTTTGTAAATTCCATTTTTGCATGTTTGTAGCATTTTTAGGTTGTTTTTCATACGTTTTTAATTTTGAATTCTCGCATGCATGGAAACTCATACGAGTGTCCTCTGTGACTCATATGAATTTTCAATGTCCTGTAGAGTGTCATAACAAAACTCCCTGAAACCCATTTGAGAGGGACCCAAGAGTCGTACGATGTTTCGTCGGGTCCCTTATATGTCGTACGGTGATCCCTAGAAAGTTGTATATGCATGGTTTGTCGTATGGGACCCTGCTGAAACTTATATGAGTTTTGGTGCTAGTCTGTATTACCGTATGAAAAATAGTGAGCTTAAAACTCCTTTTTAGGTCAAAATTTTTAATTTTCTAATTCCCTAGGCTGATTACTGAGCATTTAATGTACCTTCTAAGATAGTGAACTTTTGAACTTTTGTAATGTTAGCCTATTTTTCAACCAATTTACTAATAGGATTTCCCTATTTCTATTCTTTGTAGGTCATATACCCTGACATTCATGTTTGCATCTCTCATCCTACGACTTAGATACTATGCATTTCACTTCCAGACCCTATGAGGGTTCATCTAGCTGCCTATGGTTTTGAGTATCTGATTCGGTTGGCTAAGATTAGGGTGAACCACGGACTACTTACTACTTTGATTGAGAGATTTCATTTAGAGAATTAGACATTTCACCTCCCTACATGAGAGATTACTATGACACCAGAGGACGTGTACAGGATTTTGCTCATTCCTTTTCATGGTCCTCGTCCAGATTATGTGATTTTAGGGAACTTTGGATTACATGCCTTCAGACGTTTGTTTGGAGATGATACACAGCCTACTGGTTCTATTTCTTGGGAGTTATTAGTGCAACACTATGGGAAGACCCATAGATTAGAGTGTATTATAGCTGGTATGATAAGAGGCATTATCATGTCTGACCATCAACAGAATGGTCTCTTGATGGGCTGGGCCCCTATGGTTGCATGATTGATGGCCACTCCTTTTGAGTTGGGTTGGGGTCAGTGCATGCTCGCGCATATGTTCTCTGAGATGCATGAGATTTTGTATCAGGAGGGAAAGTCTTTTGCTTCTGGTGCGTTAGTTCTTCAGATATGGGCCTAGGAGCATATCCTAATTTGTAGACCAGTGTGTTAGGATTAGCGCCAGCCATAGGAGTCGGTGATATATATACTCTGGTTATGTTACACACATGTGCATGGGTCATACCGAGTACTTTAGACACTACCTAGATGATAGTAATTTTGTTATATGGCACCCATATCTATAGAATGAGGCCTGGCCCATTACATGAGAGCAATTTAGCTATTTCTACCAGAGTCAGGTATTGATTGGTCAGTCTACTGCAGTACTTGAGCACTTTCTTATCACTAGATTATGGAGGCAATACAACATCATACCAAATGCACCATAGGAGCTTGCTGCTTATGCATGGATCCATAGAGAGCTCAGATTAGGATGGGGCCCTAGATTGTCCTATGATCTTTGTATATAGGAGTACATTGGTATTGTTGGTAGAGATTGGGACTATCATCTAGATGTGCCAAATGGTGGGGTTATAGATGGTTTTATTGCATGGCTTTTAGAGCATCCCATACATAGGTTTTTAGATCCTACATAGTTGATACCTTCCATGGAGGAGGCTTTGGATGTTATAGGTGCTCTGATGGGGAGAGGATAGAGATGTATAGGTACATAGGTGCCCATGCCCTAGTCTATACCTTTGATGCCCAGAGTAGTATTCACACCTCCACAGAGACCATCTGGTCAGATGAGACTACCTCGTCCCTATAGTTCTTTAGTAGGAAGACATGCAGTTTTACACAGGAGATCGACTAGAGGAGAGAGTCACACTTTGGGCAGTGTTGGTACAATAGAAGAGGTTCTAGGTGCATAATACGATGTAGGTGTTGGTCCTGATTCTACTCATGTTGATTGTAGTTTTGATTTGGGAGCTGAGGTTAGACACCGCAAGGCATCGAGAGCAGAGACTACTAAGCAATCGACTGGGATACTGATATGCCAGTAGTAGATGTCGATCCTAGTGTACCATTGACTTCTTAGGAGATCATTAGATAGTTGAGATTATAGGTCAAGGACCTAAAGGTACAGAGTGCTCATTGGGAGGAGTGATTCTCTGAGGTAGATAGACAGTGATCCCAGCTCCGAGAGGAGAACAGGAGATTGCAGACAAAGGTGACACATCAGACCTCAAGAGCTACCTATTACATTTTTGCTTACTATGATATTGTTCCTACTGCCCAGAGAGTACCCACATACTCTCAGTATATGATAGCGTCAGAGGGAGCCAGGGCATCCAGAGCTGAGGCAATGCCCAATGCAGCAGCAGCACCACCTCCACCAGATGTAGAGGATCAGGAAGATAGCTAATCTGTCTAGATGTTCTGATATATATTGCCATTTTTGTTTCATGTATACCTTTCTAACTTCTGATAGCTCACATGAGCTCATTCCTTTGTACTTTGTGCTAGTAGTGCACCCTTGACTAGTTCAACTTATATGATATGAGATCGAGATTTTGGTTATGACTTCATTTATACTTGTCATGTTTTGATTTATGATGATATCATGTGATGTAAATTCTATGAGTAGTGTCGAATGTATGTATGGATTTATGCAATGTAATGTAATGGATTGATCATGCTATGTAATGTGAATACAATGATACACATGATATGTTTGGCAGGTATTGATGAAGACAAGTACTTAGTCTTATGTCAAAAAGGATGTCTAACCCAGGATGGTGATTGCTTGTGGTTCTGTGAGGAAACCTTCATGTGAGACTCAGCTCTTCATTTCCAGTTTAAGTTTAGTTTAGGAGAATTGTTGAAGTGTTCAAGCAATTTGTGAGATCATGCAATCATGCAAAGTGCAAAATGACATGCAGAGTGAAATGCAAATCTAAGACCTAGGACCTAGTCAATGATCATGTGTCGATTTTTTATCATCATTGAAATTTTTAGGTAACTAGTTAAATCAATACAACATCCACTAGTTTGGAAACTATAGACATATGAATATTGATTTGTATGTGCAAGAATCAATACAACGCCCACTGGCTAGACAACCATGGACATATGAATATTGATTTTGCTTTCAGAATGTCAGATTAGATATAAGCACCAAGGCAAAAATGCTAGGATGACCTAAATATCATGTCCATTTTGATATAGCAATTTGTATAAGTATCAAAACATAAACATCATGATGACCAGAATATGCCTTGTGTTACAAACACATCAAGCAATCAAGAGATCATTCTAAATCCAATGTTAATTACCCATAGTGACCCTTTATCATTCACATCCTTAGGTAAGATCGTGTTTTAGAGGAGTAAGAACTCACTCAAAAAGATAATAGTTAGATCAAACTTCCTTGAATTTTTTGGGTATCAATGGTCGAGTTACTCATGGCCATCCAATTCAAGATAGAGGCTCTTACAAATAGACACCATTTCGATCCATAATTTCCAAAGTTGTTATATTTTCAAATATAAGAAGAAAATAAAGAAAATATTATGCCCCCAGTCATCACTCTCTAAATCCTATAAAGGACATCATCAAAGAGCTCGAAGGGACACAATATGTAAAAATCTCAATGTGAATCAATAAGCATACAAGGAGATAAAAGCATGTAAAAGCATAGATTGTTTTCAATTTGATGTTTGATTGCGTTGTTGTACATGCAAAATCCCATTTTTGGGGTATTACAATAATTTCCATTAAGGAAGTTATTCCTGCCAAAATGCTCTGAAAGGGCCTTAAAATCATCCTGAGGGATAAGCTAGCAAATTATTCAAAATCAAGCTTCCACTTAGCACAAGCTTGTACAAAAGAATGTGGAACATCTGTATCTATACCCCCCTTCTTCTCCAAAATCACCTGTAATGAGGCCTCGAGGTTATCTAGGTCAATTGGACCTGCTATTTTTAGAATGAATTTCTTCATAGCTTCATTTTGCTCTACCAGAGCTTTAATCCTTTCTTTATCTTTATCCATGAAGCCTAAAGCATGCTTCAAACCCAAAGTAGCCAAGGTTTTGCTACCTTCCCTGGTGTGCTCCCCCAAATCTACCTCCTCCAACACATAGTCATCTGGAGTGATTTAACTTGCACTGACATCCATTATAGGAATAGCCACCTATGCTTCCCACCTACCTATTTGGTCTTGTGTCACATAAGACATTGTCCTTGCTAGAGGAACTAGTACCATTTAGTGGAAGGCACACCCTAGCATGGTTATGTTAGCCTCATCATCTGTATACACCCTGACCTTGGCTTTATTTCCTTGATGAGCCATGTGGGCTTTGAGAATGCATTTAATGGCTCATAGGGAGCAACCAATGTGGAAGAAGTTGTCTGGTGCCTTGTTTCTATTTCCTCTTGACTCTCCTCTTCTATCTCTATTTCTTGTTCATCTTCAGTATTTTGTCTACCCTCTTCTTATGTGCATTCCTCATCATTAGCTATCTACTGCTCATCAGCCGTTTGTTCCTCAGTATCTATTTGTTGCTTCTCTTCTTTAGCATGTGGATCTTCTTCTGCCTATGATTCTCCCTTGTCATCTAGCTCCTCAGACCCTGTATGAGCTTCTTCCATCTTCTCTTCATCAGTGACTTTTGCTTCTTTCTCCAGCTCCTGCAAGCTCTGAGGCACTGATTCACTATGGACCTTTGGTAAGGGCACGTGAACTTAGGGAGGAATATTGAGTGAGGGAGGTTTAGGAGACACAAGGGGAGTGGTTGAATGAGCTAGTGGAGGTGGCATTGAAAGGGGAACATGGGATGAAGAAGGGTTCTGAGGAAACAAAGTGGTTTGTACTGGAGTGGAAAGCGGGGTAGTGGGAGGCTCTTGAAGTGGAACTGTAGAAGGAGTTGGATGCTGAGGTGGAGGTGGAGGTGGAACAGATGAATCCAATGAGACCTGTGTAGCTACATCTTCTTCTAAGGTGAACCCAATAGAAGAGTCCTTTTCTGGCTCTACAGTCTCCTTTTGGTACTCAACCATCTCAACATCAACTTGCTCTTGAGATTCCTATTGGGTGTCCTCTTCCATGCCACTAAAAAGATTGGTAAACTACATAGGAGCCTACTTCTTGGATTCTTTAAAACCATGTAGCCCTACAAAATCTATGAGGTCAAACTCATCATCACCGAGAGCATCTAGATTTACTGGCTCATCTTGAGTAGCCCCTCCCATGTTCTCAGGATCATTTTCCATTACTCTCCTCTTCTTCAAAAATCCTGTAGATCGGGTCCTCCTACTGAGGGGAACTTCATCCAATTCATCTTCATCCTCTTCTACCAAGGTATCCATTTGTGTGGGTGTTGAGCCTCTCTTTCTCTTGTACACATGACCCTTGATTACTCTGGATGGATTGGGCCCTATGATTTTGAACTTTGTCTTCTTGGCCATGTTGGGAGAGTCATGGCTACTGGATGAAGGTATATCTAGCGGTGTGATGCTTTCGGTCATCTTGTTCTTTACCTTTTTGGAGTGCATAGCTGGACCATATGCAGTGGGGCGCTCATGCCAATATATAGTTTCTGGCTTTAGAGGAGCAGCCTCTTTGAGCTATTGTTTCAAAACCTTTTCTCCCTTCTTCTTCTTTTCTCAAGAGGGCTTCTCTGGGAGTTATTTCATCAGAACTGGCTGCATTTGGAAAGGACAAGCTATCCATGATTTCATGAGTTTAATCACATATTGGGCTCTGAAATCCATACTATCATTCTCATCTCGATCCACTTCTGCATTCAAAATGGCCCTTGTGAACACCTTGTTTGTATTATATATAGAATCCAAAATTTTATCTGAGTTAGTATCTACCACCTTCTATGGAATTTTACACAAAAGGGCACCCTACACCAGCTCTAGACACATACAACAGTAATCACGAACCCTTACTTCATAATCATCAACACAGTTGGCCCAAAGGTCTTCTACATGTGGCTCATGAACATAATGCCTCCCCATTATGTGGCTGTATGTACCAATGGGATCAAAATGAGGCCTCACCAGGTTGTAAGTTAATAGTGGGAATTCATCCCACTCCCAAGTCAGAGACTTGCAAACATTCATGTCCGGCATGCAGTGGGGGCCAATGGAAATGGGAAAATCCCAGCAATGATTCTTCTTGTGCTTAATGTGTTCATGTGCATCAGATAGCTACCTTGTGATCTCTAGGAGGACTACCCTTTCAGATGGGTACCTTGGTAATTTCTTTGGTGCCAGGGTGCTTCCTGCCACCCGAATGTAAGTGAATTGTCTAGAATTGTATAAAGAATGCCCCCAGAGCCTTTACTTTAGCTTTTGCTTCAGTGGACAGTCTTTTAGCATAGTCTCCCTCAATGGAGCGTATGATGGAAAAAATGAAAGCATCATTTACTATTTTGAAGTCTGGGATATTGTGTGTGTAGAAGTCTTTCCTCACCAGTTGAGGATACAAGGTAAATGGCCATGTATTCTATTCACCCATCACCCCAAATTTAGTTAATCCTGGATATACTGCCCATGTAGCTAGCAGATATATGACATAAGAGGTCATGTATAAATGAGGATCAGTCTTAACCCAAACCAGTTGCTCATCTAGATTGTCACTTAGAATAGAGGCCCAATTGAACCTCGCTTGTCTTTCTTTTATCTTTTGGATTAGGAAGATCATCCAAGGCTCTAGTTGAGAGGACTTAGGTAGCCTATACACCCTGCTGATCATTGTTATGGCCGCCTAGATATCTTCTTGCATATACCCTCTTCTCATATCAATTCTATCCAATTTGTTCTTGGAAAATGGCTGCATCAAGTACTCGTTATTGACAATGTTATGAGCCCTTTGTATGTCCTTATTATAGAATTCCATACCCTTATTGATGTTAAAATTAAAGAACTTGTCCACCCCCTTGGGCAGATGGAAAACATCCTTAATATTGTCGGGCCTTAGGTCTAAGACCACCTCACCAATACTATTCTTTATCATGTGCTCATCAAGCACGTAGTTACTACCAGTATATTGATTAGTTCTACCGATTGGATGGAAACTGGGTGAGATGCCGCATTCACTAGAGAACAGTGGACTAATGAAGTGCAGTCCTCCGAGTGTCCCACTAGCTGAGCACATTTATTTAGGTATTCATTCCAGCTTACATTCTCAATATCGGTGTCTGTTATGCCTATGTGCAGGTTCGTCACTTTGGATGATGGGTGGTATCCCTTGAATTAATACTTCATTGCTGGTGATGCCAGTGCCTTTTCGGCCATATTTGCAGTGAGGACAAGACATGAATCAGTAACATGGTGGGAAGAAAAACTCAGAAAGAAAAATATGTCATCATCTTTAAGCTCAAAAAGGGGTATAGGAGGTAATTTTGGCCTTTCAGACCTTCAGAGGTGTTGGACCTCCGAAAGGCTGAAAAGGCCAAAAATTTCGAAGGTGACACTGCTAACAATACTCTCGGCTCTTTTGGTGAATCAAAGGTGAGGAAACCCCATGGCCCAACAAGGATGAAAAGGCCAAAAATGTCAAGGAGGAGTTTTTGGTAGCATCTTGAAGAGTTTGGCGATCCGGGGATTGATAGATCTTCGGCGTGAAAAAAAGGCTGAAAGGGAAAAAAAGGCTGAAGGCGACATGAGTACTTTGGGAAAGATGGTCTTCAGTGCTTCGGAGGTATGAATGTTTCAATGTGTGATGACACCAAAATGTTGAAAGGTGCCCTCAACACTTAGAGAATTTCACCAGATGCAAGTCGCTTGAGAGTTTTGGACCCTGAAGGTCTGAAACTAGAGTTTCTCAGTCAGACTAAAAAATGAGTCTGATGATGAGTTTGACCACAAAATCATCAAGGGGATGCAAGGTGACTACCTTGACGATCCCCAAGGCCAAAAATTCTGACTCCAAACAACCTAGACCTAAGGACAAGGCTGAAAAGGCCAAAAAAACAAAAACCTACAAAACTAAGATAGGCCGAAAAGGCCGGCAAAAGCAAGGACCCTAATCTAAGACCCAAAACACTAACAAAAGAGGGGGGAAAAGACCACCAACCTAGAAGATGATGAACCCAAGGATGACCAGTGAGGAGATGAGACCAAGATGGTGAAAAGGTGATGAGCGATGAACAAACTGGCTAGAGGTGGAGGAGTGAGCGTGAAAGTGAGGCTTTAAAACCCTTTCACCCTTATATAGGCCTTTCAAGCAATTGATGTAAGCACCCCGAGTGATTGGCCTTTTAGCCTTTTAGGGGTTTCAAACCACCGAAAGGGCCGAAACTCCAAAATTTTGACTCCTGCTTGGGGTCAAGCTTCCTAAGCTTCAGACCTACGACAAGTTCAAAAGGGTGTCAGGGCCGAAAAAGTAAAAAATAAGGTAGTTTTTAACTCCTTTCTCCTTAAGGTTTTTCACACTTTTGGACATTCGAAAGCGTGAAAGGGCGACAAAGCCAAAAGGGCCAAAAACTGACATAAACAACTAAGGGAAAAAAATAAAGACAAAAGCAAAAAAAGTAGAAAGCAGAAGGGGGGCCCCTGAGGCTTAAAAAGCCTAGAACGGGGAGCGTGGTTGTGGGACCACAATAGGTTTCCTCTATAATTTCTTCTACCAAAATTTCCATCACCAGATCAGTCATTGTCTTTATCTTCTTCTTTTCTATTAGTACATCTAGCAACAATATGTCCAATCTCTTTACAATTAAAACAAGCTAAAGGTAACTTTCCCTTATACCTTCCTTTACTTTTTTGAAGTCTCTGGGCCATCAGTGCTTCAAGCTCATCAAGATCATCTTTGCTGTCACTGCCACTTTCATTATTTATATTATGCTTACTGCCAAATTTACCAATCTTTAGAGATGACATAAAAGAAGACTCAACACTCAATACAACACTATTGTCATAATTATTCATCTCAAAAGTAGTTAACTTTCCAATCAGACTATCAAGAGTAAGAGTGATGTTAGGTGTAGACCTCATTTCATGAATAACAAATATTCTAATTGCATAGATAGGCAACAAGGTTCTCAATATCTTACTTACCACAGTATCTTCAGAAATGATACCTCATGCTCCTCGAATAGCATTGACTACCTCTTTGATTTGGTTTGAGTATTGTGTGATGTTCTCTCCTTCCTTCATTTTCATGTATGAAAATCTACCTCTTAATCTTTTAGCTCTGGCTCTCATTACATTCAAATCACCACCATAAACTAGTTCAAGTTTATCCCACATTTGCTTCACTGTAGTGCAATCCTTGACATCTTCAAACTCAGCATCAGATAGAGCAGCAACAATCTCTATCATAGTTATATTGTGCTCATGTCTATCCCTCAACTGATCAAGTGTCAAAGGTCCAACATTCAGTTGTAAGTAGCCATTATCTAGTAGATGTATAGCAGATTCTCTGATTCCAGATATGTGAAGCCTCATCCTTCTTTACCATGTTGAGAAGTTATCTTTTTTCAACTTAAGCACTTCCCTCTTATACATCTCTTGATCTTTTTGCTCAAGTCCTTAAAACTTTCCTCCAAGTGACCAATATGCTTTGATACCAATTGTTATAATAACTAGGAGGGGGGTGAATTAGTTAAATCAGTTATCCTATAGTCCCAAAATCCTAGATGTACATTACAAAACAATTTCAATAATTTATGTAGCTCGGTAACATAAAATATCAATCTATTTGTTCACTTTACCAAATACCAGTAATTATCCAAATTGTGATTACCGCCTAAATCAACTATGCATAATGTAAAGTATGGTAGAAAAATAATCATAACTAATAACACATAATACAATGATTTAATGTGGAAACCTTGCTAAGGGAAAAACCACTTGGGACCGGTAACCCAAAAGAATTCACTCTTCTGAAGTGAGCTCAGTTAGGAGGCAACATTGTTAAAGGTTACAATGCACACTATTAGGTGTGACCTAGTAAGAGGATTTATCACTAACAGTTAACTCTTGACCAACATTCACTATGGGGTCAACAAGATAACAATTTACATTCATTGAATGTCATAGGGTAATACAATAAGACTGTTAAATCCACTCAGTTAAGAGATTTTGTTGAATCAATTGTTAAACTAATACAGTTCCAATCTGATTCAAAATACAACTCAATTGCAAATATTCAGATCTATGCTATGCTCATAAAACTCATTTGATCATTAATAAATTCACTTCCTCAATATTTCTCAACTTAACAAAATCAGATTTCCACAATCCATTATGATGCACAATAAGTTTCTGGATTTGATTGTGTTAGTTTTTTTAGCATCGACGTTTTGGATCACACTTCGTAATCCATCATCAGGAATAGAGAATGCAGGAATGAAAAGTAAAATGTGACCCAAAATGTGACATTTTACTTTTCATTCCTGCATTCTCTATTCCTGATGATGGATCACGAAGTGTGATCCAAAACTTCGATGCTAAAAAAACTCACACAATCAAATCCAAAAACTTATTGTGCATTTCTCAACTTACTTCATTCGGTAAATAGTTCTCTAACACTCGATAATGTTTGCAGCTTGGTTCTTTTTGTAACCAGTTTGATCAGGAATGCATGAATAAAATCTTCATGCAAAATCTTTGCAGTCTCTATTTGTTCGACATGTTTCAACAATGAAACTCATATCTCTTAAATAGACAAGTAAAGTATTTTCATACCAACCATCAGATTTTGCCTCTTAATCTCCTTCATCCATTTTGTTGCTTAAAACTTCCTCGGCAGATGTGTCCATAACACGTTTCAATCTCATCCTTTAGATCTTCTCTAAATTTTGTCAGTCATGGATCTTATAACTAACTTCATCCTTTAGCTGAAAATCATAACAACTTCCAACTCATCAAACTCAATCGGTTGTTCTTAGCATTTAATGTTTTTATCCATACTCGGTTAATACTGAATGCATCAGTGATAACTAACTTGATTATTACTGTCACTTGGTATACACTGCACAGGCTCGATGTATACATAAGTCTTCAATTACTGACCACATTAACTTGTTGAAATCAAATCTCTTCTTCATAATAGATTAATGTAACATGCTCAAGTCAACAATATAAAGCCATAGACTCATCAATAAGTTACCCAATGTTTACCTTATCCTTATTTGTCATATCCATAATTTTCTTATGTAGATATCTCATTTCTTCATCTTTTCTTCCTTCTATAGATGTTTAGATGTTTGTAACTATCATGATAAGTATTTTCAAAACTAGTTGACTTCAATGACAACATATTGACTGATTTAATCATCTTACATATCACTTAAGTAGCTCGGTGATCTCTAATCATTGTTCCTTCAGTTCATCTAGATATTCAATCAGTTGTAGATCATCACTTCCATCGTAATATTTCTTGAAGTGTCTAGAATAGATATGTTCCTTCACTCTATAATTCCATTTTGTTGTGGGGTTCGAGGGGTAGACATTTGTCTTCTTATTCCATTCCCTTCATAGTATGCATTAAATGCATTTGAAGTAAATTCTCCACCTCTATCCAATCTCAAACATTTCAGCTTTAATCTTTCCCTTTGCTAAAACAAGGAGTATTGTCACCAAATTTGACAACACCACCATCATACCTTTCTAATTTCACAAATTTGTACTTATCTCCATTCATATGATACGAACAACCACTATCTATTACCCATTCATCTTTTACCTCAACATGTGTAGTTAAGGCTTTCTTTTCATTCAAGAAAGTAGGATTCTCATCTCTAATAGAAATAAAGACAATCTCATCTTCACTCTTCTTAAATTAATCATTAGTCACACCATGAGTAGTAGCTAAATAACATTTCTTGTGATATTTTTATTGAAACTTTCTAGGTTTATACTTTGGCACTCTCTCAGGACAACTAGAAGAAAATGACCAATCTGATTGCAAGAAAAATATTTCAAAGGTAACTTCCCCTTATATTTACATGCAACCTTAGGCACTCTCTTTTTAATTATGGCTTCTAACTCTTCCAAATTTATTTATTCTTCTTCAATCTCTTCTCATTCCTTAGCATATCTAGATCCAAACCTAGATGAACTTGAAGAACTCTCACCAAAATCATAATTTCTCTTATCCTTAGAAATAGTAGCTTTAAATGTAGATTTATACTTAGGAATATTATCAAAAAATGTAGTCATTTCAAAGGAAAATAACTTACCAACTTGTGAATATCTTTCCACCTTATAAAGGGTCACGCTCTCTTCAATTGTAGAAACTTTGTTGTCATAAGAAGAAGGCAAAGATCTTAGAATTTTAGAAACAATATCAACCTCATTTGAAGTTCTACCAACACTTATGATTCCACAAAAATAAGTTTGGTTACCTTATGAGCATAGGCTTGAATATTTTCATCTTCACTCATCCTCAAGGATTCTAGCTTTCTTTTTAGACTCTACAACTTCGCTTGCTTTAAAAAATTATCTCTTTCATGTAATGCTTCAAGTTTTATCCATATCTCATGTGCAGTTTCCAACTCCATGACATTTGTATATTCAAGATCTGAT
Organism: Chamaecyparis obtusa; assembly: GCA_027943335.1. Classification (NCBI taxonomy): domain Eukaryota; kingdom Viridiplantae; phylum Streptophyta; class Pinopsida; order Cupressales; family Cupressaceae; genus Chamaecyparis; species Chamaecyparis obtusa. Next base: position 255,800 of record BSBK01011092.1, on the reverse strand, counting down.
AAGGGACTCAATAAGGATTCCTTAGCTCTCATATTATAATTTATTTTGATCTTCTCATCAGTAGTAGCAATGGTCAAATCCACAAGAGACTTGTAATATTTTTTTGTAAAATCCTAATATTATTCTCCAATGCATCTCAAATGTGTAGTCATTATTCCCTTCCATAAAGAGTAATTGGCTCCATCAAATCTCAGATTGTCCTTCTTAAAATACGTCATCCCATATTACCTCAAGCAATTAAGCTTCAAAAAGAGGATCTAGATCTGATACAAATTGATAGAAATAAGGCAACACACACAAGTGAGCGGGGGGGGTGGGTGAATCAGTTGTGTCACAAACCAAAACTTATCCAATGCTTAACTTCTTAACTTAGATGTGAATGTAAAACATTAATGAACTAAAACATATTTACAAGAACACATAACACCAAAACTTTTGTGCGGAAACCTAGTTAAGGGAAAGACCATAGTGGGGATCAAACCCACACGATGATGTACTAGCACATATAACCCTATTAAAGGCACAAAGGAGAATTCACATGCATTCAAGAACACTTCCTAGAGATCACTAAAATAAAAATGAGGGAAACAACCCTTAGGCAACAACCCAAAATACAACTAGGGATACAACCCCAAAATAGACTACAATCCACTATGGACAATAATCCACTCATTATGTGAATTGACTGATAGAATCTTGATATGTCAATAAACTCCAATGAAGTACAAATCTATTCTGATTTTATTTTAGATTCCACTCATACATCTTTGCACATCCAATGACATCATTCTATCCAGTATCACTCTCTCTCTCTCTCTCTCTCTCTCTCTCTCTCCATCCATACATACATCCATTCACAATAGAAAATGATTACATCTTTATATGCATTACATCAAAATATTACAAGTTCACCCAAGGACCCAAATACAAAATATTACAAGAGTAATACACAATCCTCAATGTGGTCCAAGACAAATTGGAGAAGACTTAGCTAGGACCCAAATTATCAACCACAAAAAAACTATAATCCATATAATACACCACAATCCTTTGCAACACGCTAACTCTCGAAGTCAGCCAAGAACACCAATGATTCTCAAAAAGATCACTAAATCCAATCACATAATGCAATCCAAGAACATGAATAGAGAATGATCTAGAAACATCAACAAGAAACATGAAATATCACAACAATAACACAACCATCTCTATGTTATAATTTACAAGTGTCTCTACATTGTTCATCAGGAACATTGAACTCCAACCATTGTCACTTAAGAAGAATAGTTTTGTAGCATCTAAATCACAAACCATTCAAGATGAGGACACACATCCATGTCCCAAAATAACCATCAAGTTAGCAACCAAAAATGTTGCATAAATGATCCTCATTGATCGATAAAAAACTGAAACATTGTCTCCACAGAAATAACTAGAAAACTATCTTCTGATAAATCAATCATAACATCCTCAAATCATATAGAGAACCTTTGCAAGTTTAACAAGATCAATTAAAAATATTCCTCAACCACTCTACAACTTAGTAGCAACTAATCTGGAATACACTGTCCATATCATACCAAAACTTCCAACTGAACAAACCATCAAACTGTTAGGAATAAAAGATATATTTTTGATTAATGCAAAAGCAGGCTTTCGATTAATGCAAACTGTCAAGAATAAAAAATATGTTGGAATTAATGACAAAAAATTAATGTAAGAACATATATGCATGTAATCTCCAAAATTTTATGTATTAAAGCTTCTACTCCATTACAATTCATTTGGAAGGTTTGGACATTTTCATGTAACTATGGCATCCTAGATTGTAAGCACTTACAATTTTGGTCCTTAGTTAGGCCCTATTTTAGTTTCTAAGGATTACATGCCCATTTTCTTGATCTCAACCAATTTTCACATATATTTTTGGGATTCTTTTATCATATTAACCCCTGATTAAAATTTGAGCCATTTTTTCCTTGACAAAGGTGACTTGGATGGAGGGGGGTGCACTTTTTGTCACCCTGTCATGGGAAGTCGCCCTAGTCACACTAACTTGGGCCCAAATTTGAATTGGATTTTGTTACTATGATTTTAAGTGGGATTATTAATTTGGAGTCGGCCTACTTCAACTCTTGAGCTCTAAAATGGCTTGGAGATGTATAAGTACACACTTACCTCTCATTTTGAAAATGAAGCTAAGAGAGAAGAAAAGAAATCCAAGAATTCAAATAAATCAAGAGATTCAAATGAGTAGCATACTTTATTCAAGAATCAATCATGGAAGATATGGAATAAGTTATAGATCCTATCATGTGTGAATATATTCATATTCTTCCTAATGTAGATACAAGGTCAAGACTACATGTTTAAGACATCTTTCAAGCATCTTCATTGAGCCATTCCACATTTGTGAAGTTATAACATTTATCAAGCCTCTACTATTGACAAAACACTTTTTCCTTTATGTAATTTCATTTCAATTTCAAGGTTAATTCATAAACAGGGGTTTGACCAAGGAAAACCTCTTTCTCCCAACAATTTCCTTGTTTTTTGTGTGTAGGTAATAGATTGCAAAACTTTGGATCCAAATTTTAGAAGGTGTTATAGTCTATTCTCTTTTATCTTGGGTCTCAGAATCAAAATTTGGCAAAACAAGGGTAATTTTCACATGTAGGGGAAAATCCAATCACCCCTATCTATTCAAGTCGCCCCTGTCACATAAACTCAGCTACAACTTTATGTGTAGGTCAATGGCTCTATTTGTTTCTCAAATCTAGTTTCAAAGTTTGAATATCAATTTATGTTCTTTCTATATTCTCATATGTGTCCTCCTTGCATACTATTTCATCTTATTCACCTCTTTCCCTCATTCCAAATTACATCAATAAATCTACTCTATCAAGGAAGGCAAGGAGACATCGTTCAATGCTTGAGTCTCCTTTAGCCTAGCAAGTACTTTCCCCTTTCTAATTTAATGAATGTAAGATGAAATTTGGGATGTGATGTTTCCTAGCTTGTTTGATCATACTATTGAGAACTTGTTCCCTATCAGCCATACATTGATGAATCCATTTTCCTTTATTACATTTTGGTGAACCCAACTCTCTTACCCATTCCGATTTGGTGTTTAGATCTAATTTTTATGCATTACATTTTGAATTATTAGAGTTTATTTCATGAATTTCATAAGGTTTTATGTAAAATATTTATGATGTATTAAGTATTTATTTTCATGCTCTTTATATTTCTATTTCATGTCTTGATTACATTTACATTTTAAAGTGTTTAAATGATCAATTGGCTATTAGTTTGCATTGTTTATATATCTCTTTCTTTCATTGTTTTGCATATGAGTGTCATAACTTTGAGCCATGCATATAACATTCTAGTGAGAAGTTGTAGACTTATGAGTTCCTTTGATCCAAAGTCCTCTTATATATTTCATAGGAATTTGGATGATATGTTTATTCCTATTAATGACATACCTACTATTTTTTAAAATCCCTCTTCCCATTCTTCTCATGTTTAAGATGAACCCTTAAGACTGTCTCCTACCCAAGTACACAAAATTTCTCATAATTTTGAAAATCTTGAGCAATGATTAGGTTAAGAGAATCCTAATAGGGAGACCATATCCTTAATAGAAAGATTGAGGATGTTGATTCACAATTATGAGAATGGTGTTGATTTATTAGGTGGCATATCTCATCTTATCAATTACAATCTTAAGACTATGAAAAGTTGTGCTCAAGATCTTTGCCTTTCAAATCCTAATCTTAATCTTGAGAATTCTAATCATATTCCTACATCCTTGCCTAATGCACCTACATAAACCCTTTATATAATGGCTACATCTGTTTAAAATATCAATCATGCACGTGTTAGTCTTGGAAGCATTCATAATCCTACCATCCCTCCTACTGTAGTACCCCCATAGTTTGCTTTCAGATTTTCGGTGCCATACTCTTTTAGGCCACATTGTTGTGTGCAGATCTTATTATTTCAGTGATTGTTGATGATCCGAATTATGCTTATGATTATGTTATGATGTCATATGATCTCATATTTAGATGGTAGTGTTATTATGTTGAGATGTTTCATGTTTTAGTTGGATTATGATGTACTTACCCCATACTAGCATGTGTATGGTGTTCATATGTATGTATCTATTTTATATGTCTTTATGGTAGAGGGCGGAGGCATAGTTACTCGCTTTGTCAAGATCCACATGACTGACCGTACCCTATCATTGCTTGTTATATGTTGTATGTACATGCTTTGTTTTGTGATGACAGGTTTGCAGGTACAGGGCATCGTCTTCCCTGAATTGGCAGGAGTGAGCGTGCCCATAAATACTTGTCTCAATGGTAAAGAGGGGAGATGACAGATGGACCCAAAACCCAATCCTTAGCCCATTTATCCTGATAATTGGATAAGTATCTATTGACTACCCTATCCGGATTTGTCAAGGTGACACTTCGCGGTACCCCTTCTTTGTGTCTACATGTTTATGGGTTGATCTTGATTTATTGTTGTTTGCATATGTGATTTTCTATTATTATGGAATTTAATATTAAATTGAAAAATAATATTAAATTTATTTCTTAAGTTATTTTATGATTATTAATTAATTAAAAATCACAAATTACAATATTTGATATTAATTAATTAATTGTGTGAAATTATATTTGAATTGTCCATTAGTTATTAAATTAATAAATTGCATGACTTAATGATGTTGAAATATTAAATTTGTTTAATAATGGATTTCAATTTTAAACATGTGCTTTATTGAGCTTGAATTTATCTTGTTTGAAAAAGAGGTCAATTTGTCTTTTGGAGTTTAATATGAGTTGTGCATAAAATATGTATTTTAATTAATAAATGGTAATTTTCTCTCAACAAAAGAGAGAGAGAGAGTTGGATTAGAAGTCCTTGTGTGAGTCATCTAGGGTTTTGCTTGTTTAGTGGAGTTGAATCCCTAATAGAGGGATTTTTGCATTCATTTGGGGAGAGTGAGTTTTGTTGGAGAAAAATTTTGTGAGAGCTTTTGGAGTTTTTGTGTTTCCATGTGTTCTTGAGCTTTTGGGGATTGTGCATGGTTTCTGGGTGAAGATTGCTTGCTTTGGATTTGGGGATTTCTTGCACCGTGACTCAGAGTTTGCAGGTTGAGCTTTTCTGTTGACAGTTCTGGGATTGTATTCATCTCATAGGCATTCTATCTTAGTATCTAGCATTGGATTGAGGTAGGGTTTGATTTAATCTTCCTGTAATTTCATTTATAAAATTTTCATTTTATAGATGTACTTGATTTGATTTGAGGATGCAAATCTATTTTTCAATTATGCTTCATTATGGGTAAATTAGGAAACCCTTTGTATTATGTTTTTATTTTATTTTGTGACTTGGCATAGTAGTGTTATGCTGCTAAAATTTTTGGGGAAAAAATCATCCTAGGGCACCTAGAAAACAAAAAATTAAAATCTCTATAGTTAGTTCTATAGTATGAATAAATTAAATTAATGGGTTGTCTTCAAAAATTTAATTTGAGTTAAAAAAAGCATTCTGTGTAAAAAACCCATTCTCTGTAAAAAAATATACAGTCAAAAAAAAAAAAAGTTTCCATGTCCTAATTGGTTGAATATTTAAACAATAATGTTGAAAGGAAAAAGATAGATTAGAGAAAACAAAACTATTCAATGAATTCTTGGAAAATGAATTTTATTTCCTTTTCTGAAAATTTTCCTGTAGCTCTGTCATTTCCGTTTTCGGAAATATCTTTCTTTTAAAAAAAAAAAATCCTTAAAAGTTTGTTAGTTATATTTTGTTGTTAATAAAATAAATTTGGCAATAAATTATAGATATATATTGCAAATTCTTAAAAGTTAATATTCGGTTTTCGAAGTAATCAAATTTTTTTAAAAAAAATTATATAAAATTTGGAAGAGAGGGCACGGGTTTTAACCCCATACCCCCACCTTTCCCCTTGGCATTCGCACTGTGTGTACTGAACAAGCGGTTTTGTTATAAAAAAAAAAGTTAATGAATTTTTTTTTTAATAAGGCAAGAGGGAGGCGGGGACCACACCCCTTTCCTTCCCCTCCCTTATCGCCACCTCTCCTCATGGTAGTAGTCTGCCACACGACAGACTAGGCTACCGCACGACAGTCTAGGACTGCTGCCGGCAGGCTAGCCTATCGTGCCGGTAGGGTGGTGGGTGGCCGCGGGCCGCCCCACTTTTGTGAGTTGTTTTTCTTATTTAATGCGATTCTTTTTTTAATTTAGTTTTTATTAATTTTTGTTAATAGAAATTTTACATTATTACATATTAAATTTTATTAGTATATTAATTTGTTAATATTAAAATTTGTTGTTAATAAAGTTATTTTTATTAAAAATTGTTAATTAGTTTTAACGAATTTATTATTAATGAGTTTTTATTTGTTTTATGGTAAATGTTATTAGCGAATTTTATTTGTAATTTATTGTTATTGGACAATAATAAATTACTTTGTTAATTTTATTAAACATTAGTGAAGTATGTGAATGAATTATTATATTAAATTTTGCTTATTGGAAATTAATCAATTTTGTTAAACCTTGTGTCTTTTGGGCAACAATTTAGGTTTGATTAATTGATTCAACATGGGTTACTTATCTTAATTTGGTTTAATATGAGCAGTTTTATATGATGCAATTATTATGATCAAATTAGACTTTTGTTTAAATGTTGAATACGTATGTATTAACTTATCATCTGTACATGCATTATTTTATACTGAAATTGGCTATTTTCCTCAGTATGGTTTTTATCTTTCCTATATGTTGGGGTTGTCAGTGTTATGGGAACTAGACGACTTAGGAAAAATAGAGGCTTGGGAATTGTCTATTGTTCATGTTGTTTCTTGTGTTTGGCGTGAGTGTGTATTGTTTATTTTCCAGTTGACCTTATAGGCTCATGTTATACTATGTGATTAAGTGATTATGCTTGTGTAGTCAATCATGTTTTCTGTGATGATACTGGATGTGTGGCTATCTACTTTTACCTATGATTGGTCTAGGAGAGATCTTTGAGCCTAGGGTAGTTTACCTAGATATGTGTTAGGAGGTGGCTTGCAATAAGCATCGGGGCCCACAAGTGGCTTTCAGGATCACTTATTGTAAGTATCTGTAATCAAGTGATAACTTAATAAATTAAGGGGAAATAAATTAACCTAATAAGATAAGTTCCTCGCCCATGCTTTAGTGCTAGTACAGACTAAGGTGGGAATGGAGAAGATGCTTTCCACCTTGAGAGGTGTGTCTAGCATAGTTAATGGCTTCGTCTGTATGAGAAGTCATTGATTTTGTGTATGGTCACTTGAGTGCCGGGATCCAGAAAGATTACCAAGATGAGACTCAAGGGTTAGTTGTACATGATGACACCTTCCTACACATAGTCTAGTTATCCTACATGGTTGATTGCCTTTGGATTAGTGAGTCATACCTTTCACTACTTTTGTTGACCTTGTGTTAGTAAGCTATCAGGATTCCTTTCCTAGTGGTATTTCCTAATTTGACTTGATTATCCGATTGGGGTCCGATGTTATCTCCTCAGCATGGTGGGGTAGACCTTTGTGGTTCTACACAGACAGGTGGTAATGATTCTTTACCATTTGAGATTCGACATCCTTGTGATGGTGCTTGATGGTGTCTTTGCAGTTGGATTCCTTATGTTACTTCATTGATATTCTTTATATGTACATATTCTTTATTGTAAATCTTGTATTATAGTGTCGCATGTGATACCTAATCTGGATATTGTAATTTAGTTGTTAGAATGATTATTGCATACCCTGTGACATGTGCAGTGGATGTATGTTTTTAGGATTCGTGGATATTCATGAGATATATTCATTGCAATGTAATTATTGAATTTTAGTTTATGGAATCATTTGTTGATGTTATTTAATGTGTTATGTTAGTAAGTAATTCTATGTCATGGGACCCATTAGATTTGTAACCTATGTTTACGATGTGTGTTATGTGAGTTAATGGTTAATGCTTTCATGTGAATGTATATTTTGTATGTAAATTTTAGAAGAAAAAAATTTGTTCACCAAACTTAGTATCATGTTCTAAGTTAGTTTCTTTTGGGTTCCCTGGCGGGGTGTTACACCTACTATGAGTGTTCCATGTATTTCCCAACCTTCATCTATACCCACATATCATAATGTACCATATCCATTTCCCATAGCATTCCACATCCTTCAATTTCACATATATGTCCAATACCAACATATCCATCGAAGCCTCCATTAAAATCCTTTCCTAAAGTGTTTCATCCTTCCAAAAAAAGTTGCCTCTATAACCCAATCCAGATTCAACATACCCACTCATGACATTGTTAGGCCTTTGTCCCTTGATATCATTCATGGCATTATCCATAAATACATGAAAGTACCTCATTTGGAGACATATAATGAAAAAATTGATCCCTTGATTCATGTGAAAAAATTTCAAACCCTGTGGAGTGACTTCTCTAAAGATAATAGACTTATGGCTAAATTGTTTATCACACATTTTGAGATAAGGCCTTACAATGGTTTTTTCATTTGCCTCCTTATTACATTATTTCATTTTAAAAAATTGCTAATGCTTTCATTTAACATTTTCAAAATAATATTAAACCTCAAATTTCTTTAATTGATCTGATTCATTACGTAATCACCTAAAAATGGTCAAGACTAAATCAAGTGAGAAACTAAGGCAAAATCAAAGCATAAATTACAATCAAGCCAAAATCCAATAATAATTGAAAATAAAAAGCCAATAAATCAATTTAAAAGAATTAAATCAAGATAAATCAATCAATTATACAATTAATCTAATTAATTGTATAGTTCAATTTAAATCAAATTAACCCATTCAAGGGGTGCACATGGCTAAACAAATCATTTTGTTTCAATTATTAAATCCCTATTTTCCCTCACCCACCACATGGGAGGAAAATGCCTCAACCAATGGGAATTAAGGATTGGACTCACATGGATCAAGCTCAAAATGAATCTCCATCACACATAAGGTGAGAGTATCTTGACCACTCATTTTATCTCTTTGTCCCAAGCTTTGAGGATAAACCATTTAAATTGTCCCTAAAGGTGGAACCATTGACTTAACCTTAATCCAACCATGATCAAAGTAACTCCACCCCTTATGCTTGCAAAAATCTATAAAAGGAAGACCAAAATCAAGAGAAATCCATCCACATATCTGAGAATTGCATCAAACTTATTGAGAATTTTAGCTAGAAAGGCATTTTAGGCTAAATTGAGCATAGTTTTCTTTAGAATTCGCTTAATTAGCTTAATCATTTCTCATTTCTCATTTTAGAGCTATCACTAATGGAGGCTTTTTGAGAGCTTACCATTATCATATCTAAATAAAGAGCCATAGAGTGCTCATTGTCTTTATTTGCAATTAAATAGCTCATTATTTGTGGTTAATTTAGTTATTTATTCATTTATTGATGAACTAACCCTATGAAGGTACTTTCCCCAGTACACAAAATGGCACCCACCATGGGGCATTAGGCCTCAATCATTTAAATTTTGGAGAAATTGCTAGATTTTAGTATTTTCTTATTTTTATCTCTGTTTTAGAGGTAAAGCTGTGCATCTGAGACTTTATGCAACGCGTACAAGCATTCTTTCTGCATGTTGAAGGCCTAAAGCTACGTGTTTGAGATAAATTGGTGCGCTTTTACACAGAGAAGCTGTGTATTTGAGAACTTATATCTTCTGTCTTACATTCTTTCTGCGCGTTCACCCTGACCTCACAGTGCTTCCATTTAATCCTACAATGCTTTTAAAGTTTCATTTATGTGCATTTGCTTAGTTAAACAATGCATTCAATTTCTGGTTCTGCACATCTAAATTGTTCTGCTGTGCATTCTAGGTTTTAAACAATGCATTTAATCATTTATGCTACGCATTTGACTATTTTAATAAATTTACAAATCTAACAGTCTGGAATGAATTTCTTGTGGTTTTCTGATGACAGGTCATAAAAAATTAAAAAATGCAGAGAGTAGAAATAATAGTGAGGGTAAATCCTTAGCAAGAAGGATCAACAAGGAGAACATAGCTCACGTAAACCATGTTTTGGAGGATTCCAAGTAGCAAGGTGAGGCATATGAACAATATTTACAAGTTGTAAATGCTTATAAATCAAAGTTTGTATCTTTAAATTGGATTTTTATGCCTTGATCCATTTTAGTTAAATTTGAAAACTAAGGCTTAAAATCCATTTTTTGCTTGCTTTCCTTCATTTTTCTTGGTTGTGTTGACTAACTATTTTGAAAAAGAGGCAAAGGAGCTGGAACAATCGCCACTAGGTGAGTTGAAAACATGAAAATCACAATAAAATTTTCCCCTAGCCTTAGCTAGCTTTGAAATAAGGTAAGCCTTCAAACTTTGGTCAATTTTTACTTAAATTTTGACATTTTCACTTCAAATCTAGTAATTAGAACAACCTATTATTATTTGAGGAATTTAATATTAGGCCTATGTTCTTCACTTTTCAAGTGAATCAAAATGCCAAAACTATCAAGTTTCTTGATTAAAAGAAAGGTTATGGAATAATCAAGCTTTAAAATAAAAAATCCCTTGTTTGTGGAGGAAAGTAGAAATACTTGATTCCCATTAGTTAGAGGGTTTGGTGAATTGAACATTGTTAATTGTTCTTGGGAGTGCAAGAATAGTAGGGATATTCTCTTCACCTTTGGTGAATCAAACTCCCAAACCTATCTCTTCATTCCATTTATTCGCTTTCAAATGAACATGCTAGAACTTTAGTGGGCTCACCTCCCAAGATTTTGCCTTGACAAGGCCGGTGAGAGGGACAGCCCAAAGTGGGATACAATTTCATTTGCCACAATAATCTGACCCACTATAAAACAAAATACATTCATCCTTAATGGGGTGTATGAAAAAAGGATATTAAGTATCAAACTTCCTCGAGTAGTCCTTCAGGATTGCGCAAAACTCTAACATACCGGTGGTGGGAAGCCCCTTATTTTTGGGGGATGGAACTTGATATCTCTTTTGAATGGAATAATTACTAAGCACCTTGTTAATCTATAAAATCCTACCTTATAAAGCCATGCTTACGAACCAACTTGTCAAATAGGTAGATTGCTTGAAGTTACTTATTGTGAAAAACCTGTGATAACATTCGAACATTTCAAACACTTTGTGTGTAGAGGGTTAAAAAAACAAGTGTACTTGTGGTTGATTTATTTTAAGATACATATAACAAGTGAGAAACATCCATTTGAAAAATTATCTTATATTTTAACATCTTCTTAAAAAGAACAATCACCAAGTTTGGGGAGAACAATTTCAATTCAAACCTTTGTTGATGTTAGTTTTCACATGATCACACAAATTAAAAATATCCTTACAAGAAGATGACACTTGCATAACACAAGAGGTCCCCGAATTCATTTTTCAAACTCCTTTCATTGAAACTCTAGAACAAGAGTATAGTCTCCCAAACCTATTTGAAGAAAGAGTCAATCCAATGGATCAAAACGCAACATTTTATGACTATCTTCATGGGGGAAACAATGAAGAACAAGGAGCAACAAACCAAGGAACCACTAACCAAACAAACCAGGGGCCAAAATAAATAAATGAATAAAGATCCAATAGGGCGGCCCAAGACCCCAAATTCCTTGAGATTATGGACAAACTTTTAGACAAAAAATATGGAAAGGTATTTCCTTAACTTAGCCCAATCAGGGGTCAAACTTCCTCATGATTATGACATCACAACATTAAATAAAGATGATGAAGAGGATAATCTTTTAGGTGCTATGAATAAACAACTCAAAATGTTTCAAGAACAAATTGATACCATGAAGAAAGCGGTCAAAGCAAAGCCCTTTTCCATTGAGGCTTTATGCCCATTTCCATTTGATAAGAGTTTGGTTATGGCGCCTTTCCTGCTTAATGTGGTCTTTCCTAAATATGATAAATACATGGGTAAATCAAACCCCAAAGACCATTTAACAAATTTTTTTTGCCTTAAGTATAGAATTCATGCACGATACCACCTATTTAATGAGGCTATTTCCAAGAAGCCTAGGAGACCAAGCTATGGAGTGGTTTTGCAAGTTTCCATGAGGAATTAAAACATTTGAGTAATTAGCCTCAAAATTTGTGACTCATTATTCCTATAACATAGAGCATGAAATCACCATGCTCAATCTATGTGATACAAAACAAAGAGATGTTGAGTCTTTTATAGGGTTTCTCCAAAGATGGAGGAAAGTTTTCGCATGATACCCATGAAGTATACCCAAAAAAGAAAAGATGTATATATTTATGAAAAACTTAAACATGGAGATGAACTATAGGCTCCAACTTCAATGTCCCCCTACATTTGAAAAGATTATTGAAAATAGGATAAAAAATGAAGAAGTGTTGGTAAAAAGAGGTGAAATTAAACTATTCAAAGACAACAAAGGTTATACCAACACCAATAACAACCATAACTTAACTAATTATAATAATAACAAAGGATACAATAACAACAATGATAAACCAAGATTATGGTTGAAAAACACCAATAAGAATCTTGTAAATGATGGAGTTGTGGAGGCACACAACTTAAAGGCTACCCCTTTTAATTTATCGAGTGGTTCAAATCAAATATGTAATATTAATAAAATGACCAAAACTCCTTCTAACAATAAAAACAATCACAGCAACAACAACACCAACACCAATCCTTTCAACAATTCAAATGTCAATAAGCCTAAACTTTTCTATCCCCCGTTCCAAAGAAGGAAATTCACATTCCTAGGTGAACCATTGGAAAACACTTTGAGAACTCTTGTGGCCAAAAAAATCATTGTTCTACCTGAATCAAGGCCATACGAGCCTCAAGTCAAACCAACATGGTGGAATGATGCACATCATTGTGAGTACCATCATAACAAAGGACATAAGACTAACGAATGTATGAAGTTAAAACACCTAGTCCAAGACTTAATTGATGATGGTACCATAAAGGTAGAAGGACCTCAAAACAATGAGGATCACATAGAATTCAAGAACCCTTTCTTGAATCAAAAAAAGGGGGAAACATCAAATGATAACCACAATAATAAGAGGAGTAAAGAAAAGGTAAAATTTTCCCATACTTATGACAATACCATAAATTCCCTAAGTGGTTGTGAGAATGCAATCAATGTGATTGTGGTAAAGGAAAAACAAAAGGAAGCAACATCTAATGTTGAGACTAGGGGGAAAACATTGAAATCACTCTATCAATAGGTAGACCAACTTCAATGAACCCCTGCACAAATTTCTATCTTGAAAATGCTCAAACTTTCACCTACTCACAAGGAGATTTTGGGAAAAGGCCCTTGTTGAAACAAATGTGCCTTTGAATTTAGATGCGAACAAGTTCCAAAATATGGTAGGACACCTTGTTGCACCCCATTGTTTATCCTTTTCTGGGCAAGATGTTATCTCCTTGAATCATCCATAAAACTTGTCATTGCATATTGATTTTTTGATCCACAAACATAAGGTTAAGAGAGTCCTCATTGATGGAGGAGCCAGCCTAAACATCTACACCTTAAACCTTGTTAAATCCTTAGGATATTTAGAGGAATCTATTGACCCCAAGAAAAAAATAACCATTAAAGCTTACGATGATGAAGAAAGGGCATCTAAAGGAATAATAGTACTTCTCATTTGAGTAGGTCCAATGCAAAAAGAGACCCTTTGTCAAGTCTTGGATCTAAAACTGACCAACAACATCCTACTAGGAAGGCCATGGATTAATCATGAAATGTAGGCGGTACCCTTGACATGTCATCAATGTTTAAAAATTTTGTATATGGGACAAGAAGTCATGGTGAGTGGAGATTTGAATCCATTCCAATATTGCAATAACCTTAAACCCATAAATGACTCCTTGGTCCCCTATAATGCAAAAGGATATATGTTGATAAGAATAGAAAAATGACAAAGCTCAAAGGACCTTCCATCCTTAAAAGGAAAAGAAAAGGTAGAGAAAGAAGATGTTGAAAATCATCACATTACCACTAACTTAGCTGCATCGACTAAGGGAAAGGATAAAGTTAGTGAGGAAAGTGATCATGAAGAAAAAGAAGACCAAACATAATCTATCAACTTACACACCAAGGAAGCCCATTATCAAAAAATGGATAGCATAATGAAGAGTTTTGAGAAATAATGTAAAATCAAACAGAAATGTGTAGGATAATACTCTTTATCTATGATAGATCTACCCTTATCTTTGAAGTCCCATGGAGAACCCTCTAGCCTACATACACCCCATAAATAAAATGACTACTTTGTAAGGGCTAGTACTTCTTCATCTATGGATGAAGAAGATAATGAAATTCTGAAATGGCTATATAAAGATGATGAGTCAAGTGCCCATGAAAAAAATATCCAAAATATTAGTATTCCTACTCATCAAGATGGCAAAGGTTTCCAAATAATGTAGAAAATGGGTTACAAAGGACAAGGGCCTTTGGGTTCAAGAAATGAAGGGTTAATTGAAACCATTGAAATGTCTTGGAGGCTTAGGAAGGAAAAGTATGGATTGGGGTATTTTGAACAAGGGTACACTCAAAAGAGACACCCCATGATTTATCACCAAATTCTACAACTAGGTTCACAAAGTAATGAAGATTAAAATAATTTGGTGTGGGACTCATTTTCAAGTGAGTCTTTCCAAGATAAAGAGGTGGATTTAATTCACACTTATACTTCTAACAAAGGAAAAGAACAATAAATAGCTTCAGGATCAAATCATAATCAAGCATCAAGTTCTAATCAAGAAGTTCTAGAAAATATGCCAAATCAAGAAGCTGAAGAAACTCAATGGGGAGGAGAGCCTTATATTCCATCATGGATACCTACTATAGGAGGATCTAACACTAGTTTTAACCCAAGAGATTTTTACCCATTAGAAACCCGAGAGGATTCAAGTGAGAAATATTTTGACCCAAGTTCTCTAGAACACCTAGAAGAGGCACATGTTATAGATTTAAGCGATAAAATGTTTGAACCTTCCAATGAGGTCATGTCCTTAAGCCCTATCAAGCCAAACCAAAACATTGATCCCTTATCCCTTGTATATCCCAAGCTCATTGAATGGGATTCCATAAAACCTACTATCCTTCCCACATTCTTGAATGACAAATCAGTGTCCCAATACCTAAATATGGTTGAACCTTCTTCTACCAATGAATATCAAGAAGAAGTGATGAAGAGAAGTATCCAATCTCTCAGTTCAGATATAAAAGAAAAAAATAAAAAAATAAAAAATTGAAAGAATCTAATGTTGAAAACCACAATGTGGTAGCATTAGATCAAAAAGAAAAAGAAATAAAGAATGTTTCCAAAGGTGAAAACCCAATAGAGGCACCTAAGGAAGAGAGGTTGGATACTTTGCTTGAACACTATGAGAAAAGGTCACCTATTTTGATAAAACCAATGAAGAAAGTAAACATTGGGTTAGAATCAGAACCAAGGATTATACATCTAGCAACATCCTTATCCAGTGAAGAAAAAGATGAGTTCATGAAATTATTCAAGGAAAGACAAATAGATTTTGCATGGTCATATGATGATATGTCAGGACTAGATCCAAACTTGATAATGCATCATTTAAACATCAAAGGAGTCAGACAAGATAAACATAAATTGAGGAAAATGCACCCACACATAGCACTTCTTGTCAAAGTGGAATTGGAAAAGTTACTAAAAGTGGGATTCATAAGAGCCATCGACTATGCCAAGTGGATATCAAACATTGTGCCTATTTCAAAAGTAGAAAAGTCTATTAGAATTTGCATAGAATTCAAAGATCTCAACCTCACATGTCCGAAAGATGATTTTCCATTACCAAGCATAGATATTATAGTGGACTTAACAACAGGTCACTCAATGTTTTCCCTCATGGATGGATTTAGTGGCTACAATCAGATTAAAATAGCACTTGAAGATCAAGATAAAATGGCATTCACATGTGCACAGGGGATATTTTTATGGAATGTTATGCCCTTTGGTCTTAAAAATGTAGAAGCAACATATCAACGAGCCATGACTACTATATTTCATGATATGATGCATAAATTCCTAGAGGATTATGTGGACGCCATACTTGAAAAATACCATTCAAGGAAAGAACATCTACCTATCTTAGAAAAGATATTCACAAGGTTGTAGCAATTCAAAGTAAGACTCAATCCCAATAAATGTGCATTTGGAGTACAATCAAGAAAATTGCTAAGATACATAGTTTCGGCTAAAGGAATAGAGGTAGACCCCACAAAAGTAAAAGAAATAATGGAAATGGGGGCACCTAGAAATATAAGCCAAATGAGATCACTCCAAGGGAGGATTCAGTCAATCAAAAGGTTCATATCACAACTGGCAGAGAAATGTCATTCTTTTACTCAACTCCTTCATAAGGACATAGTATTTAGATGGGATGAGAAGTGTGAAGAAGCATTCACATTACTTAAAAAGTACCTGATGAATCCACCTACTTTGATGCCACCAATCAGAGGGAAGCCCTTGATTTTATACATTTCAGTAACAAAACATGCTTTAGGAGCACTCTTGGCTCAAGAGAATGAAAATGGAAAAGAAAAGGCCATATATTACATAAGTAGAACCTTGGTAAAATATGAGTTGAAATACACATTATAGAAAGAACATGTTCGGTGGTAGTTTTTGCTTCCCAAAAACTATGATATTATATGTTATCTCATAAGATCAAACTCATAGCAAAAATTGATCCATTGAAGTACCTCCTAAGAAAAATGGCCTTGACAGGAAGATTGACCAAATAGGTCATGGTGTTGAGCTAGTTTGGTATTGAATATGTGGATAGAAAGGAAATCAAAGGCCAAGTGATAGCAGACCAACTAGCGGAGGCATCGTTAGAAGATAAACATCCTATTCAAGTATAATTTCCAGATTTAGAGATAATCAATATTGAAGCAAAGACATGGAAATTATACTTTGATGGCTCTTATACCCAACATGGATCAAGAGTAGGAATATTATTAATTAATCCTCAAGGATCAACAATCCCTAAATCATACAAGCTACTATTACCATGTACAAAAAATATAGTTGAGTATGAGGCACTAGTCATCGGCATCAAATTGGCCTTGGAATGGAAGGTGATAGAATTGCAGATATATGGAGATTCTCAATTGGTCATTAATTAGATAAATGATGAGTATCAAAACAAGGATGACAAGTTGATACCCTACAAAAACATGATAGAAGATCTCAAGAAGTACTTCACATTGATCACTTTTGAACAAGTACCAAGTGACAAGAACAGAGCAACAGATGCTATGGCTACATTAGCTTCATTTCTCCAAATGCCAAACCAAAGCACAAGATATGAGTTCTTGGTAGAAGAATTGGGACAACCCGCATTTGACCCTTGCCATCCCCACACCATTTTCCTATTAGTGGGAGATAAATCACCTTGGTATGGATCCATTTTATATGTACCTAAAATATAGAACTTTACTCATGGACCAAACCCGAAACCAAAAGAGAAATTTCATAAGACAAGCCTCTCATTACACCCTTGTATTCGACACATTGTATTGCAAGAGTCTAGACGGAATATTTTTAAGGTGTTTAGAGAAGGAGGAATCAACTTTAGCCTTACAAGAAATCCACGAAGGAATTTTTGGGTCACATTCAAATGGGTTAACCTTAGAAAAGAAACTTCTTAGGATAGGATATTATTAGCCTTCTATGCAGAAAGATGCTTGTCACTTTGCGAAGACTTGTCAAAAATGTCAATACCATGGGAACCTGATTCATGTTCCAACTCAAGAACTACATCCAATGACTACACCTTGGCCCTTTTATCAATGTGGGTTGGATTTAATAGGGATGATGTATCCACCATCATAAAATGGTCATAATTTCATTATTACAACAACAAAATACTTTACCAAATGGGTAGAAGTTGTTCCATTATCCACTGCCACAAGAAAGAAAATTTCCATGTTCATATTGAACCACATAATTTGTAGGTATGGTGTTCCTCAAGCAATCATAACTGATAATGAAAAACATTTCAAGAACAAGGACTTGAAAGAATTATGTGCAAAATTCCATGTGGTACATCATTCATTTTCAATATATTACCTGCAAGGTAATGGACAAGTGAAGGCTACAAATAAGAACATCTTTAAAATATTGAAGAGAACAATGGACAATTCAGGTGGAGATTGGCATATTCAAATAAACCCAACTCTATGGGCATATAGGACAAGTGTCTGAACACCAACAAGAGCTACACCATTCTCACTAGTTTATGGAGTTGAAGTAGTTTTTCCTTTGGAGGTAGAAATCCCATCCTTAAGAGTTTCATTGCATGGATTTCTAAGTGAAGAAGACTATAGGGTTGCTAGACTACAAGAATTAGAGATGCTAGATGAAAGACAATAACAAGCCTTTGATCATTTAAAAGTGTATCAGAAATGAATGTCAAGGAATTATAACAAGTACATCAAACCAAGGACATTCCAGATAGGTGATCTAGTCTTGCGCGAAAACCCTAAAAATCAAGCAGAAAGAGAGAAGAAAAGGAAATGAAAAGCAAACTAGTTAGGACCTTTTGTGATTACTTCTTCTTTTGGAATGGGTACATACAAACTAGCTGATTGTGATGGAGAAGAGCTAAAAGAACCCATCAATAGTATACATCTGAAGAGATTTTACACATGAAGTAGACAAAAGGATATAAAGAGAAAGAGTATCAAAAAATCAGATGAGGATGTATACACCTAAAAATGGTCACCTAGACTATTAACCCCTTTTGCTAAATCATAATTTGCTTATTCTTGATCAAATCTTAGTTCTATCATTTATTTGATTATTTTCTATGGGCTAACCATTTTATCATAAGTTTTTATTTATTAAAAAGAATATTTCCTCTCCTCTTAATAAATAAAAAGCCCCCCCTTTTCCTCTTATCCTAAGTTGCATAAATAAAGCATTATTCTTATTTTATAAAAAGTAGAAAAGCACTTTTTGTCTCATATGGACACAAAAGTCAACTCTTATTTTCCTATTGGAGGATACTTGTGCACATGGATTGCTCCTCTTTGATGCTCCAACCTTGATTAAATCTTTTGCCTCTTAATCTCCATGGTCCATTCCTTTTCATTTCTTATAAAAGGAGAGCTCTTTTCTTCATTTTCATATCTTAGGTTTTTATGCTAATGTTATGCTACAGGTTTTCTAGGTCATTTTGGAGCTTTTGAAGATTTGGAGCATTCTTGGCTTTTGCATCTACATGTTATCATAGTTTTTATTTCTTGCATTATCATGGCATTCTTAGCTTAGATTTCCTTTATGCTTTAGATTAATCCATCTAGCTTAACTAGGAGGCTTTGTAATATTTGCATCTTTCATTTTCATAGCTTAGCTTGCATTTCCATTTCTAGCATAGCATTGCATTACATTTTTATTTGATTCTTGAAGATATTGGCATTCTTGCCCTTGTCTTCATTGAATCTCCCATTGTATGGTTTACTAGCAAGGTTATAGGCTAAATAGCTCTAGCTGAGAGCATTCTTAAAAACCCTTGCACTCCATGCCTAGGGAGCTATGGATCAATTTTTGAGACCTCATTCTTGAGTGTTCTTGAATGTAATGATTCATAGAAGTGTGGTCACATTTTCACCATACATTTTTGGCACCCACTGTGGGGCAGAGTAGACTAGCTTTGTCCCTTCTTTTTCTACATTTTTGTCATTTTTCATCAATTTTTCGACAAGTTTTTAGCTTAATTTTTGGTCTCTATTTTTTTGTCTCAGAATATCGTACGATACTTTCTAGAAGTATCGTGTGATAGTTCTTTGTATGTGTGTGCGATACTTCACCTATCAAAAGTATCACCTGTTGGAAATATTCAAGAATTAACCAAGTTACTGAGAGGGGAGGGGTGAATCAGTAACTTCAATTTTTTTTTTTTATATCAATATCAGATGTATTAACATATAGTTCACTTTATCCTTTTGCATATAGAAAGCATGAAACATAAAAGCATTCATAACAATGACACATAGATTTGGTTACCCAGAAACCTTCCAAAATAAAGTAAAACTGGGGTGGGGATGAAACCCACAAAGCTTTAATACTGCAGTATAAAGTTGGCCGATTAAGGCTTACATTGATCACTTCTGATGATCTGCCCTGCTAGGAGCAATAAGGATTGCTAAATCCACCATGTTAAAGGATTTTTACAAACTTACAAAAGAAGTATGTACTCGGTAAAGAGATTTTACAAAAGACTGTTAAGTCTACCTGGTTAGAGGATTTTAGTACTAATTCACTGGTTAAAATGAAACAGTATATCTCTTACTTTGCAACTGGATTGCTGAATGAGATTCGCTAATGTACTGATCACCTTCTGTGATGAATTCATCTCTGCTGCTCCTTATGTATAGTAGCCCTTTGTAATTCACTAGTTTCTGCCTTTTATCTCCCCTTTTTATTCCACATTCATACTACTTGGTATTTGTACAACATTTTTTATATACAAGTCTAAACAATTAATTACAACTACAAAGTTGGCTTAACAAATAAACATAGTGCTACTAAGTCGGCCCAAGTATGGTTACACGGTTCCTGCAAACTAACTCGGTGACTTTCTGATACTCAGCATCCACTGCATTACTCGACATTGTCATGCACTCAGTAGAAGTGAAGGCTCGGTTCATACTAACCACTCGGTAAGTTTCAAACTCGGTAAATACTTGTGACTCGGTAGACATAATGTCACTCGGTTTACACTGTCCTGCTCGGTTTGCACTGTCCTGCTCGATTTGCACTGTTCTGCTCGGTTTGCACTGTCCTACTCGGTTTGCACTGTTCTGCTCGGTTTGCACTCAGGATGCAAATAAGTGTTGTCACTAGTGGCAATCTTGCTTAATGCCAACATCACCTAGCTATTGCAGAGAATATCGCCTGGTCTCGGGTGAAGTATCACCTGGTGTCGAGCGAAGTATCACATAGACTAATATTATCACCCTAGTATACTGAGAAGTATCACGCGATAATTCTGGTGTCTGTAACTATCGCCTATACTTGGCAGTGAGCTATTTTTGAGTTATTTTATCTATCTTGCAAGTTTTGGCAGTGAGTTGTTTTTGAGTTATTTTATTTATCTATATATCGTTGGAAAGGTCTTTCCGTGCCTAATCCAACCATGATGGTTTCATTTTCAGATTTTATCATTTGATCAGTTATTTTTTGTAGATTATCTAATTTTTCATGTGCTAACCATTGTTAGATTTTGGATTTTGCTAACCTTTTGTTGGTCTAACAAGTTGTTTTGAAGGTGCTCTTACTTTCATGAAAAATTCTTAAAATTGCTTGAGGTACTTTGTTCCATCTCTACAACATTTAGATTTTGGGATTAAAATTGAACCTCTCATGTGTTTGGCTTGAGTGTTTACATGCTTTCATAGAACACATTTCAATTGATGCTCTTAATGGGAAATGAATGAACATAGATTTGCTTTCATACAAGTTTGTGTAAGTGAATGCTTGTGTTTAAACCTTAAGTAATTCTTGGTTCCAATATCAAATATCTCATTGAGTGATTAAGGGCATGGATTCATTCTTTGTTTACATAGGGAGTTAAATGCACCACTTTGTGGACTCACTCTATGTTTGCTTGGAAAGTTAAATATTCCATTGATTCAACCCTTTGTCATTTGTGAGTAGTATTGATAAGAAATTTTAGATTACTTTTGATTGATCTTGTTAGCTAAATTGGATGTTGGAATCACTTATTTCTAATTGCCCCTCATTACCGCCCTTTGGATGCAAGGTCAGCATTCATACATAGGGGAGGGGTTTATTTGAAAAGAGCATTAAATGTTCCACAAAGTTCTCCCCTTTATGCTTTCTTGATCTCATTAGTTTTCTAAGGTGTGGACTCACTTTGAGTTTGTGTGAGGAGTTAAATGTTTCACTTTTGGACTCACTTTGAGTTTGTGTGAGGAGTTAAATGTTCCACTTTTGGACTCACTTTGAGTTTGTGTGAGGAGTTAAATGTTCCACCTTGTGGACTCACTTCACATTCACTTGAAGAGTTAAATGTTCCACTTTTGGACTCACTTCACATTCACTTGAAGAGTTAAATGTTCCACTTTTGGACTCACTTCACATTTACTTGAAGAGTTAAGTGTTCCACCTTTAGTGCTTTAAATACTTTTGATAGTTGAAAGAATTGATCAAACTCAATTCTACACAACCCAAGAAACTCTGTTTGCCAATAACTTGTTACAAGAAAAGAAAAAATGGAGACAGAAGAATAGTGCTCTCAAATGTGAAAAATGCATAAGAGATAATGAAAAAGTACATTGCTCAACCTTATAAAAGGTGAGATAGAAACCCTAAAGGAAAAAGCTAGGTTGTACATTATTAATTAATAATTAATTAATAATGCACCTAAATAAAGCTTAAGTAACTAGAGTAATAGAAACTTATATAATTAAATCAATATGATTTAATTAATAAGCATAAATGAATAATACTCTAACAATAGTGAATTACTTACTTTTTATTTCTAGAAGGCCTGCTTGGGGACACACCACCTCAAGGGATGACCTTAACTCCTGTGTTCTAGTGGAGTATAAATAGCGGGAGGTGAATTGAAAGACACCTCTCTTGGGAATTGAGTTTGATATCACTCTTGGCTAAGCCTCAAAGAACTTTATACCTTTGAGAAGTGAAGGAGGAGATTTGGGTTACCATCTCCCCCCGACTGTGTGATTTCAGATTCTTCTCATCTATGGATTTGGGCCTCACATACCTTACATATATCGAGGACTCCCTTTAGAAAAGCTATGTATATCCCTGTAGACAGCTTGATAGGATGTTGTTGTGTTCTAAGTGCCTGCTAAAACATTTTCAAGAACATACACAAGTAGAATCTTTAAGGAGTAGAAATACTAAGTCACTATTCTTGTTCATGTGCAAGGTTGCTTTTCCCCTTGCTCATTGTTTGAAGACAACTGCTTGCTTGAACTCCCTGATTTCTATCTTATGTGCTTGATCCATGATAAAAATCTGTTGATATACTTACTTGATCTTTTAAAACACTTCAAAACTAAGATTTTTATGTTCATTGGTCATAGATTCATACGGCTCTACAACAGTGTCACCTGACCTTATTGGAAACTGTCACTTGGCTTAGGGCGAAGTGTTGCCTCACCATAAACTATCACCTTGTCTACCTGGAAAGTATCACCCAGAACCTTTTTGCTATCTTGTTGTTGTTGCAATCCAGAGCTGCTAAACTTGCATTTTAACCTGTCGTAGAGTGTCTTTTTCTATTCTTACCTGAAGCTGGACTGTTATCTGCATACTTAGACTTGTTCTAGACTGAAACAAATGAGCTAAAACTATTGGATTTGAGTTTAATGAATGCTACTCTTGATCACTTGTCACATCATAGTTACCTCTCTAGCTACTTGCTTATTGAACTTCTTGCTCACTGCTCAGATTTAGTCAATTGATTGTTGTAAGTGCTTGAGCACTTTTGACAAGCCATCTCTCTATTGTTCTACTTTGACAAGTGATCTTTATTACCTTTTCTTATCTCAAACCTGAGAAACTTTAACTCATTCTATTAGTCAACCAACATCTCTTTTCATGCCGGTTACAATTCGGTCTCAATTTGAGTAGGAGAGTCATCCTTTGTTCAATTATACACAGTTACCTTCTCTAACTAGATACTCACGAGTGCCCATTAGCAATAATAGTTCTAGTTCTAACCAATCTAAGGATTCTAAGGCTACCCTGTGGTACAAAGGAGGTTTCCTCTTTTCCACATTCAAGACCCCCAAAAACACAGACAGTGTCTCACTCACTTTGACTGAACAAGGAAAATTCCAACGCTTGCAAGAACACTTTGAGCACAAGGATAACCAAGCGCGCTTAGACAAAGAACACAATCAACAAAGGATGGATGCTGCTAGGTGCATGGCTTATAGAGGGACATTTCATGAGCAACCTGAGACTAGTAATCATGAGCATAGATCTCTTTTTATCAATGGAAACAATGGAAACAACACACCACCAAGATCTCCTCCAAGACCCACTTTTGGTATGCCTTCTTCACCTCCTAGGCCTCCTCCCTCTCAAGTTGAGGCAGAGGCTGATGATGAGATTTCTAGTGAGGATCTTAGGTGATTTGAACAAGATGTGGTCTCCCAATGAATGATGCATAAGCTTTTAGAGCGTAATGGTGACCAATACTTTCAATATATGACTTCTAGAGGATACAAGCTTCCTCCCAGCTATGATATCAGAAAAATTGTCCAACAAAGAGTACCAACTGAATTGGAAGTCCTTCAGGAAGAACTGCATCGGACAAATCAACACCTTACCCAAATGGCAATAGAAAGAGAACCTCCAAAGGTCTCTTTTGTAGAATCAATTTGTGCTCTTCCCTTTGATAGGAGTCTATACATGGTCCCATTTCCTAGGGATATTGAGGTTCCCAAATATGAAAAGTATGATGGAAATGGTGATCCCCATGACCATGTGTGTCACTTTTACGCTCTTAGCATGGACTTTCTTCATGAAAAAACATTTCTTCTACAATTATTCCCTTGAAGTTTAAGAGGCCAAGCTTTGGAATGGTTTGCGAAATTGACACCACCTCTTAAGACTTTTGATGAGTTGGCTCAGCGATTTACCCAGCATTATTCTTACAACATCCAACAACCTGTCACCATGATAGATCTTGGTAATCTAAGACAACATCAAGGTGAGCCATTTGCAACTTACTTACAATGTTGGAGGTCATTGTATTCTAGGTATCCTCATTAGTTACCTGAGAGAGAAAAGATTGACATTTTTGTGAACACTCTTGTGCCTGAGCTATATTATGATTTAAGGAAACAACTATTCTCTTCTTTCAATGACATGGTTGAAATTGCATATCGAATTGAGGATGTAGCTATAAGAAAAGGGGATATTGTTATTAATAAAGATGCTAAAGGAAATGGCAAAGACAAGAAAAAACCTTGGAATAAAAACAAGTATGTTGTTAATGATGGGGTTGTTGACGCTCCTAAAGCTAAAGAGCCTACTTTCAATCTCTCCAATGCTATCTATGTAGCAAAACAACAAGAAGCTACTAATGCTCATAGTGCTCCTAAACCTCAATATGAAAATAAGCCTAAGAAGTCATTTCGAAAGTGAGTCTACACCAAGTTGGCAGAACCTTATGATGTGATCCTTAAGACTTTGGTTGATAATGGATATCTTACGCTTCTTGATAAACCTGGTAACTGGGATCCAATAAATAGGTCTGATTGGTGGTGAGAGGATTCTTATTGTCATTATCACAAAAACAAGGGACATCTGACAAACAATTGTTTTAAGCTTAAGGATGATATTCAGGATCTTATTGAGAATGGCACAATCTCCACTGATGGCTTAACTAAAAATTCTGATCACACAGCTTTCAAAGACCCTCTACCTAAGCATGATAAGGGGGAAACCTCTCAAGCACATAAGAAGAATCATGATGCTAAGATCAATTACACGTATCCTTCTAATACGCCTATGATCAACATGGTAGAGCCCGTTGAGAGTGTTCTAATGATGAGGTCTCAAGATGATAATAAAGCCAATCATGGTAAGCCAAAGTTGGTCTTGCAAACATGTGGTAGTTCATCTTCCCAAAGTGAGACACTGAATGCTGTTACTAGGGGGCAAGCCAAGATTGTCCTTAAAACTGCGCAAGATCCCAAGCAAGCTTTTCCTTCCAAACAAGTGGCTCCTTTAGCCACCCTTAGCTATGATCTTGTCCAACATTTGCAAAAGACACCAGCACAGATATCTATCCTTGAGTTGCTTTGGTTATCCCCTTCGCATAGAGAGATTCTTGATGAGGCTCTACGTACAACACGTGTTCCCAATGACATTGATCCAGATCAATTTCAGGCTATGGTCAACCACATTTCATCTTTTCTATCTCTCTCCTTTTCTGTAGAAGATGACATATCTATTGCTCACCCGCATAATCTAGCTTTACACATTGAAGTTCTAGTCTACAATACCCAAGTCTGCCGAGTCCTGATAGACAATGGTGCAGGGTTAAATATTGTTTCTTTCAATGTCATACAACAATTGGGTTTGTCAAAATTTGTTGTGGATTCTAAGAAGATTACTATAAAAGCTTACGATGAAGTGGAAAGATTTTCCAAAGGTCTTGTCACGCTGCCTATCCGAGTGGGCCCTGTCATGAAAGATATTAGCTTCCAAGTATTGGACATCCCACTCACATATAACATTCTTTTGGGTCATCCTTGGATCCATGACATGTAGGCTATTCCTTCCACTTATCATCAATGCGTCAAATTTCCATACAATGGCACTGAAGTTGTGATTCCTAGAGACCATACTATTGCTATTAATGCTCTTCCTACTATTGAAAAATTTGTTCCTCATAATGAACCTTCTGTTGATCCTAGTACATCTCTAGTTGCTGCTGAGAAAACACTTAAGATGATGAGCCTTGGTATGCGTGAATATACGCTAGATTCCTTTGCTTCTATACCTATTTCTCCTAGGTCATATGGGAGACCTTCTAATCAGATGAAGCCTTCCACTTCTGCTATGATGATCTTTGATACTTTTGTTCCTTCATCCATTCCTTTAGAAGAAAAAAGAGAAGAACAAGCTATTCAAGAGTGGATCTATAGAGAAGATGAGGGTAGATTTTCCCTCCTTGATAATTCCAGAAATACTCCCATGCTCAGTAATTTAGACACAGATACAGATGAGTCACCACTGCACACTATGGTTCAAATGGGAGATGATCTTCCTTCTACTTCACTTCTTTGGGGAGAAGAATGTATATCTACTAATGATATAACTGAGGCCTCTATGTCTAGAACCTATGTGCCTAAAGAATCATTGAACTATGATAGACAATGTCGCAACATTGCACGGCTGCTACAAAGAGGTGATCTCTCACATAATGACATGAGTATCTCTACTTCTCGGCATCTTAAGCCTCTTCCAGAAGATCCTCCCATGATAGATATGGATGTTGATGTGGTTCATACCTCTCATAACCCACCTGACGTAGTTGATGAGTCTCATGTTGAGTCTGATGAGTTTGTTCCCTGTATTACCTTAGTCGACTACATTGGTCCTTCTATGACAACTCTAGATCTAGCTACTTTTGGAGCTTACCCTATAGGCTTGACCTCTCTTGTCACCAGAGATGATATCCCTCACATAAATGCTATTGAACCAGTCACTTCATTTCATCTCACATCAATACCTGTTACTTCTTCCACCAGCGGACTAGCAACAAAAAGGATTGAATCAACAATCAAGTATCACAAGCATCAAATCAAAAGAAAAGAGCAATGGTTGGATGGTGAAAGCCACATTGTGGTAGTATCCACACCTAAGAAAAGTAAAAATAAAAATTTTCTCAAAAATAATGATTATCAAATACAAGATGACAAGCTGATTCTCTATAAAAAAATGGTGCACTACTTCAAGCATGATCTCATATCTGTTACACTTCAGCCCATTCCTAGAGTTGAGAATAAAGTTGCGAATGCCTTGGTTACTTTAAAATCCATCTTACAAATGAAAAAGCAGAAATTTCACTTCAAGTTCCTGGTGGATGAATTACGCTATCCTGCTCACAAATCTTACAATCCTACCATCTCTTCATATCTTCCACCTCATATTCCTCCTGCAAATCCACCATGCCATTCTTTTCGCCATCCCTTACACTTTGCCTTTGTCTCTGGTGACTTGTATAGGAAGGGTCTAGATGAAACTCTCCTTAAGTGTCTAGAAATAGGGGAGTCAGAAAAAATGCTAGCTGAAATCCATGATGGCATATGTGGATCACATTCTAATGATCCTCCACTAGCTCAGACATTGCTTAGGGATGGTTATTATTGGTCAAACTGGTTAAGACCTCCTATCATCACAGTTGTAGCATTTGGGCATGGGGCCTATCGGTTTTCTACATCAAAGGAAATAGATTCTTAATGCTCGTTTCTGTCTGGGGCATTCTTTGTACATATTTTATGATCCTAAAAAAGTTCAAAAAAAATTCATATATGATGCTGAAAAAATCCTAAAAAGCATAAAAAGTACTAAAAAAATGAGCATCCTAGTGAAAACTTAGCAATAGGCGCTTTGATGTCTCACCAAAAAAATAAAAAAAATAAAAAAAATAAAAAAAAAATAGAAAAAGTGCCTTGGTGAAAACCTGGAAACAGGCACCTTGGTAGCAAAAATACAAAAAAATTATAAAAAGTCCTGAAAAAAAAATTGCAATAAATCTATCAAGTGGTGAAAACCTAGAAACAGGCACTACTTGAGACCCTTGCACCTATGTCTATCAGTCTTGCGTGGTGCTCCTTTCACTCCACTTCTTGATTTGCCTCTCCTAGCCTAGAATTGACTCTTGTCTTTGTCTAGGGGGCATACGTTGTTTTAAGCTTATCTTGGGTCTCTTTGTGCATCTGGGTTTCTTAGGCACCTCACAAACGGTGTTTTTCAACACCACCCCAACTGTGTTTTTCAACACTACCCTAGCGTCAAGTGTTTCTCAACACTTATCAGATGTCCTACCCACAATCTAGATGATGCGATATTTCTCACAGGTAGATGCGATACTCAAAGTTTGACTCTATGACCTACACACACGCACTTAAATATTTGACTCGTTGAGACTTGCTTGGCTTTATTTCTTTGTGTGCTGTCTATGATGATTTCTTTGCTGAGTGTTCTCCCCCTATGATCATTTTCGATGATGCATAGCTAGAAGACTGAGGGAATGAGAACATGTTTTATTGCTTTTTCTACTTGTGGGTATATTTTGTTGGTCCTAACTGTCATGAGCATTTATGTTGGTCTTACTTGACACTATGGATCGACAAGGTATTATCCTTGACTGTTATGCGAGTGGATGCTTATAGTCATCTTGACTTTCATGTGCCTTGATACAAGCATAATCTCGCCATATCAAAATTTAGGTGATCTCACTGCATTAGTCATCTTGACCTACATGTCTCTGATGCCTAGGTGAGATTTCCACATTTCTATCTGATATAGATCATATTTAGATTCACATAGTTATGCTAGTGTGTATTGTATGATCTTGTGACGCTACCAATAATACTTGATGATGATAATTAGATGTCTATTGGCTTCATAACCTTGCAAGTAAACCACTTTTCATGTAGCTTGCATTCTTAAGTTCATGTTAGTTAGTTTTGCATCTTGCATATGGAGAGAGCTCTCCTTTAACTTTCATGGACTTATTAATCAACTGCGTCCACCTTTCACTTCTTCCCAATCATGTCTTTCACTTCTGGTCTTTCATATCCCATCATTTTCCTTTCATTTCGAGATCGAAACTGAAATCCGAGTTCACCTTTATCATCCAAATCACCTTTTCCCCCTCTTTCATGCAGTTGGTTGACCTTTTGAGGCCCAATCCTTCGATCTTCACTGGGGCATTCTTCACCTCTTCATCTCCATCTCTTTCAAACTTCTAGTCTTTCATTCACTTTCAATCTCAAGTTCAAATTCTTCCCCCTCCATGGTGTTTTCGAGTTGAGGGACCGCTTGGTTCGTGCCCCAGGTCCCATGTGTGGGGCATACCTTCACTACTTAATGGTTATTCTATTCTCTTTCTTCGATTATGATTTCTAGTGATTTGATCATGTCTCTCTTGCTTCTGCTTTCCCTCTACCTGATTTCGCTTTCGATCCTGAGGGGGCAGACACATCATATCTTATTGGCTATCTCTTTCCTAAATGTTCAGTACTGTTGCTACTAGGCTGACCATGTAGGATTTGCTATTTTTTCTGCACTTCATTCTTTGGAGTCAGAACGCTATTGCTTGCCTTCTTGGCTATCTCTTACTTTCTTGGTTGATCTGAGTTACTTTGTGATCCCAAATCGATCTCACATTTCAACTTCATTCTTTGACTGCATGTGTTCCCAGATCAATCACACATTAGTCAAAGAGGGGCAAATGTATACACCTAAAAATGGTCACCTAGACTATTAGCCCCTTTTGCTAAATCATAAATTGCTTATTCTTGATCAAATCCTAGTTCTATCATTTATTTGATTATTTTCTATGGGCTAACCATTTTATCCTAAGTTTTTATTTATTAAAAGGAATATTTCCTCTCCTTTTAATAAATAAAAGCCCCCCCTTTTCCTCTTATCCTAAGTTGCACAAATAAAGCATTACTCTTCTTTTATAAAAAGGAGAAAAGCACTTTTTGTCTCATATGGACACAAAAGTCAACTCTTATTTTCCTATTGGAGGATACTTGTGCACATGGATTGCTCCTCTTTGATGCTCCACCATTGATTAAATCTTTTGCCTCTTAATCTCCATGGTCCATTCCTTTTCATTTCTTATAAAAGGAGAGCTCTCTTCTTCATTTTCATATCTTAGGTTTTTATGCTAATGTTATGCTGCAGGTTTTCTAGTTCATTTTGGAGCTTTTGAAGATTTGGAGCATTCTTGGCTTTTGCATCTACATGTTATCATAGTTTTCATTTCTTGCATTATCATGGCATTCTTAACTTAGATTTCCTTTATGCTTTAGATTAATCCATCTAGCTTAACTAGGAGGCTTTGTAATATTTGCATCTTTCATTTTCATAGCTTAGCTTGCATTTCCATTTCTAGTATAGCATTGCATTGCATTTTCATTTGATTCTTGAGGATATTGGCATTCTTTCCCTTGTCTTCATTGAATCTCCCATTGCATGGTTTACTAGCAAGGTTATAGGCTAAATAGCTCTAGCTGAGAGCATTCTTAAAAACCCTTGCACTCCATGCCTAGGGAGCTATGGATCGATTTTTGAGACCTCATTCTTGAGTGTTCTTGAATGTAATTATTCATAGAAGTGTGGTCACATTTTCACCATACAGAGGAAGCATCTATTTATTGTATATAGTCAAAAGTGATCCTGAAAAATTCAAAAACATTGAAAAGTAGAAAAGAAAAAAAAATAGAAAATGCAGAAAAGATAAAAAACATTGGAAAATTGAGCATGAAGAAATCCAAAAACATTCAAAAATGATCCTCAAAAAGATGTTTTCTTGGTGAAAACCTAGCAAATATGCACCTTGATGATAAATATAAAAAAATTGAAAAAGAGAAAAATACAAAAAAAAAAAGAGAGAGAGAAAGTGCCTTGGTGAAAACCTAGCAAATAGGCACCTTCGTAGCAAAAAAAGAAAGAAAAAAGCTTGAAAAGATAAAAAAGAGCAAATCAATTCAATCAGTGAAAACCTAGTAAACAGGCACCATTGAAAGTAAAGTCAGGTCTCATGCGTATTCATCATCCTTGTAAATATTGCATATGCCAACATTTGTATATATTGCATAATAAAACCCCAGAATTGCATTTGGAAATACCTAAAGCTTTCGTCATAGGTCTGAAAAGTGTCCAAGTCCAACAACGCAATGATATCAAACTAGGGGCAAATCTATCCTAAAGGAAAGAAGGATTCTTAAAAAAAAACATCAATTGACACAAGATCAATTCATCAAATCATAAGTCAAACACTTAAACAATCAAATCCTAATCCAAACTTCAAATCAAACAAATGCAAACTTTTGATCCAAGATCTCACAAAGACCTTACCTTTATCAGGATTAAAAATATGAAATGGGTGGAACTATAATTGAAATATGGATTTGAAAAACATGGCAAAATTTTTCTAAGCGATTACTTGATTGATGAAATCATGTCTTTCTAGCAAATCGATGAAGTCTTGGACCATATAAGCGATGATGAAAGCATGATATTTTATTGGTTTCTAAATGAGTGTCTTAAGATCAAGGTCTTAAAATATGTATCATCTATCTAATGACATGATCATCAAAGAATCATCGAGGACATGTACATATGGCAAAACCGAGATCTCTGTTTGTTTATGCAACAAGATACCTTGGATATTTTGATGTTCAATATCATAATACCAAAATCCACTTGCAACATTGAATTTGATGAAAGTGGTATTCATACTCTCATGATTGCATTCAATCAGTGATATTTGTACTAAGATTGGAAATGTAACATGGAAAGGGAAAATGTATTCATATCATCATGGTTGAACCAGTGAGGATTGTGCCAATTATAGGTCTTAAAATTGCTCTATGATGAAAATAAGCTCCTAAATTGTGAATAGTGACAACTAGCTGCATCCATATTAGATTAAATGCATTTAAGTTGATTTCTTTCTTAGCTCAAAAACTGATTTGGAAAGAGAAAAGGGGGAGGGGGTGGAGAAGTAAACTAAAATAAAAAAAAATGTCATCAATACCTTATGTGATAGAATGTGTTGGAAATTGAAAAATCAAAATCAACTTAGATTAAGGTGCATTGCATTAGATAAATTGCTTTATTAAATCACATTCATCATATAAGTTGCATTTATCATATAATTTGCATTCATTTTAGGTTATCATGTAAAGTGCATTCATTACATTAGCTTGCATTCCTTATAATTTTCATCATCTTAGTTACATTGATCACCATTTTAACATTACATTAGATTGCATTTATTAAGTTCACATCATAAGGTTATCATTGCATTGGGTTACATTATTGTATCATTGCATTGCATTAAGTTCATTTTAAGATTGCATTTACATTATTCATCCAAGTACATTCATTTAGGTCCATTACATTTAAAAATTTAAATTACATTAAAAAATATAAGTGTATTAAGTTCATCATTGCATTGCATTAGATGATCCAATTTATTTAAGTCCATTATTAAATCATCACATCATTAGTACAGTTCATTAATCATTAAACTAAATTGCATCCAGTAGATTCATTGCATTATATAAATCTATCTATCATAAATCCACACATTAATCATTAAATCACATCCAATCATATAAGTGCAGTAAAATTCATTGCATTTACATTTAATTAATCATCCATTTCATTACATTGCATTACATCAACCATAAATTGTAAAATGCATCCATACACATCATTACATAAATACCATCGTATAAACAACATCACATAGACATTAATCATTAAAGTATTAAATATCATTATTAGAAATCATTAAGCATTAAATCATGTAATCAATGCATACATCTAACCTATGTCATAAGTAAGGCATTTGTTTCCATATTTAGGCATAACATGTGCATTCATATCATAAACTGCATTTGAAAAACATTAAAACATTGTATATAGAGATAAAAGCATATAGAACTACATATCATATAAAGCACCTGAAAAGAAAGTCCAACACATATGATATCACATAAAATAAATATATCAAAGCATAATCAAAGTCCATGATATCATCACAATATATGAATCAAAGTACAACAACATGAATAGTATCAATCATAAAAGAACATCATCTGATAAAAAGAATATGTGTACAATGTCTCGATATCACACATCATAATATACATCAAAAGAAAGGCTCAACACATGTAATCAACTTCTAGAACCACCTGCACCATCAGTACCAGGACCTGTGTCAGGACCTTGACTCGAGATCCCCTGTAAACCATGCTGACTCATGGTAGCCATAAATGTCTACATCATAGTACTAAGCTAAGTGACTCACTGCCTAATCTCTGAGACCTCAACCTATAAAGACTAAACATCAAAAGCCTGTGCTGGTTCCTGTACTGGAGGAACATGTGGAGGAGGAGCCTAAGAAGAAGATGGAATAGAAGAAGATGGTAGAGAGGAAGAAGATGGAAGTTGTGTAGAAGGAGGAGGACCTTGAGGAGGATGTGCCAGAGGTGCCTGTGCCTGATCCACCAAGATCTGTGCAACTTGTGCATCTATATCTGCTACAACCTATGGTGTAATTGACCTGAATATTCATACTCTGTGCTGACCCCATCTAGCCAGTCTATCATATCTAACCTGGTGTATAGCGTGGAAGGGGCCACCTCAAACTCTAATCCATCCACCTCTCATACAGACTCCACCTCTAGCATGAGCGGGGGAAACAATCATAGGAGTAACGAATCTACCACATCATCTCGCTCTACCCGCTCATCATCCCTAATGACCTTGTCTACCACCATCACCACCATCATCATTGTCATCATCTGAATGCTCATCAATACTCAGTACTAGCTCTGCTAGATCTGTAAACCTAGGAAATGTGTTCTGTAAGAACCACTGTGCGTAATCATTAGTCATGCCATCATCCACAATATGCTCCCTCATGTCCCAGGCTAGGTGAGGAAGTGCCAATAGCTCATCTCAAGCAATCCTATAATTGATCTATGGACCCCAAAGGGATCTCTCCACCTGAACACGTGCATAAAGTGCCAGACCCCGTGGCATACCCTAAGGATGGCCAAACTGATGAAGGACCTTGTGAAAGTAAAATCTCTCAATAATCAAGGGCATCTACCCTATCATCCATCTCAACATACACATATAAGGAAGCTCTGAAGAATCCTTAGTCCAAGGCTTGCATCCTAGATATGACCTCCACACTACCTGATCAAGATCATCAATGATATGGTGCCAGTTGTCTAGCTTTCCCAGGTGAGCCTGGACAACCATACCCTCATATATGAATGCAAATGGCCAACCAATATCATGTTGTCACACTAGAATGGGATGAGTAAGGGGAAGATGCTCCCATGACCATAGTTGTAAAAGGACTACCCCTTCAGAGAAAGTAGTCCTATGCCTATATACCACATCATGCAGCTCATGATATAGCTACGCCAGAACACAAGACCCCCAATCAAATCTACGGGGATGCCCAATCATGTCCTCTAAAATTTGGCCCCATCTAACTACGAAGCCATACCCACGCTGACCAGGAACTTGAAATCTGCCAACCAAAACTCTAAGTACTGTTGGAAGTATGGGAAAGGAAGGGAACTACACCCATAATATACTATAATCTTTGATAGTAGGGTCACCAAAGATATGTCTGCAAATGGTGTTGTCATACACATGATCATAGTAGACTATCTCCCCATGGGCGGGGATCCTTAGCAATCTATAAACATTTTACAGGGTGATAGTCATCTCTCCCATCATTAAGTGAAAGGTGTTATGGTCAAAGTGCCATCACTCTGCCATAGCTATCAAGAGACCTCAATTCATGTGGAATCAAGGTAGGGAAAGAAATAAAGATATCCCACAATGACCAATCAGTCAGTGCTCCTACCCACTGAGGTCATCGACCATGTCAAATGGTAACAAAAAGAAACCTCAGATGCCCAACTTTTGAAGGTGATCCTACAAAAGCAAGTTAAAACACATCAAAAATCAAAATCATTAACTATTGAATCATCATAAGTTAATCAACCAATTAAAATCAAATCAAACCATAATCAACTTTCTTGATTCTATTCAAAGAGGACAGAAAATTTATCATCACAATTGACCAACCAATCAAGATTTTCAATCAAAATTCAATATCAAATGACTAGAACTGATAGTCAAACAACTTGTTGTAGACAAGACTCAACACCTAAGCCAATTGACCAATCAACGAAATCAAACAAATAGGAAAAATGACTGAAAGGTTCAAAAAAATTTCCAAAAAGGGCGTATGTGCTATTTCATTGCTTATACATGCTGAAAATCAAATGCGCAGCTTAAATATTTGAATGCACAACAAAAACAATTGAATGCACTGAAACAAGGTGTAAGCGCAACAAGAACTAGTACACACTACAAGAATCACCTATACATGCTACTAAACTAATTAAAAGCACATTTTAAATTGAAAGCGTAGCAAAAAACCCCAAAGGTGAAATCTTGACCTAGGGCACACGCTTGAAAGCGTAGTGGGGAGTATTGGATGCACATCGGAAAATTGTGAATGTGCAGAAAGGGATTTATACGCGCAACTAAATTGCTTGGATGCGCAACTAAATTTTAAAAAGGAAAAAAATATAGTTTTTCTATGAAAATTTCAAAATTTTCAAATTTAAATGCATGAAATCAACTGAAGAGGTTATTAGGGGTACATACTGGAGGTCCATAGCCAGGTGAGCACTGGTAGTGTTGTCCTCACTTGAATCTGTGCTCTCGATAAGGGACAACCATCATGAAGGGCTCAGAGAGGTAAAAGAGAAAAAGTAAAAAGGAAGGGTGAAAATAAATAGTGAAAATGACCTTTTACCCCTATATATAGCCTTTTTGATCTAGAAAGGGGCACTTTTGACTTGAAAATGACCTAGGACCCAAATTTAACACCCAATCCACCATGTCAGGGGCATTCATCATCACAACATCACTAAAACAATATCAGAAACAAAATTGAAATTAGCACTTAATTAAAAAAATTCAACTCAAATGATAACAAATGCAACATTCTTTTACCAAAATCAAATTTCATTTCATTTCTGAGGGGGCATACACTCAGATTATCAAGATCATCATCAGCTTAATCAAATCAAAGGCATAAATCTTTCAACGTGAATTTTTTTTCATTTATCAAGTGGGGCATCAAAAGATCAAATCAAATCAAATCAGGTATCATATCAACAATCCATCATCGAAATGAGCATCAAGAACTTCAATCAGTCGAGACTTCATTAGACCTATCATTGGTATCTGCATCTTTTATCAACATCAAATCAGACATCAGTTAATTAGTGGCTCTACATTAGGACATCAGGACATTCTTTGAACCAATGCGCTTCACACATTGATTCAAAGAGGGGCATTTGTAATCACCTAAAAATGGTCAAGACTAAATCAAGTAAGTAACTAAGGAAAAATCAAAGCATAAATTACAATCAATCCAAAATCCAATAATAATTGAAAATCAAAAGCCAATAAATCAATTTAAAATAATTAAATCAAGATAAATCAATCAATTATACAATTAATCTAATTAATTATATAGTTCAATTTAAATCAAATTAACCCATTCAAGAGGTGCACATGGCTAAACAAATATTTTTATTTCAATTATTAAATCCCTATTTTCCCTCACCCACCACATGGGAGGAAAATGCCTCAACCGATGGGAATTAAGGATTGGACTCACATGGATCAAGCTCAAATCGAATCTCCATCACACATAAGGTGAGAGCATCTTGACCACTCATTTTGTCTCTTTGTCCCAAGCTTTAAGGACAAACCATTTAAATTGTCCCTAAAGGTGGAACCATGGACTTAAGCTTAATCCAACCATGATCAAAGTAACTCCACCCCCTATGCTTACAAAAATCTATAAAAGGAAGACCAAAATTAGGGGAAATCCATCCACATATATGAGAATTGCATCAAACTTATTGAGAATTTTAGCTAGAAAGGCATTTTAGGCTAAATTGAGAATAGTTTTCTTTGGAATTCACTTAATTAGCTTAATCATTTATCATTTCTCATTTTAGAGCTGTCACCAATGGAGGCTTGTTGAGAGCTTACATTTAGCATATCTAAATAGAGAGCCATAGAGTGTTCATTGTCTTTATTTGCAATAAAATAGCTCACTATTTGTGGTTAATTTATTTATTTGTTCATTTATTGACGAACTAACCCTATGAAGGTACTTTCCACAGTACACACATTATAAGCAAGGTGGTAAGGAAAAAGTGACTAGTTTTATTGGTAGATTTAAATATTTGCATGCTCAATTTTTTTATCACGTTCTTGATGTGGATGTCTAATACATTTTCATTTATAACTTGAAAAAAGACATTACAAATAAGATATTAATTTCTGATTTTACTTCTTTTATCCGATTGCATGCAATGATTCTTAACTATCAGCTTCAAGTGAACCAAATTGAAACATTCTCTCTAATGGCTTTCGTTTATAAGAGTGACGCCTCTCAAAAGTCATCCTAAAATTTCCAAAAATACAAAATAGGTTTTATCAAGATCATAAATTATTCTAGTGATGTTGATGCATTAGTGGTAGTTGCAAAAAATAGTGTGACTCCTTTGTCGCTTGCATTTAATCCATCTCGTACTTTTACATTTCTTTTTTATTCTTTGCATAATGTTATGTTAAAGTTTATTAATGATAATGTTTTGAAAATTTCTCCTATCAAACTAATTGACCCTTCCAAACCATTTCTATCTTCTAATGATCCCAAAACCTTTTGTCAATAGCATTGTCACCCTTGTCATGATACTGAGAAGTGTTTCCATTTGAAGAATATTGGTGCAGGAGCACCTAAGGGCTCCCATAAGATTACTTTGATAGTTTGAGTATGTTTTAGTTAAAAAATTTTGAATAAGGCCATTTTTGTCATTTTATGATGTAATAAGACCATTTAAGGTCATTGGTTATGTTGGTTCATGTGTGTAGTGTCAAAGGTCCAAATATTGTAAATTGTCCAAAAGTGGCCCAATTGGTTAAAATTGGTCAAAATATGTAATTAAGAGTAAAATAATGTGTTGGAATCATTTTGGATATTAAAAATATCAAATGTAATGATTCTAGGTTGATAGGGTTGATGGAGAAGCAAAATGCTAAAATGTTACTCAAAAATTGTCATGCGACTTTTCAAATTGCTTGAAAATTGTCTACCAATGGTCAAGTTGGGTTTGAAAGTTGGTTTGGTGGTTGTAGGAGGTTGAAGGTCATTGTAATAGGTTTAATTAATTCTTCCCACACCCACACATGTGGGGTTTTCATTAAGAAAGTTTCATTGTATGGTCTATTCCGGGGATCAATGAAAAAACATGTTTTGGACTGCAAACTAGTTTCAGATTTTGACGTGTTGAAGTTTCTTTATTGTAAATTGAATATTCTCCATTGATAGATGATAGAGGATTGTTTTAAGAACCTTTTTGTATTTTTTTGAATCACTTTTCAATCTATGTGTTCTTTATAATATTGATTGTCCTATATGTGGTTATTTAGGACAACAAACAACAATTTTATAACGATTTAATGGGTTAGAGACCCATTTCACTTTATGTTATTATTGTTCCTTGTTGGATGGGTCCACATGAATGTATTATTACTGATGCTAATGATGAGAACACATGTCAAAGCATATTTTTTTGTGTTGGTGTTTGAAGTTGCAGGATTGAAGAAGGAAGTGACACAAAGTGTGTGCCATGGTAATGATTTGGCTAAGTTCTTCAAATGAGAGCATATTTTTGTGGTATAATATGTTTTCATATGTTAAATATATGGTGTAGGATATATTGGCCGAATCTAGAAGCATTTTGAGGATGGTTTTTGTGAAGGCCCTAGTTTTTAGGCCTTAAAGGTGAGGGTTTATTGTTGGGAAGGTATATGAGCAAGGTTGATCAAATGGGCATGAAATTACTTTGATTTGAAAAATTTATTAAGATGTTTTTTTAGGGTTTGGAGTCTTAGCATCAAGTATTTCCTATAGTTTCTTTGTAAAAGTGTCCTAATTAGGCCTAATTCTAGTAGGTCAGTCTATTGGAACTGTATATCCATCCAAAAAAACTATACCTAGTTTTGAAACATGTTATCAAAATTAAAAATGGGTATCCTAAACTCTAATTTTTTGGCCAAGTGTTTTGGAATAATTTGGTGAAAGTAAAGATTACCCGATGGGAAACAGGCCTAAAGTGGACAGTTTGGTGCTTGATATTTAAGTCAGGGTTTTTTGGGCATGTAGAACCTCATGACATGGTGTATTTGGCATGTTAATACCATTTCTAGGGTTGGATTTAACCTTAGAATGTGTGAACCAAATTTGAGTGCTTGGAGGAGCCTAGTTGAGGCCTAGGAAGAAGATAATTTGTGAACAAACTTGTTAGATGTTTCAAACCCATCATAAAACCTCTGAAAGTGGATGAGTTTTTGTCATGAGTCTCTACATCAACTATGATCCAAGACAATATTAATAACAATACCATCACTACTGAGGGTGTGAATGATAAAGGAAATAAATTAATTGCACCTCCTAACCAAAACTTGCAAATATACACCAATCCTTCTCCTTCTCACTCTACCACTACCATTGAGCGTACTACATTACCTTCTACCACCAATGTTGTTGTGCCTAATGAATCCACTACCATGGTGTTGGAAACAATTGTCTGAAAGAAATTGCTACTCAATTATGTATTTTCTTTGATGTCACACAATGTCATAGTCCGCAGCAATCAGATACTACCGAGCTCAGTCGGTCTGCCAGACAGGAATATTAGTGCTTACCGAGCTCACTCAGTTACCGAAGAAAATTTAGTGTTTACCGAGTTCAGTCGGTCATCGAAGGAAAAGTTAGTGTTTACCGAGTTCAGTCGGTCATCGAAGGAAAAGTTAGTGTTTACCGAGTTCAGTCGGTCATCAAAGGAAAAGTTAGTGTTTACCGAGTTCAGTCGGTTATCGAAGGTAAAAGATTGTCGGTGTTTACCGAGTTCCCTCGGTCTCCAAGAGATTATAGAAAGTTATGGTCACCGAGCACTGTCGGCCCTTGAAGGATTTTTGCAAATAGAGTTTGCTTATTTCAGCCGACTGTTATACTAAATAATGTCAATTTGACAAATCTAAAATCATATAAATAAAAGGTCAAATGTGAAAAGTAAACAAGAAATACAGCAGAAGATTTTACAGAAGAAAAGCAGAAAAGGTGTATGCAAATTTGTGAAGGATGTTCAGATATCCTTGAGGTACAGCAGAGATTTATTCAATCAGAAAGGATTAGACTTATGCAGAACAGAGATCTGTAATCAGCAAGACAGTTGCATTATTATACAGGTCATTTTTCATTGTTACCTTCTTATCATTGTAACAGTGAATTCTAAATCTCTTAACCGAGTTGGTTTAACAACCATATTGTAAATCCTCTAACAAGGTGACAATTCCATTGAATTGTTTTCAAGACCTCTTACTAGGCCACTCCTAGCAGGGTGTTTTAAATCCTCTAACAAGGTCACACCTAACAGTATGTTTTGTAACCTTTTACCGGGTTGGCTTCTAACCGGGCATCACTTCAGAAAAGTGAAAATCAGTATCTAGATACATTGGTGGTTTTTCCCATATTGGGTTTCCACGTTAAATCTTGTGTCTCTTGTGTTCTTAATTGCTTTCTCAATCATATACATGTGTTGATGAATATCTAAAGATAATTTTGCTAATACTTTCTGCATCTTCAAAGTTACTGCAATCTATTTACCGAGTGCTAAAACAGATAACATTGTTAAGATATCCTAAGGGATCTGGAAAGAATTAATTGTGAAGTGTTTTATGGTTGACTGATTCACCCCCCCCCTCTCAGTCACTTCATCCATATTCCATCACATGGATCTTGATAATGCATGTAATATGACCGATAATATTGTCAATTGTACAAAATAAAAAGGGGTGTAATGAAATAGAAGGGTATACCCACCATTTCCTAATGCACAATCAGAAGGAAGATGACCTAATATGCTCAAGTAGGACTTAAATGGTAAGTCAGTTCAATGACCCTTCATTATAATGATTAGAATGATTTGGATTTGAGGGGATATGATTGGATGGTAAATGATAGAAGGCTAAATAGGCAAAAATAAAAGGTTTCAACATACACTTACTGACCAAAAAATAGACAGGAACTGATGCAGGACCATTTATGAGAACACCTAGGTACATGAAGGAACAAGTTTATCAAAGCATGGAGAGAAGCATGAAGGCATCCATACAAGTTAATTGGGAGATCTTGAAGCCTATTATGACAATTTGTAATGAACAATATGAAGAAATTGGTAAAACTCCTAAAGGGCCTGATAAGGACCTGCCTGATAAGGACCTATGTACTAGGATAAGTACCTTCATAGGGTTATTTTCATCAAATAACTCAAAATAAGAATTAAATTAACACAACTAGCAATCTAAATAAGCAAGATAAATGACAAATGAGCACTCTATGGCTCTCTAATTAGGGATGCTAATGAGAAGCTCTCAGCAAGCTTCCATTAGTGATAGTCCTAATATGAGAAAATATGATACACAAAGCTAAAACAATTAATTCCAAAATAAATTAGTCTAATTAGCTCCTAGATTTTCCTTTCTAGCTTAAAATTGCAAGAGGTTTGATGCTATTCAAATAATTGTGGATGATCATTGATTGAATTATGCCTTGATTTTATAGATTTTGGCAAGGGTAGGGAGTGGAGTTGATTTGATCATGGTTTGATTAGGGTTAAGTCCATGGTTCCACCTTTGGAGACCATTTAAATATTTTGTCATCAAAGCTTGGGACAAGAGGACAAAATGGGTGGACAATATTCTTTCTCCTTATGTGTGATGGATATTCAATGTGAGCTTGGTCTTCGAATCCTATTGGTTGATGCCTTTTCCTCCCATTTGGTGGTTGAGGGAAAATAAGATTTAATTAATATGTTTAGCCATGTGTACCCCTTGAATGGGTTAATTTGATTTAAATGAACTATGAAATTAATAAGATTAATTGCATAATTTATTGATTTATTTCATTTAAATTGATTTTATGGCTTTTGATTTTTAATTAAATTTGCATTATGGCTTGATTGCAATTTAGCTTTGATTTTAGCTTGATTTGATTTAATTGCTTTGATTTTTTCCTTAGTTGCTCACTTAATTGACCTTGTCCATTTTTAGGTGATTACAAATGCCCCTCTTTGAATTGATGCATGAAGCGTATCAGTTCAAAGAATGTCTTGATCATTTTGATGCCAAGTCCTAATTAGCGTTGATGTCTGATTTGATGCTTGATAGAAGATATGGATTTTGATGATAAAACTGATGCAACACTGATTGATTTCAGGGCCTTGATGGTCGTTCCAATGATAAGTCACCTGTTATGATGTCTAATTTGATATGATTTGATGTTTGATTCCCCTTTCAATTGATAAGCAAATTTTTTTTCAATAAAAGACTACGCTTTTGATTTGATGGTCATGCCCCTAATTCACTGATTATGATGCCAATCCTGATTATCTGAGAGTCTGCCCCCTCGAAAATAAAATGAAATTCGATTCTAATAAAAGATTTTGCATTTTTTATCAATTTGCGTTGAAGGAGTTCAATTAATAATGAATTTCAATTTCATTTTCAATTATGTATTTGTGTTGATGTGATGACAAATGCCCATGATTTGGATGAACAGGTGATTAAATTTGGGTCGCTGGTCATATTATGGTCAAAGATGCCTCTTTTAGGTCAAACTAGGCTATATATAGGGGTAAAAGGTCTTTTTACTATTCATTTTTACCTCCCCTATTGAATTTTTTGCTCTAACCCTCTTTGAGCCTTTTTGACGATGGTGAACCTGATTCGCGAGCATAGGTTTGAGCAAGGCCGTCGGTATATGCGTCCACCCAACTACAGACCTCTGGTATGTATGCCAACAACTTGCTCTGTCAATTTTCACATTTCATTTGAAATTTTTTGGATGTTTCTAAGAAAAACTATATTTTTTCCTTTTTGCAAATTTAATAGCACGTACAATAATTTTAGCGATGCGTACAATATTTCTAAAGCACATCCACAATTTTCCATAGCACGTACGCTAGTTTTAGTAGTGTGTACAAGTGTTTGAACTAGGGCATGATTCATAATCACCCTTTTCTGCAATGCGTACGATTTTGATTGCACTTTTGATTATTTTAGCAGCGCATACATGGGTTTAATGTAGTGCATACTAAGTTCTATAATGCGTACATCATTTTGTAGTGCATTTAATAATTTATGTAGCACTTCAACATTTTAAACTGCACTTTTAAGCATTTAAATAGCGCGCGTACCCTTTTTGGTCAAATTTGCAAACTTCTGAGTTAGTTTTCTGATTTGTCTGGTGTCATCAATCAGTCAATTGGCTTAGTTATCAAGTTTGGTTGATAGCAAGTCATATGATGCCAGTTCTAGTCATGTCATATTGAATGTTTGATTGTCAATCTTGATTTAGATGGTGGATGATGATAAATTTTCTATCCTCTCTGAATAGAATTAGGAAAATTGATTATGGTTTGATTAGGTTTTGATTGTTTGATTGACTTTAGATGATCCAATATGTAATGATTTTGATTTATATTGTGTTTAAACTTGCTTTTGCAGGCCGAGCTTAAAAAGCTCAGGGTCTGTGGCCTATACCCATTGCCATTCAACATGATAGATGACTTGAGCGGTCCTGAGCGCTGAGTCATTGGCTGATGCAGTTTTTCATTCCTTCTTTCTCTCCCTCAAT
The DNA here is from genome assembly GCA_027943335.1 of Chamaecyparis obtusa. Classification (NCBI taxonomy): domain Eukaryota; kingdom Viridiplantae; phylum Streptophyta; class Pinopsida; order Cupressales; family Cupressaceae; genus Chamaecyparis; species Chamaecyparis obtusa. The sequence goes on along the minus strand of BSBK01011092.1, from coordinate 211,559 downwards.
TCCATGTGAAGTGAGGTCTATTGACAACCATGGCAGAGTGATGGTGCTCTGACCATAACACTTTCCATTTGCCGATGGGGGAGATGATCATCACTCCTGAGGATGTGTATTGGCTACTGTGCATCCCTACTCATGGGGAGTTGATTTATTATGACCAGGTGTATGACAAGACAACATACAAGTGAGTATTTGTTGATCCTACCATTGGAGATGAGTCTGTTTAGTGGGCACAATTTCCATCTTTTCCCATTCTTCCTACAGTTTTGGGTGCACTTGTTGGTGGGTTCCTTGTACCTGATCAGTGAGGTCATCATGTTGTCATCAGTTGGGGTGGTATTCTAGAGGATAAGATTTCTCAGCTACACATATTTGACTAGGGCTCTTGTGTGCTTGCACAATTATATCATGAGCTGCATGATGTGGTGTATCATTGTGGGGCCACTCTTTCTGCTGGGGTGGTTATTTTATAGTTATGGATATGGGAGCACATCCCTATGACTTGACCTATCTCAATTCATCACTATGATCCAGGTTGACCCTTTGCATGGATGTACGAGGGTATGGTGGTGTAGGTCCATTTGGGCAAGTTTGACTATTGGCGACGCATCATTGATGACATTGATTAGGTTGTTTGGTGACCATATATTGGTTGTGAGGCATGGTCAGAGGATGCAACCGAGTTTCCATTTATGTGTATGCATCATTGGATGATAGGGAACACTCCCTTTATTATTGAGAGATTCTTCTTTTTGAGGGTCCTACGATAGTATGGCTGGATATAGGGTAGCCATAAGGATTGGCCTTATACGCTTGAGTATAGGTAGAGAGGTCCCTATGGGGCCCATTAAATTAATTATTGGACTGCTTGAGAGGATTTACTATAGCTGCCCCACCTAGTGTGGGATATGAGGGACCACATTATACATGTAGGGATGACCGATGACTATGCAGTGTGGTTCGCTCTAAACCCATTTCCCAGGTTTATTGATCCTACTGAGAGAGTATTGGGGATTAAGGATGAGTTTGGTGATGATGATGGGGATGGTGATGGTGGGGGTCAAAGATAAGATCGTCAGGGATGACGGGGTCAGCGGGGTGAGAGAGGAGGCAAAGTCGTTATACCTATCATTGTTGTTGTACCTATTCTTCCTAGAGGTAGAGTATAGATGAGGGGTGGTCAGGTGAGAGTCAGGGGTGGACCATATAGAGCCCTATATCAGGTGGGTGTGGATAGACTGGCCAGATGGGGCCAACATAGAGTTAGGGTATTCAGGCATGTGGGTGCACAGGTTGTAGCTAATGTGGATGCCTAGGCTACATAGATTTTATTAGATCAGGCACAGGGTCCTTTGGCACCTCCACCTCCATAGGCTCCTCTTGTACAGGCTCCTTCTTTCATGCCATCTACTTTTATTCTTTCATCTTCCTCTATTCCATCTACTTCCATTCCATCTACATCCATTCATCTACTTCCATTCCATCTTCCACTATTCCATCTTCCTCTATGGCTCCACCTTCTCAGGCTCCCCCATAGGTACCAGTACATGCTCCTCTTGCACTAGCATTGACCTCAGATGTTTGATCTTTGTAGTTAGAGATGTCAGAGATGAGACAGTAGGTGACCCAGCTCAGTTCGATGATGCAGACCTTCATGGTTGCTATGAGTCAGCACGAATTACAGGCTAGCTCGAGTAGGGCTTGAGATGTTGATTGTGGTCTTGATGGTGCTGGTGTTTTTGGCAGTTGACATTTTTGAGATGATATATTTATTCTTTTATGTACATGATGTTCATTTTTTATATCAAGACATTGGACTCACATTATTCTTTTATCAATTGATGTTGCTTATGATTTGATACTTGTTGATACTTTGATGGAATTTGATTTCTAGATACTGATGGACTTTGATGATACTATGGACTCTGATACTCATTTGATAGATTTAATTTATATGGTGTCATTATGTGTTGGACTTTATTTTCAAGTGCTTGATATGATATGCTGATCTACATGATTTTATCTCTACATGCTTTGTCTTTGTGCTTTTTCAAATGCAGTTTATGATATGAATGCACATGTCTAATTACGCTTAAATTATTGTCTTACTTATGACATAGTATAGATGGATGTATGTGATAGATGTTTTAATGTTTATGATATATGATTTTAATGATATTAATGATTAATGCTATGTGATGATGCTTTATGGATGCAATTCATTTGATGGTATAAATGTATGTAATGGATATAAATGTAATGGATTTAGAGGATATAAATGTGATGCAAAATGTGATGGATGCAGTTATGTAATGTATGAAGTTAGATGATTTAATTATTAATGATGTAAATGATATAGTGATGATCTTATATGTAAATGTAAATGATATAATACTTATAAGTTTGACTATAATTCAATGTTTAAATGTATGAATTTTGATGAATGCACCTAGACGAACAATGCAATGTACTAATGAGATGTTTTTGAAAATGCAATGTTGTAGAATGAATGCAATGCAATCTTAGTAATGTCTTAACGATGAATTAATGCAATTTAAATGATGAGGATTAATCAATGGATGCAAACTAATGTAATGAAGTTAAATGACATGGTGAAAGATTTGATTTAAACAAAGTGCAACCTAATGCAATTTAAATTAAATGGAATAATGAAAGATAATGAATGGAAGAAACTATATGTATGCAAACTAATGTAAATGCAATGTTTTAAAATGAACTTAATGAAATGCAATGAATAATGTCCTAATGATGTAATTAATGCAACTATAAGATGACAATTTATCAATGAATGCAAACTAATGTAATGCAATCTTAATTGAACTTAATTTAATGTCCTAAATGGATGCAAGATTTATCATGAATGAGATGAATCTAACAAATACAATTACTCTAATGCAAAGTACCTTTGTTTTTTAGTCAATTTTGATTTCCAACACACTCAATCATAAATAGTTTTTGTTGTGCATTTGATTTTTTTTTGTTTGATTTTTTATTTACTCCACCCCCTCTTCTTTCTCTTTTTCAAACTAAGAAAGGAAAATCACTTAAATGCATTTAATCTAGGGTGGATGCAGCTAGCTGTCACTATCAACAAATTAGCAGCTTATGTTCATCATTGAGCAGTTTTGGAATCCTGAAATTAGTACAAACATCACTAGTTCAACTATGATGATATAAATACCTCTTTCCTTTTTCATGGTGTTTTCCTATTCTTGGTACAACTATCACTGATTGAAATTAATCATGAGTATGAATATCAATTTTGTCAGATTCTATGTTGCAAGTGGATTTTGGTATTATGATATTTAACATCAAAACATCCAAGGTATCTTGTTGTGTAAACAAACAAAGATCTCAATTTTGTGTATGTACATGTCCTCAATGATTCTTTGATGATCATGTCTTTAGATAGATAATACATACTTTAAAACCTTGATCTTAAGATAGTTATTCAGGAACCAATAAAATATCATGCTTTCATCATAGCTGGTCTAGTTTAAAAATTTCCATCGGTTTGCTAGAAAGACATGATTTCATCAATCAAGTCAACACTTAGACAAATTTTGCATCATTTTTCAAATCCATATTTCAAGTATAGTTCCACCCATTTCATATTTTAAATCCTGATAAAGATAAGCGTCCTTGTGAAATCTTGGATCAAAATTATGTGTTTGGTTCAATTGATGTTTTGACTAGGATTGAGACTAATCGGGTAAGTGTTTCACTTGTATTTTGATGAATTGATTTGGTGTCAGATTGACATTTGCTTTGATGAATCCTTCCTCCTTTAGAGTAAAATTTTACCCCCAGTTTGATGTAATTGCATTTGTTGGACTTGGGTCATTTTGCAAATTAGGTGACAAAATCTTTAGGTTTTTGCAAATGCAACTATGGGGTTTTATTATGCAATATATAGAAATGCTGGTGAATGGAGTATTTACAAGGATGGCCACTAGGCATGAAATTGAATTAGACTTTCAATGGTGCCTACTTACCAAGTTTTCACCGATTGAATAGATTTGTTTTTGTTTTTTTTATATTTTCTCTTTTTTCAATTTTTTTGTTTCCATATCATCAAGGCGCCTATTTGCTAGGTTTTCACCAAGACAAAATCTTTTTGAGGATCATTTTTTAATGTTTTTGGATTTCTTCATGCTCAATTTTCCACTTTTTTTAATCTTTTATGCATTTCTGATTTGTTTTCTCTTTTTTGTTTTCAATGTTTTTGGTATTTTCAAGATCTCTTTTGACTATATACAATAAATAGGATTCTCTGTCATCTGATTTTTTGATACTCTTTTTATTTATACCCTTTTAGTTGCTTCATGTGTAGAACCTTTTTAGGTGTATACTATTGATGAGCTCTTGCAACTCTTCTCCTTCACAATCAACTAGTTTGTAAGTGCCAGTGCCAAAAGATGAAGTGATCACAAAAGGTCCTAACTAGTTTGCTTCCCATTTTCCTTTCTTTTCCATTTCTGCTTGATTTTTGGGATTTTCTAGCAAAACTAGCTCACCTATTTGGAATGTCCTTAGTTTAATATGTCTATTGTAGTTCCTGGTCATTCGATTCTGATACACTTTTAATTGGTCAAAATCTTGTTGTTGTCTTTTATCTAGCAACTCTAGTTCATGTAACCTAGCAATCCTATAGTCTTCTTCACTTAATAAACCATGCAATGAGACTCTTAAAGATGGAATTTCTACCTCCAAAGGTAAAACTACTTCTGCTCCATAGACTAGGGAAAATGGTGTAGCTCCTATTGGTGTTCTAATGCTTGTCCTATAAGCCCATAGAGTAGGGTTTATTTGAATGTGCCAATCTCTACCTCAATTATCCACAGTTCTTTTCAATATTTTTAGGATGTTATTATTTTTAGCTTCTTCTTGTCCATTACCTTGTGGGTAATATATCAAAGATGAGTGATGTACCATATAAAATTTTCACATAGATCCTTCAAATCCTTATTTTTGAAACGTTCTTCATTATCCGTTATGATGGCATGAGGAACACCATATCTAAAAATTATGTGATTTAATATAAATAAGGATATCTACTTTCCGATGGTGGTGGATAAGGGTACAACTTCTACCCATTTGGTAAAATACTCCATTGCAGTAATGATGAATTTATGACCATTTGAAGATGGTGAATAAATCATCCCTATCAAATCCAAACCCCATTGATAAAAGGGCCAAGGTGTAGTCATAGGATGACGCTCTTGTGCTGGTACATGGATTAAGTTCCCATGGTATTGACATTTATTGCATGTTTTTGCAAAGTGACACACATCTTTCTCCATCAAAGGCCAAAAATATCCTATCCTAAGGAGTTTCTTTGCTAGATTTAAACCATTTGAATGTGACCCAAAAAACCCTTCGTGGATTTCTTGTAAGGATAAAGTTGATATTCCATCTAGACTCTTGCAATACAACATGTTAGATATCAGGGTATAGCACGAAGCTTGGTGTATAAAGTTTTTCTTTTGATTTCTGGTTTGGTCTAAGGGTAAGATTTGGTCTTTTAAGTAGGTATAAATGGTTCCATACCAAGGTGAGTCATATCCTGTTAGTAAGAAAATGGTATGAGGATGGGAAGGGTCAAATGCGGGTTGCTCAACTTCTTCTACTAGGAATTCATAATCTGGTATTTGGAAAAGTGATGCCAAAGTAGGCATTGTATCTACTTCTTTATTCTTATCCCTTGGTACTTGCTCAAATGTGATTAGATTGAAGTATTTCTTAAGATTCTCAATCATGTTCTTGTATGGTATCAAATTATCATCTTTAGTTTGATACTTGTCATTAATTTAATTAATAACTAGTTGGGAATCTCCATAGATTTGTAGCTCTGCCACTTTCCATTCTAATGCCAACTTTATACCAATGACTAATGCTTTATACTCAGCTATGTTATTTGTGCATGGGAATAGAAATTTGTATGATTTCAAAATTGTGGACCCTTGAGGAGTAATCAATAGTATCCCTGCTCTTGAACCATGATGTGTATAGGAACCATCAAAATATAGTTTCCATGTTTTTTCTTCAATATTAACAATTTCAAAATTTGGAAATTCTACTTGGAATGGATGTTCATCTTGTAAAGGTGACTCTACTAATTGATCAACTATTACTTGTCCTTTGATAGATTTTCAGTCCACACACTCTATGTCAAACTCACTTAAAACCATGACCCATTTGGCCAATCTTCTATTTAATGTTGTTTTGTGAAGAAGGTATTTCAAAGGATCAATCTTTTCAATGAGTCGAATCTTGTGAGATAACATATAATGGCATAACTTTTGGGAGGCAAAAACTATGACCAAACATTCTCTTTCAATGAAGGTTTAATTCAACTCATACTTCACCAATGTTCTGCTTATATAGTATATGGCCTTTTCCTTTCCAGCTTCATCCTCTTGAGCCAAGAGTGCCCCTAATGCATGTTTTCTCATTGTGATATATAAAATTAAGGGTTTTCCTCTGATTGGAGGCATTAATGTCAAAGGATTCATTAGGTACTTCTTCAATAAGGTGAATTCTTCTTCATATTTCTCATCCCATTGAAAACCGTGTCCTTGTGAAGGATTTGAGTGAAATTGTGGCACTTTTCTACTAATTGAGAGATGAGCCTTCTGATGGATTGAATCCTGCCTTGAAGGGATCTCATTTGACTTATGTTTTGAGGTTCCACCATTTTCATGATTTCCTTTACTTTGGATGGGTCTACCTCTATCCCTTTTGTTGAGACTATGTATCCTAATAGTTTTCCTGATTGTTCACCGAGTGCACATTTCTTTGGATTTAGCCTGACTTTGAACTATTCTAATCTTACAAATATTCTTTCTAAGATGGGTAGATGTCCCTCCCTTGAGTGGGATTTAGTGAGTATATCATCTACATAGTCCTCCATAAACTTGTGCATCATGTCATGAAATATGGTCATCATGGCTCTTTGATAGGTCACTCCAGCATTCTTTAAACCAAAGGGCATAACATTCCAGTAGAATGTCCCCCATGCATAGGTAAATGCTATTTTGTCTTGATCTTCTGGTGCTATCTTTATTTTATTATAAACACTAAACCCATCCATCAGTGAGAACATTTAATATCCTATTGTTATATCTACGATGGCATCTATGCTCAGTAGAGGAAAATCATCTTTAGGACATGCCAAATTAAGATCTCTAAAGTTCATGCAAATTCTGATAGATTTGTCTGCTTTGGAAACATGTACAATGTTTGAAATCCACTCGAAATAATCAATGGCTCTTATAAACTCTACTTTCAACAATTTTTCTAACTCCATTTTTACAAGAAATGCTATGTGTGGATGCATCTTCCTCAGTTTCTGCTTCACCGATCTCACTCCTTTGATATTCAAATGATGCATGATTAAGTTTGGATCTAATCTTGGCATATCATCATATAACCATAAAAAATTGATTTGTTTTTCTTTGAAGAATTTGATGAAATCATTCCTTTCTTCATTAGATAGGGACGCTACTAAGTGTATGATTCTTGGCTCTGATTCTGACCCAATGTTAACTTTTTCTATTGGTTCAATCAAGATGGGTGATCTTTCCTCATAGTTCTTAGGAAAAGTATCCAACCTTTCTTCCTTAGGTGCCTATGTTGGGATTTCACCTATGGAAACATTCTTTATTTCTTTTTATTTTTTATTTAATGTTGCCACAACGTGGTTTTCAACATTAGATTCTTTGCCTTTTTGTTTTTTTTGTTTTTTTTTTCATTTTTTTCCAAACTGAAAGGTTGAATACTTCCCTTTGTCACTTCTTCCTGATATTCCATGGTAGATGAAGGTTCAACCACATTTAGGTATTGGGACACCAAGTTATCATTCAAGAGTGTGGGGAGGATGGTAGGTTCAATGGAATCCCATTCAATTAATTTGGGATAGATAAGGACCAAAGCATTGGTGATTTGATTTGGTTTGATATGGTTTAAGGACATGACTTCACTTGAAGGCTCAAACATTGTATCACTTAAATCTATGATATGTGCTTCTTATAGATGCTCTAGAGAACTAGGGTCAAAATCTTCCTCACTAGAATCCTCTTGGGTCTCTAATGGGTAAAAATGTCTTGGATTAAATCTAGGGTTAGATTCTCCTACAGTAGGTCTCCATGATGGAACATAAGGCTCTCCTACCCATTGATTTCCCTCAATCTCCTGACTTGGTACATTATCTAAGACCTCTTGGATAGAACTTGAAGCTTGATTCTGATTTGATCCTGAGGCTTGTTCTTTTCCCTTGCTAGGAGTGTAAGTATGGATGACATCCACCTCTTTAGCTTGAAATGAATCACTTGACAATGAGTCCCATTCCCAATTGTTCGAATCATCATCACTTTGGGAACCTAGATGTAAAATTTGGTTATAAACCAAGGGATACTTCTTTTGAGTGTACCCTTGTTCTAGGTACCCCAATCCAGTCTTTTCTTTACTATCTCTCCATGACATTTCAATAGGTTTTATTAGTCCTTTGTTTCTTTTACCTAAAGGCCCTTGTCCTTTATATCCTATCTTCTACATTATTTGAAATCCTTTACCATAGTGATGAGTAGGAATGCTTATGTTTTGAATGCACTTTTCATGAGTACTTGATTCCTCATCCTTATACAGACAATTTAAGATTTCATTATCTTCCTCATCCATGGATGAAGAAGTTCTTTCCCTCACAAAGTGGTCATTGTATTTAGGAGGTAGATTAGATAGTCTTCCATGGGATTTGGGAGATAAGGGTAGATCCATCATAGATAATGAATATTCACCTACACCTTTCTATTTGATTTGGCATTTCTTTTCAAAATTCTTCATTATGTGGTCCATATTTTGATAATGGAAATCCTTTGTGTATATTTGGATAGATATTTCTTGGTCTTCTTTATGTTCCTCATGAGAACTTTCCTCACTAACCTTTTCTTTTCCTTTAGTTGATGTAGTTAGGTTAGTGGGAATTTGATTATTTTCAACAATAATTTATTTTTCTTCCTTTTATTTTCCCTTCAAAGATGGAAGACCTTTTGAACTTTTCCCTTGTTCTATTCTTTGGGACACAGACCCTTCTGCATTATGTGGGACTAAGGAGTCATTAATAGGCTTCATGTTATTACAATATTGGAAAGGATTAGAATCCCCGCTTACCATGACTTCTTGTCACATGTAGGGAAATTTGAGACATTGATGGTAGGTTGAAGGTATGGCTTACATTTCATGGATCCATGGCCTTCCTAATAGGATATTATAAGTTAATTTTAGGTCAAGGACTTGGAAAATGGTCTCCTTTTGCATTGGACCAACTCAGATGGGAAGGAATATGACAACTTTGGAAGCTCTTTTTTCATCATCGTAGGCTTTTATGGTTATCTTTTTCTTTGGGTCAATAGCCTCCTCAAAAATCCTACAGCTTTAACCAAGTTTAAGGTACAAATATTCAAGCTAGCTCCCCCATCAATGAGGACTCTTTTCACTCTATGCTTGTGGATTAGGACCACTATATGCAAAGTCATATTTTGCGGGGTGCAACAAGATGGCCTACCATGTTTTGGAATTTATCCTCCTCCAAATTCAAAGGCACATTGGTCTCCACTAGGGATTTTTCTAGAATCTCCTTATGATTTGGTGAAAGTTTGAGTAATTCTAGGATGGAGATTTGAGCAGGGGTTCTTTGCAATTGGTCTACCAAATTATATTGTTTTGAAGATGAAGATGAGGTTTGATTTGGTAAGAAAATTCTTGGGGCACTTCCTGATAAGGTGATCTTTGATGCTTGCCCCCTAGTTACAACATTAGATGTTGCTTCTCTTGGCTTCTCTTTTACCACTATCACATTTATGGTATTTTCCTCACCACTTAAAGTATTGATGGTATTATCATAAGTATGAGAAAAGTTAACCTTCTCATTACCTCTTTTGTTATTAGGATTGGTATTTTATGATTCCCCTTTTTCATGATTTAAGAAAGGGTTTTTGAAAGCCATATGGTCTTAGTTATTTTGAGGCCCTTCCACTTTTATTGTTCCATCATCAATTAGGTTTTGGACAAGATGTTTTAGTTTCATGCACTCATTCATTTTATGTCCTTTGTTGCGATAGCATTCACAATTATGAGAATCATTCCACCAATTTGGCTTGACTTGGGGTTCATATGGCCTCGATTCAGGTAAGGTAATGATTTTATTAGCCACCAAAGTCCTTAATGCATTTTCCAAAGGTTCACCTAAAAAAGTAAATTTTCTTTTCTAATATGTGGAAAAGAATGGTTTCGGTTTATTGACATTGGAATTATTAAAGGGTTTGTTGGTTTTGTTGGAATTGTTGTTGTTGTTTTTTTTTATTATTATTATAAGGAGCTTTGGTCGTTTGGTTAACATTATATGTTGGATATGACCCACTTGATAAGTTAAAGGGAGTAGCCTTTAAGTTGTGGGCTTCCACAACTCCATCATTCACAAGATTTTTATTGATGTTTTTCAACCATAGTCTTGGTTTGTCATTGCGATTATTGGCTCCTTTATTATTGTTATAATTAGATAAGTTATGATTGTTATTAGTTTTGGTATAGGGTTTATTATCATTGAATAACTTGATTTTCCCTCTCTTAACCAACACCTCTTCAATTTTTATCCCATTTTCGATAAGCTTTTCAAAAGTAGGACATTGAAGTTGGAGCCTATAATTCATCTCCACATTTAGGTTATTCATAAATATCTCCATTTTTTTCCTTTTCAAGTATGCTTCATGGATATCTTGTGAAGACTGTTCTCCGCCTTTGAAGAAACCCTAGGAAATATTCACCATATCGTTGTTTAGTGTTGCATAGGTTAAGCATGGTGATCTCATGCTCAATGTTGTAGGAATAGTGAGTCACAAATTTGGAGGCTAATTCCTTGAATGTCTTTATCCCTTGTGGAAGTTTTGAGAACCATTCCATGGCTTGGCCTCCTAAACTTCTTGGAAAAAGTCTCATTAGATAAGTTTTGTCATGCATGAATTTGATACTTAGAGCACAAAACTCTCTAAGGTGGTCTTGTGCGTATGATTTACTCGTATATCTGTCATATTTTGGAAAGACCACATTTATTGGGAAATCTACCATAACTAAGCTCTTATCAAAAGGAAATGGTCATAAGGCCTCGATGGAAAATGGCTTAGGTTGAATTCTTTCTTCATTAGATCAATTTGTGCTTGGAACATTTTTAATTTTTTATTCATCGCACCTATTGGATTATCATCTTCCTTGTCTTTCTTAAGTTGATCAACATCATAATCATGTGGAAGTTTCACCCCTGCTTGGGCTAAATTAAGGAAATACCTTTCCCTATCTCTTTCTATTAGTTTTTCCATAACTTCAAGGAATTCAATGTCATGGACCACCCTATCGGCTTTGTCTTCAAGTGTTTCTTTAGGCCCTTGATTGGAATGATTAATGTTTCCTTGATTTTCACCATTTCCTCCATGGATGTAATCATGAAATGCAGAGTTTCTATCCATTGGATCAATTCTCTTTTCAAAAAGATTTGGGAGACTATCCCCTTGGTTGTGATTTATGAAAGAGTTTTGAGATTCAAATTTTGGGACTTCTTTTTCAATGCAGGTACCATCTTCTTATAAAGATAGTTTGAGTCTATGGGATTGTGTAGAAACAGACATTCAACAATGGTTTGATTTAGAATTGTTTTCCCCAAACTTGGTAATTATTTATTTTTATGAAGAGATTAAAAATATAAGATGAGTTTTCAAAATGGATATCTCTTACTTGTTGTACGTATTTTTCAAACAAAGAAATCACAAATACACTTGTTCTTTTTAACCCTCTACACAAAAAGTGTTTGAATTTGTAAGGATGTTATCATAGGTTTTTTCCCAAAAAGAACTTCAAGCAATCTACCTAGTTCAAAAGTTGGTTCATAAGCATGGCTTTACAAGGTAGGCTTTACTAATTTAACAAGGTATTTAATCAAGATTCCATTCAAAATGGGCATTAAGTTTTCATCCCCCAAAATTAGGAGGCTTCCCACCACCAGTATGTCAGAGTTTTGCACAATCCCGAAGGACTACTTGAGGAAGTTCAAAAGCTTAATATCCTTTTGTCACACACCCCATTAAGGATGCATACATTTCATTTTATAGTAGGTTGGATTTTTGTGGCAAAGGAAAATGTATCCCACTTTGGGTTGTCCCTCTCACTGGCCTCGCTAAGGTAAATCTTAGGAGGCGAGCCCAGTAAGGATCTAGCATGTTCATATTGAAAGCAATAAAATGGAATTAAGAGATAGATTTTGGGAGGTTGATTCACCAAAAGGTGAAGAGCATATCCCTATCTATTCTTGTTTCCCAAACACTATTAACAATGTTTAATTTCCAAAACCCGCAAACTAATGGGAATTGATTATTTCTACTCTTTTCCACAAACAAGGGGTTGTTTGATTTAGTGCTTGATTTTATCCTTTAAGCTATTTACTTACTAGATTTGAACACAAATCGCAAGGCCACAATTTAAAGAAAAACTGACCAAGTTCAGGCTTACCTTCAGTCAAAGCTAGCAAAGGCTAGGGGCATTTTTGATGATTTTTCCATGATTTAGACTCACCTAGTGGTGACCGTTCCTTCCTTTTTGGCTATCCTCCAACAAGTTAGTTAACACAAACAAGAAAAATGAAGAAAGACAAGAATAAAATTGAAATCTAACCTTATTTATCAAATTTGAACCAAATTGATTAAGGCAAGTAAATCCAATTTAATGAGGCAAATTTAGATTTGTAGGCTTCTACAATTTTCAAATAATGTTCGTATCCATTAGTTTCTTGCTGTGAATTCTCCAAAACTAGCTTGATATTGGCTATGTTCTCCTCTTTGATCTTTTTGGACAATGCTTTTCCTTCATTGTTAAATTGAGTCTCTGGATTTTTAAATCTTTTATGACCAATCATCCTGCAGACACAAACAAATCATTTTTTGAAAGTTATATTTTGCAAATTAATTGAAAACGCTACTAAATTAATTAAAAGCGTTGTTGAAATTTTTAAATGCACTTCAGGAAAAACTTGAAAGTACAAAAACAAAGATTAAAAGTGCTATTTTAATAAGCAAAGGCACATAGAGAAATGATCAAACGCACTGCAGAACAAAATGAATGCGCTCTGGAGTCAAGGAAAACGTGTTGAAAGAAGGATAGACAAGAAGATAGGTGTAAATGCACTGAAATCCTATGCAAAGGCGCACAACTTTACTATAGAAGCATTGATTCAGACCTTGTATGCACTGCAGGAATAGGTGTACACGCTGTAGAAACTGGTAAAAGCGCTGAAAAAACTGCAAAACAAAGAACAAAACAAGGATTTGCAAGAAAAATTCAATTTCTCCAAAATTAAAATTAGTGAAGCCTAGGGCCCCACAGTGGGCGCCATTTTGTGTACTAGGATAAGTACCTTCATAGGGTTAGTTTCGTCAAATAACTCAAAATAAGAATTAAATTACCACAACTAGCAATCTAAATAAGCAAGATAAATGACAAATGAGCACTCTATGCCTCTCTAATTAGGGATGCTAATGATAAGCTCTCAGAAAGCTTCCATTAGTGACAGTCCTAATATGAGAAAATATGATAAATAAAGCTAAACCAATTAATTCCAAAAGAAATTAATCTAATTAGCTCCTAGATTTTCCTTTCTAGCTTAAAATTGCAAGAGGTTTGATGTTATTCAAATAATTGTGGATGATCATTGATTGAATTATGCCTTGCTTTTACAAATTTTGGCAAGGGTAGGGGGTGGGGTTGATTTGATCATGGTTTGATCAGGGTTAAGTCCATGGTTCCAACTTTGGAGACCATTTAAATATTTTGTCCTCAAAGCTTGGGACAAGAGGACAAAATGGGTGGACAAGATTCTTTCTCCTTATGTGTGATGGAGATTCAATGTGAGCTTGATCCATGTGAGCTTGGTCTTTGAATCCTATTGGTTGATGCCTTTTCATCCCATTTGGTGGTTGAGGGAAAATAAGATTTAATTAATTGAATTTAATTAATATGTTTAGCCATGTGTACCCATTGAATGGGTTGATTTGATTTAAATGAACTATGTAATTACTTAGATTAATTGCACAATTTATTGATTTATCATGATTTAGTTGATTTAAATTGATTTTATGGCTTTTGATTTTTAATTAAATTTGGATTATGGCTTGATTGCAATTTAGTTTTGATTTTAGCTTGATTTGATTTAATTGCTTTGATTTTTGCCTTAGTTGCTCACTTAATTGATCTTTTCCATTTTCAGGTGATTACAGGACCTTAGGAGAAAAATGATGTAATAATGATCCATTAGAGATCTTGGGGATAAATTGGGTAACTAGGGTCTATAATAGTCTATTTTATCCTCCGATATTAGAATCCATTGGATTGGATTGATATTGAGGGATAATTAGCATTAATTTGTAAGTTAGAGATTTGAATTTCAAATCCTAACGACTAGTTAGGAAAGGGAGGGAAAGTAGTTTTAGAGTTGATTAATGATTTTAAACACTCCCAACCAATTGGGATGTGGAAGAAAAGATGGCTAGATACTTGGGGGAACTTAGATTCAATATCCAAGATAAATTAAGTATTGCTACCCCTAGATCTATTGAGTAATGTTACAAGTTGGTTGTGAGAGCTGAGGAGAAGTTGAGGAGAAAAAAAAAGAATAATGGTGGTGGTAGAGGCAATCCAAAAAAAGGAAGAGGAGGTAGATCCTATGAGGAGAAGGGAAAACCTAGTGATGACAAAAAAAAAGAGCATGAATGCTGATGCAAACCAAAGAGGAGGAAGTAACAAATCTGGTTATGGTAGAGGTAGTGACATATTCACAGGTAGATGCTTTACTTGTGGAGAAGTTGGGCATCAATCCTTTAGGTGTCTTGAGAAAGAGGCTAAATTGAAGAAGGAAGAGAAGAAATTCCACTTGACACAAGGTGGAGAGGAAGAAGAAAACCAATCAGTACAAGAATCAAGGAGGGTAGACCCAGAAGAAGGTGAATATTTGATGGTGAGAAAGACACCTATGTAGCAACAGCAAGAGAAACAAAAGGTATCTCTTTTTAGAAAAAGTTATAAAATTCATGGTAAGGTATGTGGCATGATCATTGATTCTGGTTCATTTGAGAACTTAGTTTCTTATGAGATGGTGAGGAAGCTTAATTTGAAAACTTTTCCACTTTAGCATTCTTATAGTGTGTCATGGGTGAATAATGATTAGAATTTGATGATAAGAGAGTAAGCATATGTTGATTTGAGTATTGGAGATTACCATGATAGGGTACATTGTGATTTTGTGCCTATGCAATGTTTCCATATTATCCTAGGTAGGCCTTCGTAGTCTTCTAGGAGAACAATTCACTATGGGTTTGAAAATACATATGTTGTATGTCAAAGAAGGAAGAGATTTGTTCTAACACCTTTACCTTGTGATGGTAAGGTTAGAATTATGTGTTTTGGAAAGAGAGAGTATGTGGGAGGCATTAAAAATCAGTCCTTTTGGAAGGATTAGACATGGAGGCAGTCTTTGTTAATGAGTAGGCATGATGATGTTGGCAACATGATGAATGATGCTGCTAAAAATCAGATAAATGGCATATTAGTTGGAGGAGTATGGTGTCCTTTAGTGGATCAGAGGAAGAGAAATGATGTGAAGAGTAAACACAATGTTTGTAAGAGCCTTGGAAGGTAGGAAAACAAAGAACATGCTGACCGTTCCAAACAACATCATGGCAGGGAACTTGGTAATAAACAATATTTATGTGACATTTTTGCTGACAATATGAATGCAGTTGTTATGAAGATGTTGCAAGTGCCTAGAAAGTTACAAGGAGGTAGGAAACCATCTAGAAGGATGGGTGGTTTGAAGACAAAGAGCATTAGATCTTGGGACAAAAGCTCTTTTAAAGGTGGGGTGTATGATGCAGGAGCATCTATGAGAACACCTAGGTACGTGAAGGAACAAGTTGATCAAAGAATGGAGAGAAGCATGAATGAATCCCTACAAGTTAATTGGGAGATCCTAAATCCTATCATGACAATTTGCAATGAACAATATGAAGAAATTGGTAAAACTCATAAAGGGCCTGATAAGGATCTTAGGAGAAAAATGATGTAATAATGAGCCATTAGAGATCCTAGGGATAAATTGGGTAACTAGGGTCTAGAATAGTCTATTTGATCCTATGTTATTGAAATCTATTGGATTGGATTGATATTGAGAGCTAATTTTCATTAATTCGTAAGTTAGAGATTTGAATTTCAAATCCTAAAGACTAGTTAGGAAAGGGAGGGAAAGTAGTTTTAGATTTATTTAATGAGTTTAAATAGTCCCAACCAATTGGGATCAGTTTGGGAAGTTGGGGGAGTCTATTTTGGATTGTTTTCAATCCTTAGTTTGGAGAAGTAAGGTGTGTGTACAGATTGATGAAGGATATGTTTGTTGTACAATGTTTTTGAAGCAATAAAGAAAGATTTTTCTTGCAAATTTTGAATTTCCTTGATGTTTCTTTGAATCCAATCATGGGATAACCTTATCATATGTTTTAAAACTTATTTTTAATAATTTCCAAGCAAGTTTGATTGAGTTTTAAGCCATCAAGGCTGACTGTGTCGTGACAGTCCTTATTTTGGCAAGGGTTTTAAAGTATGAATGAGTGATTCATCCCCATGCTATAATTATTGTGATTTGGGGATGAATCCTAATAGTTTATATTAATTTTTTGACCATATAAATTGTAAGGATAACATGTATTTGCAGGGTGATCACCGAATGGAGTGTTGATTGCATTGATTTTATGAAGGAAATGGAGGTATGGGAGAAACAATGACTGATCTACCTTCATGAGGAGAATATCTAACAATTTTTAGAGTTTTGTTATGATCATTTAATGGTGGATCAACTATTATTTTGGTCTGGAAGGGTTTGGAGAGTGGAGATTTGAAAAACCCTTGTTTTGAGGGCTTGGGAGCAGCCTAATTGGGAGTTTGGTGTTTTCATTGGTCATAGAACCTTTTTGAGTTGAGAATCCTTTTATTTTAACCCTATTAAGAGAATTTTGAGAGTCTTGGGTCTTGGGGATAAGCCTACTTGGTACTTTCTTTGTTAAATGGACCATTTTCATGCCTAAAATAGTGGTATTATGTGTAGTTGAGTATTTTGGTCGAAAGAAACCTATGCCGAGGTTGAGATATGTTGTGTATAGATGAAAAGGGTATCTATATCCCTTGTTTATTTTTCTATTTTTTTAGACACTTGGGTGAAAACTTGACTTTACTGTCGCTGGAGACCTACTAGGGAAACAAATAGGCCTAGTAGACTAAAAAGGGGTTTGGGGTGTTGGGTGTTGCAAATAAACCTAAAACTTGTTGAATACTAACAAATTAACCTTTTTAAGGTCAAATACAACCTTCTTGGTGCTTTGGGAGGTGTGTAAGCCTTTGGTGTGTGGGTTGGGCTATTTGGAAGCCTTGGGATTTGAGAAGCCTAGTGAGGGCTTGAGATTTGTAACCTTGAAAAATTGGAGTAAGATATTCACCAAAACCTCCCACCTCTACATCAGGAACCTACAATAACTTGAAACAAAAATTAGATAAAAAAATTGATCTATGGTTTCCATTTAGAGATAATTTGCAAGGTATAGATCAACTCGATAATTTTTTTACTGTATACAGATCGTCTGAGTCACTTTGTACCCTATACTTTTGTTTGAAACTTTCAAATATAGTTTTTTGGATCCTGTAATTTCCATATCTACAATGGTAGGTTTTCCAATTGTTCCTACACATATAAAATGGGGAAAATGTTGTGGAAAATGGGTTTACCTTAGTCAAACCCTAGTTGAGGAATCAACCTTGAAATGAAATAAAGTCAATGAAAGTGTATTATGATATAGAAAAGGCTATATCTAAGAAATGAAGTGTAACATACCTTGGCAATACAAATTTTTCTTTTAATGTGATCAAATATGTTGATGCAATAGCTTTGACCTAACATAAAAACCCAAAAGGAAATCATCAAAGACAAAACTTGGTGTAATGGATGTTGTACTTTTCCATAATGCTGGATGGGAGGTAGGGAGAGAGAGTGATGACTTGAAAGGTTGAAGACTTTAATTATTGAATGAATATGGGTTCTTGAATGTGTGGAGATATTATTCCTTGATGATGGACTTCTGTTCTTAGCCTTCAATGAGGGAAAAAATCTTGATCCATCAAAAATATTTCCTTTAAGACGCCTTGAATGCTTCATATCTTGATTTAAAATGCTAGAATGCAAAAATTTTATTGTGTATTCTTGAGAATGGACGTGTCTCTAAAAATTATGAGAGATAGGGAGCTTATATACCTCTCACAACATTTTGGGACTCAAAAAATGAAGGAGGTCGACACAAGTTCCAATATCTCACTAAAACACTACAACAAGCCTCCAATTCAAATTTTGGCCCAAACCTTAGGGTACAGATCACCTAGGAAATTATTTTACCACTGATTAGGGCAAAGATCAAAATCATGGGTCTCAAGTAACAAGGGGATGCCATATTATGAACAAAAAATATTTTTGAGGTCAGAAAAAAGCACAAAGGCCACAAAATGGTAATGTAAGGCCCATGTTGGATAATAAATTATTGAAATAACCGAGGATCATGCCTATAAATAAGGTCTCACATTTTTTTTGGGTGAAATTAAAATAATATAGAACCCATATTTTAATTTAGGTGCAACATGAAGTCCCATTATGCATGTTAAAATGAAAACACACTAATGTGGGTGCTAAATAATCTTGAAATAGTATACACCAATAAGTTGCTTAAAA
Organism: Chamaecyparis obtusa; assembly: GCA_027943335.1. Lineage (NCBI taxonomy): Eukaryota > Viridiplantae > Streptophyta > Pinopsida > Cupressales > Cupressaceae > Chamaecyparis > Chamaecyparis obtusa. Next base: position 192,688 of record BSBK01011092.1, on the reverse strand, counting down.
TTTATGATGGCACATTTATCCCCCAATCTAGCAGGAGTATGATTCTACCTCATGCTCATGGTAAAGGAAAATAAATAAGAAAGAGAGAAAGAGGGAGAGAAATGATCATGGTTAAACTACAAAGAGATAAGGCATCACTAAGTTTAAGGACACAAACCCCCAAATGAAGGATCTCAACTTAGACAACCACATGAAAGGTCACAAAAAACAAAAATAAAAAAAGATAGAAGATAAAAGGACAAAATACACAAACAAAAGGGATCAAAACTAAAAACAAAACTCGAAATCAACTAGTCGAAGAGATGTCGATCAATAAAACATCCCAACCACTAGCATCATGTTTGAGAAGTTGTTGCAAAAGAACAAGTGGTCACATAGAAAGGGAAATAACATACACCAAGGATAAGACAACACTCCTGTAATACCCCAAAAATGGGCTATAAGTTCATTAATCTTCTATATCAACAATTCGAACGAAATCGACATCAAAGTCCTAATCTAAGGCACATCTAAACATCATCGAATCATAATTGATTATCTTAAATTCTGCATCGGGGAATATTCCTAGTAATATTCCTAATCATCATAATTATCTTTAATTTTATAATTATTTGGCAATAAATCACATTTATCCTAAAGTTTGATTAATTGAATATTTTCATATTTAATTAATTAGATTTAATATTTGCCACTTAATTGTGTAATTAAATTTAATTCTATCTATTATTAATTGTATTATTTAATTTTGACAATAAATCTAATATCATATGAATAATTGATTAAATTCTTATTTAATTAATTAAAGCAAGTTGTCATTATTTAATAATATAGTTTTTAATAAAAGTTTGATAAAGCAGTTAATTAACCCATACATCAATTATTTATTTTCAAAAATCAGTTAAGTTGAGCATAAATCACTTTATTTATTAAATTAATTCATAAATAAAACATGCACAATCATAAAAGCAGACAACTATCAATTATCAATTAAAGCTAAACCCTATTTTGAGTTAAAACTTAGCTTTTGCATGTTTTTGTGACTTAATTATCTGTTATTTAAAAATAACTCAAAAATCAAGCTGAGTTAATCTAAGTGATTTATGGCTTTTTTCCATGCACCTCCAAAGCCCTAGATTTCTATAAAATCAAGGCTTCAGCTCATCCCAAATCATCTCGCAAATTGCAAACTTACTCTACAGGAATCATAGCATATCAGATTTGGAGAATTTGCACAATTGGAGCTTGAAAGATAAATTTGAGGATTCGAAGTTTTGTGAGATCAATTTCAAATTCATAGCTTTCATATTATTGTTAGAATCTTCATTCTCATATCATATCATTTCTAGATTAGCATTGCATATCAATTTTCATATTAGCATAGATTCATATCAATTTTTATCATTCTTATTGCATAGAAAATATCAAAAATATAGATTAATTGCATTCATATTTCATATCTAGATCAATTGCATTCAAATCCTTTGTTTAGGTGTCATCTAGGTCACTGATCTCGATAACAATCTGAGAACATTAATCTTGCACCTACTAGAAGGCAGTAAATCGCTTGGTTAAATTAGATTTCAATTTTGCACGATTTTGATTATAGCTAACCTCTAATGTTTTACTGAAGTGTTGTGTTTACAGATCAGGTACAATTTTCACACACACAACTCCATGATCTAATCCACTAGAAAATATATGAGAGCATGGAAAGAAAGAGAGAGACCATGAATCCAACATTCTAGCAAGTTGTGTTACGCTATATGATATGTGGGAGATGAAGAGAATTAAAGATCATAAAGGCTAGAAAGATATATTATGTTAGTTCTACTAATCCAATAGAAATAAAAATGGAAATTGATGGTCTAGAAAGTTGCATTATGCTATTCAACTCTACTTTTAAAAATGGTTTGCACACAAGGCGGATTACATGATCAATCATATGGAAATCATAGTCTCTATATGGATTCATAAAAGTGATTAGTATAAGGATAAATGAAAATGATTAGGCTAATGATCAATAAAAGTATCTAGTATAAGGACCAATAAAAGTGGTCAGTCTAAGGACCAATAAAAGTGATCCTTTTAAGGATCAATAAAAGTGATCCTTTTAAGGATCAATAAAAGTGATCAATCTAAGGATCAATAAGGACATGTAATATAAAAGGAGGACACATGCATGCTCCTCTCCTTATTATGAAAATATAGGATTATGGTGGACCATAAGGAAAATAGAAAAAGAATATATAGTTCCAACAAATAAGGAGATATCCTTAAAACAACATTGTGTGCCATAGCCTTAGCAAAGAGTGTAGACTTGTGTTAGCCAAGGAATAGATGATTGTGTAAGGATATCTATAAGTGAGATGATACCCTTGAAAGGAATAAATATTTGGTATAATACATCTACCTTCAAGAGGATTTCTTGAACAAATATTATATCTTCAAGACAAAGAGGGGAGGGGAATGAGAGTGCACCATTTTATCACCCTATTGCTAGGTGAAAAAGAGATTCTTGATGAAGGATGACACAATTTAAGCCCCAAAGTTAGAGTATTTTTTCAGGATGAATATATTTTTACAAATAAGGGATAGGTTGTGATCAAGGATACACACTTCTTGTTAGGAATAGTCCCAAGGGATAACTGAGAGGGGGGTGGGGGGGGGGGGGGGTGAATCAGTTATCCACAAGATTTAATTCTTTATCCAATTTAGCATAGAAGAACATTAAGTACAAACACAATAAGATAACACTTAACACAACACCACAATTTTGGTTATGGGGAAACCAAATAGGTAAAAACCCTGGTGGGAATTAGTACTCACTATAAACTGCACTAGAGTATAATGATCCTTGTTAGAAGATCTTACAACACTGTTAGGAGTTGATCTTTACAATGCGTGAAGTACAGTGACCTGATCAAGGGTCAGACCCTGTTAGGATTCTTTTACAAATAACCTTGTTAAAGGTGAGGACACACTATCCGAGAGCACACTGCTTAAATGGTGAAGGCTGCAACCTTCAACACAATAGATAAACACTAGATTTGGATCTTGGTGAACTGGGAAATAGACCTGTTGTCTTGATTAGTTCCAATGAATAGCATATACTCTCTACTTCTTCACATAGATCTTGAACTGATGATTGATTCAACTATGCTAGCTCAATACATTCGCATCTTCTGCTCTGCTCTCTTAATCACACTAAGCGATCACAACTGACCAGCTATAAGTATCCTTCTCCAAATGATATAATTAATTTGGCCTATTAGAACCTTCTTGAAATCATATTAGAGAAACAATATAACTCTTCAACAACATCTCCAATGGCTAAACCAAGCACGCAACACAAAAAGGGATCGCACAACCTAATATGAGTAGACACATCACTTCACACAGTCGGCTCCACCAAATTAACTGGAACTTTATTCTCAAGCTGAAATACATTATACACTCTTAAAATAACATTCTTAACTCATCACCAAACATGAAATGAAACACGCATATCAAAATGATAGGCACAACTGCTGAAATAATATAAACACTGTCGGCTCCACCAAATAAACTCTAGAAACTGTAACTGGCTAATAGAAACATCATAACTCAACTTGTACTACACAACTAACTCTATGTCCATGGACATAGCTTCATAAACATATCTATAACACAAATATAAATGCGTAAGGCTCCAACATAACCATACTGAGAATCACATACAAAACTCTACTTGTAACACTGTCAGGAACACTACTAATACTGCACAACTGTCTGTACTCAGAATCAATCTTTTCATATATGATATCATGTTGATAACATATCCATACAAAATATTCTCAAGGATCTTACATAGAACTACAATGCACGTTGCTTACCATATGTTGTCATCAATGAAAAACATACAGTCAACACTGGCTTGCTAGCAAATCTCCAACAATCTCCCCCTCTGGCATTGATGGAAACATATGGAGTGAAAAACACCACCAATCCAAACGTACAATTATTTTATAACATTCTCCTTTTCCTCAACAAAACTCCCCCAAGGATGAATTCTCCAACTGCTACATCTTCTTACTATATACTCCCCCTTACTTCATACTCCTCAACTGTATTGTTTTTTATGACTATACACTCCCCCTTTGACATCAATGGCATAGGGCACCAAAAAAAATAAGAAAAGGTACTACTCCTGAATTAGAGTAGTCGACCATTCCTTAATCACATAGGACTGATGCATTACTACAACTCTAATCAAATCCAAGGAAGGGAATTACTCCCAACTTCTCCCTAAGATACTCGGATGTATCCTTCGGTAAAGGTTTTGTGAAAATGTCTACTAACTGTTCTTTTGTACTTACATAATCCAATTTTAATTCTTTCTCTACAACTTTCTCTATTAGAAAGTGATATTTTATCTTAATGTGTTTTATCTTTGCATGCATCATAGGGTTCTTTGACATATTGAGAGTGGTAGTGTTGTCACAATGAATAATAATAGGATAATCAATCTAGATTCCAAAATCCTTTATCATTTGCTTGATCCACACAATTGTAGAACAATTTAATGTTGTTGATACATACTATGCTTCTACTGTGGACTGAGAAATACAATTCTTCTTCTTGCTTATCCAAGTAACTAGTCTATCTCCAAGAAATATTGCTCCTCCTGAGGTACTCTTTCTATTATCAACGCAACCTGCCCAATCTACATCTGTATACACATGAAGTTCTATATTCTTTGAATTAGGATATCATAAAACATAGTCTATAGTTCATTTCATATATTTGAATATCCTCTTCACTGCCATAAGATGACTTTGTTTAGGTTCTAATGCAAATCTTCCAACAATACCAACTACATTAGAAATATCTGGTGTGGATTGAGTAAGATATATGAGTTTACCAATCATAGACTTATATAGGGTCTTGTCTACTACTGTAGAATCATCTTCTTTTGAAAGATTTCTTCTTGTTATCATAGGTGTGCTTACTAGCTTGCAATAATCAATCTTGAAATTCTTTAATATTTCTTTCACATACTTAGACTAATTAATGAAAATACCTTTGTCTATCTACTATACATTTAATCCCAAAAGGTACTTGATAGGTCCAATCATGCTCATTTCAAATTCGCTCTACATCTCTTTAGCAAATTCTGCACTAAGCTTGTCATTACCACCAAAAATAATGTCATAAAAAAAAATAGCAACTACTATAATCCATCAGGTGTCTCTCTTATGAATAAATTACAATCTTCTGCTCCTTTCTTTAATTCGATCTTTGTCAAGTAACCATCTAGTCTTTCATACCATGCTCTAGGGGCTTGCTTAAGTCCATAGAGGGCTTTCTTTAGTCTGCATACCATATTAGGTTTGTCTGATAAACTAAATCCTTCAAGCTTCTCTATGTAGACTTCTTCCTTCAACTCTCCATTCAGGAATGATGACTTGACATCCATCTAATATACTTTAAAGTCTTTGAATTTTTCATAGGCTAGAAATAACTTTATGGCTTCCAATCTTCTTACAGGAGCAAATGTATCAGAATAATGAATTCCTTTTCTCTGTGCATATCCTCTACATACTAGTCTTGCTTTGTTTCTTACTACTGTTCCATCTCCATTCATCTTGTTTTTGAATATCCACTTGGTTCCAATCACATTTTTATCACTAGGCCTGGGGACCAGTTCCCATGTATCATTCTTAACTATCTAATCTAATTATTCTTTCATTTCTTCATGCCAATCTAAATCATTACATGCAAAAACAAGTGAAAGTAAACATACCGCTTCATTAACTATTTTTTTCTTTTGATCTTGTCATGACTTTTTTTGTTATGATATCCAATGATATCTTCTTTTAAATGGTATCTAGATGTAAATTTTGGAACATTAGGTGTTACTCTCTCATCTGTCTTCTTTGATTCTTCTTCACTTGTTTCAGGTTCATTGAATAATACATCAATGCTGTCAAACATTTCTTCAACAACCACTTCTCTACTGATAGGACTAGGTTCTTCTTCAATCATAGGTGCATAATCATGATATCTCTCTTGAATCATAAACTTTTCATCAATCTTTACATGAGCACTTTCAATGATCTTCAATCTTAAGTTAAAACATCTATAAGCTTTGCTTTTAGTATAGTAACCAAGAAAATACCTTCATCGCTTCTTGCATCAAACTTGCCAATAGCTTCATCTCTCTTGATGTAACACTTGCTTCCAAATATTTTGAAGTATTTTACTATACGTACATTTCCAAACCATAGCTCATAAGGTGTCTTGTCTGTGTCTAGCTTAATTGAATTATGTTGATAGTATAGACTGTAGTATTGATTGCATCTCTCCAATAGGTGTGTGCAACTTTTCCTTCAATCATGATAGTGCGCACTGTGTCAAGTATGATCCTATTTCTTCTTTCTGCAATTCCATTTTGCTGAGGGGTTCTAGGTGCACTACATGTCTCTTTATCCCATGTTCTTTGCAATACTCATAAAATTTGTCAGAGGTGAATTATCCTCCTCTATCTGATCTTAGACATTTTATTTTTAATCTAGACTCATTTTCAACTTTAGCTTTGAATATCTTGAACTTCTCAAATGTTTCAGATTTATCTCTTAAGAACACAACCCACATCATTCTAGAATAATCATCAACAACTAAAATAAAGTACCTTTCACCATAGTATGATCTTGTTTGAGTTGGTCCACATAAGTTTATATGCACTAGATCCAATTTTCTCTCAGTTGAATTATGCTTGCTTCTGAATAAATTCCTTACATGTTTTCCTATCACACATTCCCTCCATATTGTATCAACTGGTTTTGCAATACTAAGGAGGTCTCTTACTGCCTTTACATTTCTTATCTTTACTATATTGTCAAAATTGATGTGACATAGTCTTTTGTGCCATAACCAATTGTCATCTACTTTAGTAACAAAACAACTTGCTTCAAAATTAAGCTAAAAAAACATTACCTTTTGTCTTTGAACCTGATGCAATCATCACTCCTTTTTTATTAATGATGCACTTATTGTATTTGAATTCCAACTGATATCCTTTATCAAGAAATTGTCCAACACTTAGTAAGTTATGCTGCAAACCATCAACATATAGAATATCATCAGTGTTATTCTTTCCATCCAAGGTGATAGCTCCTCTACCTATGATAGGTTTAGGAGTGTTGTCTCCAAATCTAACTATGCCTCCTTTTTACTTATCCAGATGTATAAATCTATCTTTGTCTCCTGTCATGTGATGTGAACAATTGATGTCAATGATCCAGTCTGTTCTGATGTTTTCTTGTGAAATTAATGCTAGCTCTTGTGCTTTATTTTCATCTTCAATATCCATCTCATCAAACATTTTATCCATATATTCAATAGCAATGACTCCAATTTCATCTTCTCCTGAATCTTCATTTGATACTCCATCTTCAGCATAGTAACATTATTTTGTATACTTAGGCTTGAAATTAGTTTTGAACTTCTTGACTCTTGTAGGACATTTAGATGCAAAATGACCAATCATGTTACATGAAAAACATTTGAATGGTATCTAACCTTCATATTTTCCTTTTCCTTTTCTTTCTTTCATAGCAATCATAGCAATGAATTCATCTAGTTCTTTATCCTCATCTTCATTATCAAGGTTACCAGAAGTGTTCAAGGATTTCTTACCATGGACTAAGGCTTTGAAAATTATTTTACTTTTAGGTTCTGTCTTCAAACTTGATATCTCGAATGTTGAAATGTTTCTAATTAAGGTCTCTCTTCTGAAGTCTTTTGAAAACTTCATAGTCTCATCTAGGATGTTTATCTTGTTCTCATATTTTTCTGTCAGAGTAGTCATCAGCTTATCCATTATGTCTTCTTCTGAGATTTCTTCACCATTGTTCCTGATTCCTGCAACTGCTTCATTAATTCTTTGATTGTAGGCCCTAATGTTCTCTTCAGGTAGCATCTCCAAAGTATTATATCTTTTCTTCCATGCCTTTTTGCACGCATTCTTGGCTTGGATATCTCCTTCAAACATGTCTTCTAGATACTTCCATATTTTGTAGGCTTTATCTACTTTCTTGATCTCTGAAAACTCACTGTCAGATAAGGCACTGATAAGGGCTTCTTTAGCAATTGCATTTTGAGTGAATTTTTTTTTTGCTTAATAGTTGCATCATCTTTTTCAAGATCTTTTAGAGAGGGAATCTGAACATCTTGAGTAGCTACTTCAAATATCTCAAAACCAATGCACTGCAGATGTGTTATCATTTTGTTCTTCGAGTCTAGATAATTCTCTCCATCAAAATTAGGACTTTCTTTTCTAAAGAATGCCATCTGATCAACCTCAAGCTGTTAAACTTTCTCTCCGAGGCAGTTGGCGCTGATACCAATTGTTAGGAATAGTCCCAAGGGATAACTAAGAGGGGGGGGTGAATCAGTTATCCATAAGATTCAATTCTTTATCCAATTTAGCATAGAAGAACATTAAGTACAAACACAATAAGATAAAACTTAACACAACACCACAATTTTGGTTACGGGGAAACCAAATAGGTAAAAACCCCAGTGGGAATTAGCACCCACTATAAATTGCACTAAAGTATAATGATCCTTGTTAGAAGATCTTACAACACTATTAGGAGTTGATCTTTACAATGCATGAAGCACAATGACTTGGTCAAGGGTCAGACCCTGTTAGGAGTCTTTTACAAATAACCTTGTTAAAGGTGAGGACACACTGTTTAGGAGCACATTGCTCAAATGGTGAAGGCTGCAACATTCAACACAATAGATATACACTATATCTAGATCTTGGTGAACTAGGAAATAGACATATTGTCTTAATCAATTCCAATGAATAGCATATACTCTCTGCTTCTTCACATAGATCTTCAACTAATGATTGATTCAACTATGTTGGCTTAATACATTCACATCTTCTACTCTGCTCTCTCAATCACACTTAGCGATCACAACTGGTTGGCTATAAGTATCCTTATCCAAATGATATAATCAGGTCAGCCTATTAGAACCTTCTTGAAATCATATTAGAGAAACAATATAACTCTTCAACAACATCTCCAATGGCTAAACCAAGCACGCAACACAAAAAGGGACTGTGCAACCCAATATGAGTAGATGCGTCACTTCACACAATCGGCTCCACCAAATTAACTGGAACTTTATTCTCAAGCTAAAATATGTTATGCGCTCTTAATGAAACATTCTTAACTCATCACCAAACATGAAACCAAACATGCATATCAAAACAATGGGTGCAACTGCTGAAACAATATAAACACTGTCAACTCCACCAGATAAACTCCAGAAACTGTAACTGGCTAATAGAAACATCATAACTCAACTTGTACTATGCAACTAACTCTACATCCATGGACATAGCTTCATAAACATGTCTACAAAAAAATATAAATGTGCAAGGCTCCAACATAACCATACTGAGAATCACATTCAAAATTTTGCTTGTAACACTGTCAGGAACACTGCTAATACTGCACAACTGTCTGTACTCAGAATCAACATTTGCGTCTATGATATCATGCTGATAAAATATCCATAGAACATATGCTCAAGGCTCTCTACGTAGAATTACAATGTATTAGAATAACTAAGAGGGGGGTGAATCGGTTATCCACAGTCTCAAAATACAAAATGCATCACTTAAAACAAATTCAGCTAATTCTACAGCTCAGTAAACATAAAATACTAACTATCTGTGTAATTAATGATTACTAGTTAACTACTCATAGTGATTACCGACCAAATCAAATATGCAATGGGTAAAGTATGATAACCAAACAATCACCACATAAACACATAACACAAGATTTAACGTCGAAGCCCTGCAAAGGGAAAAACCACCTGGGACCGGTAACCCAAAAACTTTTCACTCTTCTGAAGTGAGCTCAGTAAAGAGCCAACCCTGTTAAAGGTTAAAAAACACACTATAAGGTGTGACCTTGTTATCTTATTTAACACTAATAGTTATCATCAAACCAGCATTCACTATGGGATTGACATGATAACAATGTACATTCTATGAATGACATATAAGACTTTCAAGTCCACTCAGTTAAGAAAATTTTGTTGGAGATTTTCCAATAGGCCAATACTGATTGTATGTTTGTCATTGATGACAACATATGGAAATTAGCATGCGTGGAAGTCTTATGTAGTAAGCTTTTAGTATATATAGCATAGACATGATATCAGCAGGATATCATGGGCGCAAAGGTTAACTATTAGTACAGATAGTTATACAGCAACTTGTGTCAGTAATGTTCTATGTATGGTTGTCTGTATAGTCATCATGGAGCCTTGCGTGCTTGGATATATGTTTAAGACATGTTAGTGATGTTTTAGTCATGGACGCATAGTCTAATAATTAGTATAAGTGAAGTTATGCAGTTGCTATTCGCTAGTAGCAGTTTCTTGTGTTTATTCAGAAGAGCCGATAGAGATTTTATTGGTTCTAGAGTTGTGCCTATCATATGGGTATGTGCCCTTTGATTTAATCTTAGAGGATAGTTATTGATGTTCAGTTAAGAGTGCAAGAAGTAATTTAGCTTGATGAGAAAGATCTAGGTGTTTTGGTAGAGCTGACAGTGTGTAGCGTGTGTCTACAATTATCCTTTTGGACAAGTCCTAGAATGTGTTGCATGCATAGTAGAGCTGACAAAATATTTATCAAAGTTTGTTATGGTTTCTCTAATATGATTTCAAGGTGGTTCTAACAGGATGACTTGATTATATCATTTAGAAGAAATATATTTATAGGTATTCATTTTTGATTGCTTGAGTGTGGTTCATAGTTGATTAAGTAGAGCAGAGCAGAGTGTGCAAAGTGTTGACCCATCAGAAGAAGGTCTATATGACCATGTAAAGTATTTGTGCTATACATTGGAACTGATCCAGACATTAGGTCAAAGCGCAGTTCACCAAGATCTAGATATAGTGTGTATCTATTATTCAGAAGGTTGTAGCCTTCGCCCCTTTGAGTAGTGAGCTCTCAAATAGTGTGTCCTCTCCCCTAACAGGGACAATTGTAAAAGACTCCTAATAGGGTTTGACCCTTGACCAGGTCTCCTGTACTAAATATATTGTAAAGAAACTCCTAACAGGGTTAAGGATCTTCTAACAAAGATCATAATACACTAGTGCAAGATATTAGTGGGTGTCAATTCCCACTGGGGTTTTTACCTATTTGGGTTTCCCCGTAACCAAAATATTGTGTTGTGTTCAAGTGTTCTTTCATTGTGTTTATGCTTTATGTTTAAGTATACTTATTGGATAAAGAAATGAAACTTGTAGATAACTGATTCACACCCCCCTATCAGTTATCTCTTGGGACTATTCCTAACAATTGGTATTAGAGCCAAGTGCCTCGAAGATAAATTTTAACAGCTTGAGGTTGATCAGATGGCATAATTCAAGAAATAAAGTCCTAAGTTTGATGGAGAGAATTATCTTGATTGGAAGAACAAGATGGTGACCCATTTGTGCATTTCTTTTGAAGTTTTTGATGTAACTATCAAAGAAGTCAAGATCCCTTCCTTGGAAGACCTTGCAAAGGATGATGCTACTGATAAGAAAAAGGAATTATTTCATCAGAATCTAATAGCCAAAGAAGCTCTTATCAGTGCCCTATCTGATGGTGAGTTTTTAGAAATAAAAAAGGTAGATATAGCCCACAAAATATGGAAGCACCTAGAAGACATATCTAAAGGAGACAAACAAGAAAAGGATGCGTGTAGAAAGACATGGAAGAAAAGATATAATGCATTAGAGATGTTTCCTAAAGAAAAGATCAGAGCTTACAAACAAATGATGAATGAAGCAGTTGCTGGAATCAGAAACAATGGTGGAGAGATTTCAGAGGAGGACATTATGGACAAGTTAATGACTACTCTCACTCTTGAATATGAAAGAAAGATCAACATCCTTGATGAGACCATGCAGCTTACATCAAATTTCAAGAGAGAAACCTTGATCAGAAAAATCTCAGCCTTTGAGATTTCAAGATTGAAGACAGAACCAAAGAGTGAGATAGCCTTCAAAGCAACAGTTCATGGTAAGAAATCTACAAACACTTCTAGTAATTTTGATGATGATGATGAAGAGAAAACTCTAGATGATTTCATTTCTATGATTGCCAAAAGAGAAAAGAAAGGAAAAGGAAAATATGAAGGTCAATTACCATTTAAGTGATTTTCATGTAATAAGATCGGTCACTTTGCATCTAAGTGTCCTACTAGAGCTAGAAAGTTCAAAAAGGATTACAAGCCTAAGTATTCTAAGGAATGCTACTATGTTGGAGATGGAGTTTCAGATGATGAATCAAGTGAAGAAGAAATCAGATTCATTTCTATAATAGACAAAATGAATAATAAGACAAATCATAAAGATGAGAAAGAGGAACAAGAGCTAGCATTGATTTCCTAAGCTGATGTAAGGACATAATGGATTATAGACAGCGGTTGTTCACATCACATGACAGGTGATAAAAATAGATTTGTTCATTTGGACAAATACAATGGTGGTATGGTCATATTTAGAGACAACACTCCTAAACCAATAGTTGGTAGAGGAGCCATCACCTTGGATGGAAAGAATAGTACTGATGATGTTCTCTATGTAGATGGTTTGAAACATAACCTTCTTAGTGTTGGACAGTTACTTGGAAAAGGATATCAGTTGGAGTTTAAAGATAACAAATGCATTATTAACAACAAGGATGGTGTTATGATTGCATCAGGCTCAAAGACTAGAGGTAATGTTTTCCAACTCAATTCAGAAGAAAGTTATTTTGTATTTGTGCAGATGGTTGTGGCATAAAAGACTATGTCATATCAATTTTGATAACATAGTAAAGATAAGCAATGTAAAGGTAGTAAGAGATCTACCTAGCATAGCAAAGCCAGTTGATACTATATGCAGGGAATGTGTAATGGGAAATCATGTGAGAAATTCATTCAGGAGCAAGCACAATTCAGCAGAAAACAAGTTGGATCTGATTCATACAGACCTATGTGGTCCAACTCAAATAAGATCATACTTATGGTGAAAGTTATTTCATTTTGTTTGTTGATGATTATACTAGGATGATGTGGGTTGCATTCTTGAAAGATAAGTCAGAAGCATTTGAGAAGTTTAAAATATTCAAAGCTAAGGTTGAGAATGAATCTAGACTAAAGATAAAATGTTTGAGATCGGATAGAGGAGGAGAATTCACCTCTGACAGATTCTATGACTACTGCAAAGAACAGGCATAAAGAGACAGTTAAGTGCACCTAGAACCCCTCAACAGAATGGAATTGTAGAGAGAAGGAATAGAATCATCCTTGATACAGCGCACACCATCATGATTGAAGGAAAAGTTGCACACACCTATTGGATAGATGCGGTCAATACAATAGTCTACACTATCAATAGAATTCAATTAAGGCTAGGCGCTGACAAAACACCATATGAGATATGGTTTGGTAATGTGTCCATAGTAAAATACTTCAGGATCTTTGGAAGCAAGTGCTACATCAAGAGGGATGAAGCAATAGGCAAGTTTGATGCAAGAAGTGATGAAGGTATTTTCCTCAGTTACTCTACTAAAAGTAAAGCTTATAGATGTTTCAATTGAAGATTGAAAAATATCATTGAAGTGCTCATGTTAAGATTGATGAAAAGTTTATTGTTCAAGAAAGATGTCATGATTACTCACCCATGATTGAAGAAGAACCCAGACCCTCCACTAGTGAAATAGTTATTTAAGAAATGTTTGATAGTATTGATGTGTTATTCAATGACCCTGAGACAAGTTAAGAAGGTACTCCTAAGGCTGATGAGTTAGCATCACCTAAAGTTCCAAAGTTTACATGTAGAAATCATTCCAAGAAAGACATCATTGGAGATTAGAGTGGCAAAGTCTTACAAGATCACAAGAAAAGAACTCAACTAGCAGTGAAGTGGTATGTTTACTATCTCAGATTGAACCTTTAAGTGTTGAAGATACATGTAATGATTCAGATTGGCATGATGCTATGAAAGAAGAACTTGATCATATTGTTAAGAATGACACTTGGGAACTAGTCCCAAGACCTAGTGATAAGAATGTGATTGGAACAAAGTGGATATTCAGAAATAAGATGAATGAAGATGGTACAGTAGTAAGAAATAAAGCAAGGTTAGTATGTAAGGGATATGCGCAAAGAGAAGGCATTGATTATTCAGACACATTTGCACCTGTGAGAAAATTAGAAGCTATTAAGTTGTTTCTAGCTTATGCTACAGTCAAAAACTTCAAAGTATATCAGATGGATGTCAAGTCAGCATTCCTAAATGGAGATTTGAAAGAAGAACTATACATTGAGCAGCCAGAAGGATTCACCTTATCAGATAAACCTAATATGGTATGTAGATTGAAGAAGGACCTCTATGGACTTAAGCAAGCCCCTAGAACATGGTATGAGAGACTAGATGGATATCTAACAAAGATTGGATTCAAGAAAGGAGCATCAGATTATAATCTATTCATTAGAGAGACATCTGAAGGTCTACTACTTGTAGCTATATTTTTTTATGACATTATCCTTGGAGGTAATGACAAACTAAGTGCAAAATTTGCCAAAGAAATGCAAAATGAGTTTGAGATGAGTATGATTGGTCCTATCAAATACTTTTTGGGACTAAATGTGCAGCAGATAGATTAAGGAATTTTTATTAATCAGTCCAAGTATGTGAAAGAGATACTGAAGAAATTCAAAATGGATGATTGCAAGCTAGTAGGAACCCCTATGATCACTAGATGCAAGCTTACAAAAGAAGATGACTCACCAGTAGTAGATTTAACATTGTATAAGTCTATGATTTAGAAAATGTTGAGCTTCATGTGTACACTAATGCAGATTGGGCAGGATGTGTTGATGACAGAAAGAGTACATCAGGTGGAGCAGTGTTTCTTGGTGATAGACTTGTCACTTAGACAAGCAAGAAACAAAATTATATTTCTCAGTCAACAACAGAAGCAGAGTATGTTGCAACAGCCTTGAATTGTTCTACAATTTTTTGGATCAAGAAGATGATAAAGGATTTTGGAGTTCAGATTGATTATCCTATTGTTATTCACTGTGATAACACTAGCACTATCAATATGTCTAAGAACCCTATGATGCATGCAAAGACAAAACATATTGAGATCAAGTATCACTTCCTAAAAGATAAAGTGGCAGAGAAAGAAGTCAAGTTGGACTATGTGAGCACTAAAGATTAGTTAGTAGATATATTCATAAAGCCCTTGCCTAAGGATACTTTTGAGTATCTCAGGGAAAATTTGGGAGTAATTTCCTTCCCTGATTCTTCTTAGAAGAAAGAAGGAAAGGTATCAGTCCTTAGGGACTGATGGAAGGTTGACTACTCTACCTCAGGAGTAGTACCAATGCTTAAAATGAATGGCACCCTTTTCCATTGATGTCAAAGGGGGATTAATATACAAAGTCATGAAAAAAAAAAGTAAAAAGGAGGAGTAATATACTAAGGGGGAGCAAAATTTAGTTATGACAGCAGTTCAGTTGAGGAAATGGAGAATATTGGAAAATATTGTAGCAGATGGAAGATTCATCTTTGGGGGAGTTTTGAAGAGGAAATGGAGAATGTTATAAAATAAATATTCATTTGGGTTGGTGGTGGTTTTTCATTCCACATGTTACCATCAATGCCAAAGGGGGAGATTGTTGGAGATTTGCCAGCAGGCCAGTACTGACTGTATGTTTGTCATTGATGACAACATATGGAAAGTAGCATGCGTGGAAGTCTAATGTAATAAGCTTTAAATATATGTAGCATATACATGATATCAGTAGGATATCATGGGTGCATAGGTTAACTATTAGTACAGATAATTATACAGCAGCTTGTGTCAGTAGTGTTCCTGACAGAGTAACAGGAAGTGTTCTGTGTATGGTTGTCTGTACAGTCATCATGGAGCCTTGTACACTTGGATATATGTTGAAGACATGTTAGTGATGTTTCAGTCATGGACGCATAGTCTGATAATAAGTAGAAGTGAATTTATGTAGTCATTATTCGCCAGTAGCAGTTTCCTATTTTTATTCAGAAGAGCCGACAAAGATTTTATTGGTTCTAGAGTTGCGCCTATCATATGGGTATGCGCCCTTGGATTTAAGTTTAGAGGAGAGTTATTGATGTTTGGTTAAAAGTGCATGAATTAATTCATCTTGATGAGAAAGAGCCAGTTGTTTTGGTAGAGCCGACAGTGTGTAGCGTGTGTCTACAATTATCCTTTTGGACAGGTCCTAGAATGTGTTGCGTGCATAGTAGAGACAAAAAAATTTTTATCAAACTTTGTTATGGTTTCTCTAATATGATTTCAAGGTGGTTCTAATAGGTTGACTTGATTATATCATTTAGAGGAAAGATATTTATAGACAGTCATTTGTGATGGCTTGAGTGTGATTCATGGTTGATTAAGTAGAGCAGAGCAGAGTGTGAGAAGTGTTGAGCCATCAGAAGAAGGTCTATGTGACCAAGTAAAGTATTTTTTCTATACATTGGAACTAATCCAGACAATAGGTCAAAGCGCAGTTCACCAAGATCTAGATATAGTGTGTATCTATTATTCGGAAGGTTGTAGCCTTCGCCCCTTTGAGCAGTGAGCTCTCAAATAGTGTGTCCTCTCCCCTAACAGGGAAAATTGTAAAAGACTCCTAATAGGGTCTGACCCTTGACCAAGTCTACTATACTAAATATATTGTAAAGCAACTCCTAACAGGGTTACGGATCTTCTAACAAGGATCATAATACACTAGTGCAGAATATTAGTGGGTGTCAATCCCCAGTGGGGTTTTTACCTATTTGGGTTTCCCCGTAACCAAAATATTGTGTTGTGTTCAAGTGTTCTTTCATTGTGTTTATGCTTTATGTTTAAGTATACTTAATTGGATAAAGAATTGAAACTTGTAGATAACTGATTCACACCCCCCCCCCTCTCAATTATCTCTTGGGACTATTCGTAACAATTTTATCTATTTACAATGGTTAAACTGAAACAGTAGGTGATCTGATTACAATACAACTTGATTTGAAGATGTTCAAATCTATTCTAAGTCCATACAATCCTCTTATCAATATTTCTTATTTAGTTCATCAACATTGAATAGCTTATTGTCCCTTGGTAAAGCTTTCTGACACCCGATATTGTTCTGCAGTTTGGTTCTTCTTCAACCAGTCTGATCAAGCATGCATGAAGCTTGTTCACACAATATCTTTGCAGTCTCCTACTAGCATAAGTTTCACTATGAAACCCTAGTCTCTTAAATAGAAAAGTAAACCATTTTCTTTTCATCCATCAGATTTTGCCACTTAATCTCCTTCCTTGATTTTTCCACTTAAACCTTCCTCAATAGTTGTGTCAATGACTTGTTTCAATTCCATCCTTTAGATCTTCAAAAAAATTTATCCGTAGATCTCACAAAAAACTTTATCTTTCCACCTTGTAATCATACACTTTACAGCTCAT
The DNA here is from genome assembly GCA_027943335.1 of Chamaecyparis obtusa. Taxonomy (NCBI): domain Eukaryota; kingdom Viridiplantae; phylum Streptophyta; class Pinopsida; order Cupressales; family Cupressaceae; genus Chamaecyparis; species Chamaecyparis obtusa. The sequence continues at coordinate 175,143 of BSBK01011092.1, read as the reverse complement.
CAATTTTGTTAGCTAAACTAATCATTTAGTTCTTTTGTCCATACTCAGTTAAGAAAGAAATGCGTCGGTGAACACAAGCTCGGTTGATATTGTCACTCGATATACACTACACTGGCTTGGTGTATACTAGAATGCTTCATTAACCGACTACACTACTTTGTAACAATTTGCTTCTATCTTCATAATAGATTAATGCAACATAATCAAGTCAACAATATGAAGTCATAGTCTCGTCAATAAGTTACCAAGAGTATTCCTTATCCTCATCTGTCATATCCATCTTCCTCCATGTATATATCTTAGTTCTTCATCTTTTCTCTCCTCTTTATAGATGTTTAGATATTTGCAACTACCATGATAAGTACTATCAAGACTAGTTGACATCAATGACAACATAATGACTGATTCAATTATCCTACATAATAGTTTAGTGCTTGGTGATCTCTAATCACTTATAGTTCATCAATCATTCTCAATCAATTGTAGTTCATCAATCTCTCCCTTTGGCATTGATGGAAACTCAAGAAATATGAAATATACCATACACATACCAAGCATGTATTCTATAACTCTGTAAGAAAATGTTGTAGCTCAGTAAGCTCTCCCTAGCTTAATATGTTTAATCACTATGTTACATGACAACATTGCAAATGCAGACTTTCCTCTGTAGATATGATTTTTCTAGTTCTCGGATTCCTTCTTTTCTCAGCAAAAAATCTTCAAAACTCTCCCTGACTTTCTCAGATTGTCTCTCCCTTAGATAGATGTTTCAGGTAATATCCTCGATTATCATATTATGTATCTCTCCCTTTGACAAAAATGCCAAAGAAATACATAAACATATAACTCTGTATTAGCCATGTGACTCTCTGTTGTCCGGTGCATACAATGTATCTCGGTATACTATTATGCAAATAGTTGTTCCTGAAATCTTTCACAACCATAGATAGAATCCAAATTGTGAGCTACGCTACATCAACATGAATGATATTTTGATAAGATTAGGCTGATACAACCTCCAGATCACATTAGTGAATGGTAGACAGGGGACGGACCCCAAGTCTAGTCCTCAAGTATTCAAAAGTTTCCTTCGGTAGAGGCTTGGTAAATATGTCAACAAGTTTCTCTTTTGATGTAACATATTCTAGTTTAACTTGCTCCTCCTGTACTTGTTCTCTTAAGTAGTGATACTTAATAGAGATGTGCTTGGTCTTTGAGTGCATTACAGGATTCTTAGAAATGTTTATTGCACTTGTGTTATCACAATATATAATCACCAGCTCAGTGATTACCTTGTTCATCCCTTCCAACACTTGCTTGATGTAAGCAATGTTTGAATAGCTTGTAGCAACAACAACATACTTTTCTTTGGTAGTAGACTGAGAAATACACAGTTGTTTCTTACTTGTCCAAGTAACAAGTCTTTCACCAAAGAAAAATGCTCCTCTGGTGGTACTCTTTCTGTCATCTATATTTTCAGCCCAATTTGTGTCGGTGTAGACTCTTAGTTCAAACTTCCCTTCCTTAGGATACCATAATCCATAGTCCTCTATTTTCTTCAGGTATCTTAAGATTCTTTTTGTTGCAATCATGTGTGACTCTTTCGGATTTGCAGGAAATCTAGCAACAATTCCCACAACATGTGCAATATCTGGTCTACTATGCACTACATACATCAACTTACCAATCATAGATTGGTACAGTGTCTGGTTCACCTCTGTGGATTCATCATCTTTGGTCACTTTGCAGCCTATGACCTTTGGTGTTCCAACTAGTTTAGCATCTACCATGCCAAATGTTCTCAGTACTTCCTTTATATACTTTGATTGTGTGATGAATATTCCATCATTCTACTGAATAACCTGCAAGCCTAGAAAGAACTTAATCTCTCCAAACATAGACATTTCAAATTCTTTGTGCATCTCATCAGCAAATGATTTATAGATATGATCTTGTCCTCCAAAAATAGTATCATCCACAAATATTTCAGCAATCAAGATAGTATCATCAATATCTCCATTCATATATAGATTGTTGTTCTCACTAGTTCTAAAAAGACCAATACTTAACAGATAAGTATGCAACCTTTCATACCAGGCTCTAGGTGCTTGCTTTAAACCATATAAAGCTTTATGTAGTCTACATACCATATCTTTCTTTTCTGGATCAACAAACCCTTCTGGTTGTTCGATGTAGACCTCCTCTTCTAGTATCCCATTCAAAAATGTAGACTTAACATCCATTTGATAAACTTTAAACTTCTTATGTGCTGCATATGCAAGTAACATTCTGACTCCTAGTCTAGAAATAGGTGCAAAAGTCTCACCATAATCGATACCTTCCTCATGTGCATACCCCTTGCATGAAAGTCTAGTTGTGTTCCTTGTTACCTCTCCATTTTCATTCAGCTTGTTTCTAAAAATCCATTTAGTACCAATAAAATTATTATCCTTAGGCCTAGGTACTAAAGTCCATGTCTTGTTTTTATCTATATGTTCTATCTCTTCATTCATTACATTTACCCATTCTTCATTCTCCAATGCAACCTTAACATTTTTTGGTTCAAACTCACAAACTAAGCATGTACCTTATCATAACTTACTTCTTGTCATCATGTCGGCTTGCTTGTTGCCAATGATTTGGTTCTCAGGATGATTTCTTTTGACAAATCTAGCCAGTACTTGATCTCTTCTTTTTTGTTCATCCTATTCAGGTTCATGTGCTTGCTCAATAGCTCCTTCATGATCATTGGTTTCTCTTTGTTGTTCCTCGGTGTTGTTTTCCTGATGTCTAGTTGACACAGTATGTGGCTTCAATAGGTACTCTGGTTGTTCAATGTAAGTGAGTCTACCATAGTCTTCAGGCTCCCTAGTGCTTTCTTTACTATTCTTAGTATCAAATTCATCAACCCTGACATTAGTATTTTCAATCATTTTATTAGTAACTTTATTCAAACACTTATAGGCTTTTCTTTTAGTGGAATATCCAAGAAATATCCCTTCATCCCCTTTAGAGTCAAACTTTCCATTTCTTTCATCTTTCAGAATAAAACATTTTCTACCAAAATTTTTGAAGTAAGTTACAGTCAGTTTGTGACCAAACCATAGCTCGCAGGGTGTTTTGTTTGCGTCCTTCAATTGTACTTGATTCAAACCATAGACAGCTATGCTAACTGCTTCTCTCTAGTATGTCTGAGCAACATTCTTTTGCAACATCAGTGTCCTAGCACAATCAACAATTGATATATTCCTTCTTTCAACAATCCCATTTTGCTGAGGTGTTCTTGGTGCAAAAACCTATCTTTTTATACCATGCTCATTACAATAGTTAGTAAATCATCAGAAATAAATTCACCACATCTGTCAAATCTCAGGAATTTCAGTTCCTTCCTAGTTTCTTTCTCTACCTTTTCTTTATACCATTTAAACATCTTAAATGCTTCTGATTTCTCTTTTAAAAACATCATAGTCATTAATTTAGTGTAATCATCAACAAATAGAATGAAATATCTATCTCCATAATAGCTCTGTGTTCTCATGGGACCACATAGGTCGGTGTGAACTAGCTCCAAAATTCTCTTTGTTGAATAGTCTTTACTCTTAAAACTAGATTTTGTCATTTTACCCTTTTGACATTCATGACACATAACATGATCCGGCTTTGCTAGGCTAGGCAGACCTCTAACCTTTTTCTTTCTATTGATTTTAATCATGTTATCAAAGTTTACATGGCATAACTTTTTATGCCATAACCATGCATCCTCATTTTGCATTATTAAATAGGAAGACTTATCATTATCAAGATAAAATAAGTTACCTTTCGTTTATGCTCCTGTTCCAACAAGTTTTCCTCCATCATCAAATATCTTTACCTTTTTTTTCTCAAAAGCTACTCAGTGACCTGAGTTATTAAGTTGTGCCACACTTAGAAGATTATAATTTAGTCCTTCTACCCAATAAGCATTATCACATTTGATTTTATCATTTATCAGTAAAGATCCCTTTCCTCTAACCATACAAGGTGTATCATTACCCATTTTTATAGATCCTCCATTATATTGCTCAAGATGATCAAATTTTTCTTCATCACCAGTCATGTGATGGGTACAACCACTATCAATGATCCATGTATCATTTTTATTAATCTTAGAAATGATTACTGTCTCTACATACCTTTCTTCTTCCTTAGAATCATCCTTCATCGCAACAAAAACTACTTCAACATCATCATCTGTGTCGGTCTCGTTATCATTCTCTTCAGTAATGTAACATACCTTTTTTCCTTTATCATTTTTGTCTCAGTTATCTCTATTGTAGTGTTGGTAACTTCTATTGTTTCTCCTCCCATAGCTTCCTTCACCAGATCGATCCTTGTTTCTATCATCCTCTTTCCTATTCGGGCATCTAGCAGCAATATGACCAACTTCTTTGCAGTTAAAACATGTTAAAGGTAATTTACCCCTATATCTACCTTTACCTTTAGGTAATCTCCTGGCCATAAGAGCTTCAAGCTCATCAAGCTCATCATCAGTATTACTATCATTACCATCATTATTACTTCTACTACTACACTTACCGATCTTCAAAGAAGTCATGAAAGAAGACTCAACGGATGGTACAACACTATTATCATAGTTGTTCAGTTCAAAAGTTGTTAGCTTACCAATCAGATTATCAAGAGTAAGAGTACTGCCAGGTATAGGCCTATTTTCATGTATTGCAGATATTTTGATTGCATAAATAGGCAATAAGGTCCTTAGAATTTTTCTTACCACTGTATCTTCATCAATGACACCACCAAATCCTCTGATAGCATTAACTACCTCCTTTATTCGGTTTGTATACTGCACTATATTTTCTCCTTCTTTCATTTTCATATTATCAAATCTTCCTCTTAAACTTCCAGCTCTGGCTCTTTTGACATTTGCATCACCACTATAAACTTGAGTAAGTTTATCCCACATTTCCTTTGAGGTAAGGTAGTCCTTGACATCTTCAAACTCGACATCTTATAGAGCAGCAACAACCTCCATCATAGTAACATTATGCTCATGTCTATCTCTTAATTTATCAAGAGTCAAAGGTCCTGTAGGTGGTGCTAAGCAGCCATTATCCAATAGGGTGAGGGCAGAACTACCAATCCCAAATATATGAAGTCTCATTCAGCTTTTCCATATTGTAAAGTTGTCCTTATTTAGCTTTGGCACTTCCCTCTTATACATTTTGTGATCTTTCTGTTGAAGTCCTTAAAACTCTGTTCCAAGCAACCAACATGCTTTGATACCAATTGTTAGAATAATTGAGAGGGGGGTGAATCAATTATCCACAGTCCCAAAATACAAAATGTATCACTTAAAACAAATTCAGCTAATTCTGTAGCTCGGTAAACATAAAATACTAACTGTCTGTGTAATTACTGATTACCAGTTAATTGCTCATAGTGATTACCAACCAAATAAAATATGCAACATGTAAAGTATGATAACCAAAAAATCACCACATAAACACATAACACAAAAGATTTAACGTCGAAACCTTGCAAAGGGAAAAACCACCTAGGGTCGGTAACCCAAAAACTTTTCACTCTTCTAAAGTGAGCTCGGTGAAGATCCAACCCTGTTAAAGGTTACAAAACACACTATAAGGTGTGACCTTGTTAGAGGATTTAACACTAATAGTTATCATCCAACCAACATTCACTATGGGGTTGAAAGGATAACAATGTACATTCTATGAATGACATAAGAATTTCAAGTCCACTCGGTTAAGAGATTTTATCTATTTACAATGATTAAATTGAAACAGTAGGTGATCTGATTACAATACAACTTGATTTGTAGATGTTTAGATCTATTCTAAGTCCATACAATCCTCTGATCAATATTTCTTATTCAGTTCATCAACATTGAATAAATTACTATCCCTCGGTAAAGCTTTCTAACGCCCGATATTGTTCTATAGTTTGGTTATTCTTCAACCAGTCTGATTAGGCATGCATGAAGCTTGTTCACATGATATCTCTACAGTATCCTTCTTCCGGCATAAGTTTCACTATGAAACCCTAGTCTCTTAAATAGACAAGTAAACCATTTTCTTTTCATCCGTCAGATTTTGCCGCTTAATCTCCTTCATTGATTTTTCCGCTTAAACATTCCTTGGCAGTTGTGTCAATGACTTCTTTCAATTCCATCCTTTAGATCTTCTTCAAATTTTGTTAGTCGTAGATCTCACAACAAACTTTATCTTTCCACCTTGTAATCATACACTTTACAGCTCATCAATTTTGTCGGCTAAACTAATCATTTAGTTCTTTTGTCCATACTCAGTTAACAAAGAAATGCATCAGTGAACACAAGCTTGGTTGATACTATCACTCGGTATACACTACACTAGCTCAGTGTATACTGGAATTCTTCATTAACCGACCACACTACTTTGTAACAATTTTCTTCTATCTTCATAATAGATTAATGCAACATAATCAAGTCAACAATATGAAGTCATAGACTCATCAATAAGTTACCAAGAGTGTCCCTTATCCTCATCTGTCATAGCCATCTTCCTCCATGTAGATATCTTGGTTCTTCATCTTTTCTCTCCTCTTTACAGATGTTTAGATATTTGTAACTGTGTGTGTGAATTTTTTACCTAGCTATGAACACAACACTTCAGTAAAACATTAGAGGTTAGCAAAAATCAAAATATGCAAATAAGAACAATATAGCTAACCAGATGATTTACTGCCTTCTAGTAGGTGCGAGTATGGTATTCTCAAATTAGACCCAGATCAGTGACAATGCAACACCTAAACGAAGGATTTAAATGATGAAAGCAATAAAATATGAATGCAAATTAATCTATTTTTTTATTATTTTTTATGCAATAAGATGAGAAAAACTGATAATAAATTAATCTAAATGGATTGAAATGATATGCAAATTAAGCTAACAATGATATGAAATATGAAACTAGAATGAATTGAAAATAAGATTGATCTCACAAAACGCTGATTCGCAAGAAGCTTGATGATTCCTCTGATGTCAATTCGCCAAAGTAAGTATGCAAATTATGTGGATGATTTGTAAAGAGCTGAGCCTTGATTTTATAGAAATCCAGGGCTTGAGGGTGCATGGAAAAAGTCATAAATCACTCTTGATGAACTCAAGTTGATTTTTGAGTTAACAAGAAATTAGAAATAGATAACTCATAAAATCATGCAAGAACTTTTTAACTCAAATCAGAAGTTTAGATCAACTTTGAACTCAAAATAGATGTTGAGTTTCGAAAAGATAACAACTTGAATTGATTTTCTAATTTAAAGTTTAACTGCTCTTTGAATGTGCACAAATAATCATGAATTAATTAAATAAATAAAGTGATTTATCTTCAACTTAACTGATTTTAAATTTAAAAATAACTGATTTGTGGGTTGATCAATTATTTTAATCAAACTTTTATTCAAAACTATATTATTAAATATTGACAACTTAGATTTAATCAATTAAATAAATATTTAATCAATTATTCGTAGGAGATTTGATTTATTGTCAAAATTAAATAATATAATTAGGAATAAATAGAATTAAATCTAATTAAATAATTAAGTGGCAGAATTAAATTAATTAATTAAATATTCATCATATTCAATTAATCAACTTTAGGATAAATAGGATTCATCGCCAAATAATAATTAAATTAAAGATAATTAGAATAAATAGGAATATTGCTAGGAATATTCTCCGATGCAGAATTTATGATAAAATCAATTAGGATTTCGATAATGTGCAGATGTGCCTTAGGTTAGGACTTTGATGTCGATTTCATTCAAATTGAAGATGTAGGAGGTTAATGAACCTATAGCCCTTTTTTGGGGTATTATAGTAACTACCATGATAAGTACTATTAAGACTAGTTGACATCAATGACAACATAATGACTAATTCAATTATCCTCCATAATAGTTCAGTGCTCGGCGATCTCTAATCACTTGTAGTTCATCAATCAGGTTCTCAATCAGTTGTATTTCATCACAACGCACACTGCTTACCATATGTTGTCATCAATGACAAACATACAGTCAACACTAGTTTGCTGGAAAATCTCCAACACTTCTCGCATAAGGTAGAATCCCAAATCAAAGTGAATAATTATGTATAAAAAAAGAATGTCACATGATAAATAGATGCCACTCCACCAAAGAAAGTGGATCCTTAGGGAAATAAAGGGGAGGAAAATAAAAAACATTTCCCCACAATCATAGCTCGAAAAGAGGAAAGATAACACATTATGTATACTAAGCTAATGTTAAATTGCAATATATACTTCCAATCAAGGAAGAGATTGTAAACAAAGATACCAATCTCTAGAAAAGAGATATATCTTACAATCAAAACAAGAAGGAAATACCATTAGAATAATACAAATAACAAATTGATCATGGATCTTTTTGGAAAAGAAAGAGGAGCACCATGTACTCACTAAGTGAAAGATTATTTATAATAGACACACCCTTTGATGCATGAAAAAGATTTTTAACAAAGATGAAAATTCCTTGTAGGAAATAAAGGATTTCATACTAAAATGAATGTACCACTATAAAATATGAAAATACACAAAGGTAAAATGAGGTTCTATGGGAGGAGGAGAAATTGAAAAGAGAAAATAAAAAGGATGACACATTATCCATTCTTAGTGGAAAAATGAATACACTTCTAAGCAAGGAAGAGGTTGTAAACAAGGATATAAATCCTCTAATAAAAAGATCCTCAAAAAACAAGTTCATTCATGGAAGGACATTGCAGTATAATAGATTAAACCAACAAAGAGAGAATAAATCCTTTGTAAAGAGGATGCATAAGATAGAAAGCCTCTGCCCCCCAAGTAGGAGGATAAGGGAAAGAACCTATTTTGTTGCTCACAATGAACATCATGCAAAACAAAGAGCCCCTAATGAAGTAAACTACTAATATTCCATGATGGAGAATGACATAATAGGAATAAATAATGCTAAGGTATATTTCTTATATCAATTAAAAAGTATAAGATCTGTTGATAAGAAAATAAGACATCAGTCTACTAAATCTTGAACAAATTGTCTACATTCAATAAAATCAACAAGATAATGTTTATTTCTATGATGAAAAATAAATAGAAAATCACCATTATGAGTCCTTTGATTATTTGGAAAATGTATAAATGGACAATGCATTTTAGTATCATATTTAATTCTCAAAAAGATTCTCCTAGCCAAAGCCAAGCGATCATCAAAAGGAGATATAAAAATAAATGGTGTTGGTAAAACATTCTTAAAGGAGTTTTTTATTGTGATGAAGAAGGATCAAAAGAAGGCATGATATTTTATTGAGGTATAAATCATACAACACTTCTAGTTACTTGTGTAGGAGGATATGTGGGGACTTTTATACCTTGTTCATTAATACCAAGACCTTGTCCACTATAACCTTTTTGAATAGTAATGGCATAACCCATATTATAATTAGCCCTTAATGTTGAGGAAGAAGAAAATTTATCTCATGTGTTATGAAAGTGTGTGGTATATAGAGGAATAGGAAGGGCAATGTTCTCTCTAGGGAGGTTAGGATTCATATCACTATTCACAACATCTTTAGGTGGGGAAGAAGAAGGTTTATCAAGATCTTAATGTCTAATTAATGTTATTTTAAAAATAAATCATCAAGGAAATTATTAACATCAATATTATGAAAAATATTTTGATAAAAGGAAGACCATTTAAGATCATCTAAAGAAGTTCATAAACTAGCTTTCTTAAGCTTGTCCATTAAGGTGGGTTTAGGAGGATACAATCTAGGTCTCATTTATATGGGATTGTTAGGAGAATGATATTTTTCCTTGTGATTAAGAGACACCCTAGGAGAAGAATCGAGGTGATTTATTCTAATTTAGTCTTTAGGTTTAACATTTTCAACAAAGACCCTTATGTAATCAACATATTACATGCATTTTAAAAAAGAACATTATGAGAAAATTACATGAAATATTGATAAAAGTCTTGAAAAATGCCCTATAATGAGAAAAAAAAAATTTAAATTATCATGATTCCATATGCAAGAATACCATGAAGGAAAACAAAAGCCATGAAATACAATAAAGTATTATCTACTTCATGTGATTGATAAAAGGAAGCAAGAGGGAATTAAACAAAATTAGAGATAACATACCAATCTAATTTAGTAAACCCTATGATGAAAATGATATCTACCTGTAGACACCTAAAAATGGTACACATCTATGTGCCCCCTTTTTAACATGTCTTCTATCTTGTGTCATTCCTCATTCGATCAGTTACTAACATTCCTCTCGTAACCTTGATCTCTTTGGCCGAATTAATAATCATAATTGGAACCTGTCCAAGCATTCCTAAACCATGTAAAGTCAATCTTGAACATTCCTAAAGGTTCCTAAATCATGTCAATATCATCAAAGTCAATCTTGAACCATGTCAAATCTTCCTAAGTCAATCCCAATCAATCCTAATCCTTTCCAAATCAGTTCAAGATCATTAAAATCTACCAAATCATTTTCAAATCAGTCTAAGGCATTATCAAAGTTCATCTATGTCTCATTATTATCAAACCAAGACATTGTTAAAGTTCATTGATGCCTCATCATTATAAAGCCAAGGAATTTCCAAAGTTCATTGACGTCTCATCAATTCAATTTAGGGCATTGCCAAAGTTCATCGATGCCTCATAATTTTCAAGTCAAATTAGGGCATTGTCAAAGTTCATCGATGCCTCTGCATTTTCCACCTTATCTTAGAATCAAACCTTATCAAATTATTTTTTAAATTGATCCAAGGAATTTCCAAATTTCATTGATGCCTCATTAGTCACTTTCGTAATCAACCTAATACATTGTCCAAGTTCATCAATGTCATTCCTAAACCTTTTCAAAATTATAAAAATCATCCTAAATATTTATTAAAATCATCAAAATCAGTTCAATTTCATGTCAAAGTCGTCAACTCAATCAACTGCTAATTAATTTTCCTTTTAGGGGTAAATAACCCATGGTTTATCCCTATGTCCTAGCTGGATAAATAAATAGACTTTATTTATCCCTTTTTTGACATTAATTAATTGTCTATCATTTTGAATTATGGGATTTTCATAATTCCTAATTCTAATTTTCATTTTTGTGGGAATAAATGAGTTTTAAAATTAAAAAATCCCCACTCTTCCATTTTCCCCTAATTGTGCGTCTATCTCCTATAATTTAGCTTCATGATTTCTTACACCTTCCTCTTCAATTTTCCATGAATTTTGACTCCACATTTCCCTTCCAAAATGCCCTTAATCTGTGCATTCCAAAATGCATCTCTTACATTGTCATAATGTGTCATAATATGACACTTTTCTAATTTATCAACTTAATCATGACATCCTTCCAAATTGTGCACCAATTTGCTAATTTGGTGATTTTGGTTTCAATTCTATAAATTGAGATCAATTTCTCAATCAAGCTAACCATCATTTTTCAAGTGTTCTCACCATCATCATAGTCAATTTTTATTTCATATGTTAAGTGCATTATGTATACATGAGAGCTACATCAACTCTTTTGGAGAATCAAGAAAGGGTACAATTGTCAAATTGAGGGAGTTTTGTTTATAGCTTGCATTTCTTTGTCTCAATTTCTTTTGTGTTTGGATAGGTTGATTGTGCATGCTTTAGAGTTTGATGGTTCCTCATGTGTGCATGTTTTCCTCATTTTTCTATCCTCCAAATGGTGAACCCAACATGAATATCATGCATCTAACTAATCTTTTGTGTTTTTGTGGTGTTTGCAGGTCCTGGTGAAGTCTTGTGCACTTGGTTAGGGTTTATGTGCAGTTGGTTGATGTTTATGCACACTTGGAATCTAGAGTTGTGCACTTGGAACCTAGAGTTACACACTTGGTAGAAAGATTTATGCAGTTGGTAGAGTTTCACATTTGGTCAATATTTTGGGGCAGTTGGTCATTAAGGCCTTGTTCCTAGTGTTTAGGGTTTCTTTTACCTTCTATGTATATTTTATTGCTATATAACCATTCTAAAGGATCAATGAGCCCTAGTAAGGCTCAATGAACTTAAAATGAATCTCATATTTGGTTTTGGAAGCTTTAAATGAACATTCACATTTGATTTGGGAGCTTGTAATTAACTTCACCTAGTTTAGGGTTTAATACAAGGGCTAGTTAATCTATTTTCTTTCAATTCAGTTCAAGTTCACAATCTAGCCTAATTAGGGGTCATAATTGATTTAAATATGTAAAATCAAGCTGATTAATTGGAAAATAAACTTAAAATAAATATTTACACTTGATTTGGGATCCTAAAATCAACATTCACCTAGTTTAGACTACATTACAAATTTTCTTAGTTTAGGTGTTTTCAAATTGATCCAAATATTCATCTAGTTTAATTAGGGTTTCACGTCGATTTAAAATCCTTTCATTTCAAGTTGTTAATAGATGAATAAACCCTAATAATATCAATAAATAAGATTATTCATGCAAATTTGATCATTGTAGGTGCCCTACTAGCTTCCTAAGTCATTCTAGCCTCTATTTCAGGTCTTGCACTCTTGGTGCCCAGAGTTGTACACTTGGTGCCCAAAGTTGTGAAATTGGTCACCGTTATTATGTAGTTAGTAAAGTTGCACAATTGGTAAAGTTGTGTAGTTGGTAAAGTTTCATAGTTGGTCACTGTTGTTGCGCAGTTGGTATAGTTGGTAAAGTTGCACAATTGGTAAAGTTGTGCATTTGGTCACTATTGTTGTGCAGTTGGTAAAATCCCTATTTTTGATACTTAAATATCCTTTTTATGCTTCTATATCTTTATTTTTGTACTTAGATTAGCATATTTTGTGTTACTTATGACTTTGTGCAACTTCATGGCAATCGTGGGATGAAGAATGATCATAAACTACTAATGTGTTTAATGTAAGATGCTTGATGAAGACCTTGTGTTTCTTCCTAAAATTTCATGTTTACTTTTAGTAGTTAGAAAACACTTCAGTTTGGTGCTCTAAAAAGAACAATTTTTCTTATGTGTTTGAGTGTTTTCTAGATTGTTATCCTAATAATCGTATGCACGTATCCTCTCCCCTCACCTTCATGGATCTTGGGTGTAAGAGAAATTCATATAATTATTTTAGAGGGCTTGCCTCCCGAGACTTGATTTAGTAGAGTTAGTGAGAGGAAATGAACCAAGTGGGAACAAGCTAAAGCGAAGATCTTCCACTCACTATAAATAATACCTCCTTTAGATTAAAGTATTAAAGGTCAAGGGTATTTTGTGCCTAGTATTTTTGGGGCTATAGGTCTCAATCGCACTTGTACGACCCCGTTACCTTGTTTGATTAACACAAGATACCTTTGCACAAATTCCTAGACTAAACACCTTTTTTGTAGTGGCCAAATAAAACCTTTCTATTTGTTGATGTAAGGGGTCACCCATGCCTGTGAAGACATCCCACACTTTCATGACTCTTGGTAGAGATAACAGTCCCTTGGGAAGTGATGACCATTGAGATTCAAAGCTTGGTGTGCCTAAGAAGTCAGTGCACTGTAAGGGGGATCTCGTGCCTCCAAGATTCTAGGATGTTTTCCTTGAGTGGGCACAATTGAACTTATTGAAGTGGAAATTTAGTGAATATTGTCCTTGCCAGCCTAGATTGTCATATGATTATTTACTTTTCTCACAATAGCCATTCTGTCTAATGTGTTATGCGTGAGTGTTCAAACTTCAAACATTTTGAAAACACTTGCAAAAAATTCAAAACCTTGTCAAAAACATTTCAAGACATTCAAGAACATTTCAAAACCTTGTCATAGATTTTTCCAAACATGAAATTTTAAAACATTTTCCTTGGAGCCTTGTTTCAATCCTAGGGTAATCTTTTGCATTTTAGTCTTCATTTTTCATCCTCATATCATAGTCATTTTGTAAGTTTTTCATACATTGCATTATCTCCCCTCACTTTGCATTGGCAATGTCAAAACCTTGGAATTAGTCCTCATTTTGCACTTGGAACGTTTCAAAAACTTTACAAAATCCCACAAAAACCTAAATTGTAAAGTCTTTCCTTGTGTTATTGAAAACAAGATCTTGACTTGGTCCCTTTGTCCCTTCATCCTAATTGTCCCTCTATCATTTGATCAAACTCCAGGGTAATATTTAAGAAATCCCCCCTTCAAAAAAGGTGTAAAAAACTGGTGAATTGTGGAAAGAAAAAAAAACTTTATTGGCAAAAAAAATTTCTTTTCAAAGGAAAAAAATAATCTCAATTGGTGAATCATTCATGCTCCGTGAAACTATGTGGAAAATATTGGCAAATCATTGATGCTCCTTGAAACTATGTGGAAAATCTTGGTGAATTATGTTTTTGTTTTAGAACTACCAAAATATATATTGGCGAATAAAAAATAGTATTTATAATATAAAATATATATATTGGCGAATATTGGCAAAATGCCCACCGAGTTTAACCCATTATGAGATTCTCCTCATCTATTTGCATAGATTCGACACAATTTGTGGTGACTGGTGATAGTGTGCGTAGCTTCGGCAGGCTAAAAGGAGGGTCGATGCTGACAGTTACGAAGATACATAATGGTCAGGTTGACGGCGTGCGTGACTTCAGCAGTTATGTTGGCAGTTTGGAGTTGAAGGCCACAAAGATACGCAAAGGACAGGTTGATAGTGTGCGTGACTTCAGAAGTTATGATCGCATGTAGGATATGGGGGTTCCGAGGCCACATTGGCAGTCTACGTAACTTAGCCACGAAGTGACAGTGACATTGAACACTGAAGTGTAATTAATGAGACTTATCGACGATAATATTTTGATTAGACATTAAAAAGGATAATTTGTACAAGATATGAGCTCATTGAGATGTGATTCGTAAACATTCATTATTTTTCTTTTCGGAGCCAAGTCACCTTACGTGAAACATTCCTTCAAAATTTAATACGGTTGCCAAGTTGTTAGTTCAAAATTTAAAATCGTAGCTAGGATATGGTAGTTCCGAGGTCACGCTGGCCGTCTGCATAGTGCATAAGTTGAGTAGTACATAATCCAGGCCAAGATTTTGATTAGACATTAAAAAGGATAATTTTATGGGATATGAGTTGTAACATTCATTATTCTTCTTTTTGACTTTGGAGCCAAGCTACGCAGGATACACGTGTCTGCAATTTTTCTTTATCAATATTCATTAATTTCCTTTTCCCAGGCAAGCCACCTTATGTGAAACATTCTTTCAAAATTTATTGCGGCTGGCAAGTTGGTGATTATTTTCTTTATATACTCCTCAGTAGTGGAATTGTAGAACACAGGTCACTTTCTAAATTTCTAAATTTGGAATCTTGAATGACAGAATGGGTCTTCCTGTAGCTGAGGAATCATCAAATGAGAACCTAGAACCTGTTATCCAACCATCTTTGGTTATGTAGGAGGAGATTTGACGGGATGTCCTCAGTCATCTTATGTATGCAGCATGGGATCATGCTACTAGTTACGCCAGATACCTAAGCGACATGTTTGAACTCGAAGTAGAACATGACAAGGTGGAGATGGGTGCCATTTTTTACGATCATGGCTTTAACCAGGAGGGGTTCTAGGAGGAGATGATCTGGTTATTTGATGATCTACACATTGACTAATCTTTTTTTCTTTGTGGATAGTATTATTATATTATACTATAACATATTTACAAATTTGAAATTACTATTAGTCTATTAGTATTAGGATATGTAGGAGTCGACTGTCAGAATAGGATTTTGTAATTTCCTCTTAAAGTTCAATGGATCTTAGGAAAATTTTTGTTACTTGTAATTTGTAAATATGAAATTTGAATGCACTTTTCATTTTGGTTTTGGAAATGGTTGGAAGCTTGTTGCTTCTCCTTTTGGGGAAACCACAACCGTTTAGTGAATCAGTGATTCAATTACTAGTATTATGTATACCAGTTTTTGAATTTAATAGTAATAATGTAGTCTGTATACATATGAGAAGACTCTTTTTCAAATAGTGTTATTGTTTTTAGTTTTACACATTATTTGCTAATACTTTAAATTTCAATAGTCAATACAGTAACATGTTACGTGAATCATGAAATTGAATAATAGTTTTATTATTTATAAATTGAAAAATATGTAAATTGTAATTACTAATTATTAATTAACTTGAACTTTGAAGTATCTGTGAGTGTGGACTATGATTTTGTATAAAATTATAAATATCTATTAACTGATTCAAAATGCTAAATCATGATTCACTTCACTGACTGAATGAGAAATCTAACTCTTCTATAATCTAAATCCCACATGGCACATGGAAATTTGGAACCCACTCCAAGATCTGAAGTTACGCGTGAATGTTTTGTAACTTCTCAATGGTTAATTTATTATGATGGTGATCTGTTCTGAAGTTACCCCTGGCTATTTCATAACTTCTCAACGGTTAATTTATTATGATGGTGATCAGTTTTGAAGTTACGCCTAGCTGTTTTGTAACTTCTCAACAATTAATTTATTATGATGGTGATAGGTTCCAAAGTTATGCCTAGCTGTTTCGTAACTTCTCAATGGTTAATTTATTATGATGGTGATCAGTTCTGAAGTTATGCCTGGTTGTTTCATAACTTCTCAATGGTTAAGTTTTTATGATGGTTAGGGGTTCTGAAGTCCCGACTAACTTCGTGCGTAACTTCATAAGTTATTGAAAAGTGAGAAACTGAGAGTAAGTTGCATGCCACATGGAAAGTGTCGAAGAATGGAATGTTTGCAGAGCTTCGGTAGGGTTTCTTGGTCATTTTTTATGGTGGTTATGAAGTACAAGTGTCATGCCAAGTTGTGTCATTACATCTCACGGTTTCATTTTCCTGGTCAATTTAACAGTCTCAAAGTTTCGAAAAGGTGTTGCATGACTTCACATGAAGTCTCAAAGTTTTAAGATTTCAAATTCAAAGGGCCAAGGGCCAAGGCCCCTGATTTGCAGGTAGCAATTTAGCAAAGTTGAAATAGGGACCTAGGGTTAGATGTACCGTTAGCATAACTTCGGCAACAGGCCAATTATTTTCTCTTGGATCGCTGCCAAATCTATGCTGGAAGTGACAATTGATAGTGACACTTTTCTGAAAAAGGTAATTACTAATTTCATGCATGTGCACTTGATGAGATTTTAATTTTTAATAGACTATGTGGCCTGGTGGCTGGTTGTACTTGTGAGTTTCTTGTTACTTGTTAGTTATTAAAGACCTTAGACAATTCACACTTCACAGAGTATCCATAATTTCCAGAGTTGAAGAGCAACAGATAGTTCAAACCTTTGGCTTTAAGTGCAGAAAAGGAGCTTACTGGCTACTGCTTAGAGTTTAGTATACATAAAGAATGGCATAACAAGGATCATCTGATGTTGTTGTAGAACTGGGAAAGAGTGTGGTTGTGCATTCAAGAATAAAGAGGCCAAACATATACGTTGAAGAATGGATGAAAATTTTCCTAGATCCTCAAATTTGCAATCAGCTAACACTTATGAATGGAGGGACCCTTATGCATTCTGCAAGGATGTTGTCTACCTAAACACAACTGGGTATGAGCTCTTCATGTATTTCTATAACAATAGATTGAGAGGCCCTCTTGTTTCAAACCCATGGGATAAGAACTTGGGAAAGTTGATAGTACCTAAGGTATTTTTGGATGTAGACCTCATGAAAGCACTAATTCAAGCATACAATCCAGTGACACAAGCTTTCCACAAGCATGACAAGTCTATAAGCTGCATGTTAGACAGAGCGACTTTTATTCAAGATTTCAACCTTCAAGGACCTATGAGCATGGATATTGACCTAGCAAAAGAGGAGGCCATGTTTAATAGACAAAAAAGTTACTACACTAGAAGGGTTATGAGGAAGCATATTCCTAGAGAAAAGAAAGAGGCACTATTGTTACCAAAGATGGTTGCAGATTCATTTGATATTGAGCTTTTCTTTCCCTATTTCTAGAATACCATCTATGGTCTACACAAAGTTATTGGAATAGATGGAATTTTGACAGTGTGTCCTGACATTTATGTCATGGCTATAGATGTTCAGGACCTATACACCAACAAGGATTTTGATAATGTGGGGCACATAATCGATGTAATGCACACTGATTTGATGAATGCAAAGATGGATTTGAAAAGCTTCAAGTTCAATCACTACTCCATGTTGATGCTCCTGATCCTCTATTGCAATATTGTCTACATCAACCCAGGGTTCATTGATGAGACCGAGAATACAAGAGGAACTGTTCCGGTTCAGCTGTGGACCAGGTTATGGCATAGAACTTACCATTTATCTAATTCCATTTCTTTTTATAGTGATTTTGTGGATCTAGTAATGAACATGTTAGGTATTGTGAGGGATAGATTTTCTTTACTTGTTAGAAAATTGCTTAGACCCTTAGCATTTAAAATTGACAATGACATTAAGCACAATCGGGGTGATATGTTTGTTTTTGAGAATTTTACCATTATAAGAGTGTATCCTTGCCCTCAACCTCCACACATACTACCAAAATTTTTCCCAGAAAGGTTGGCAATAGTAGAATTCATGTGGCAACTTATCATGATGGATAGAGAGCACTTAGGCCCTAAAAGACATAAGGGAACCTTTCTGGCAAGGAGGTTCCAAATAAGATATTTCTCTATAGGTAAAGATGTTGTGGACCAAATCCATGAATTCCTGAGACAATTCAGATTGCCCTTTGGTAAAGAAAGGATGTATGACCCTGAAGACTTCATTAGAGGAGCATTGAGAGAAATGAGGAATCACAATTTGGCTCTAAATCAGCCTATGGCAGATGAGGATGTTATTAGAAATGTTCTCATTCAAGATATATGTGAAGAGAGAAGTTGTAAATGGAAAAATATTGTAAGGGTAGAGGAAGAATTGAAAAAGGAAGACCCTACCTTCCCCGGTTTCTTTCCTGATCTCCAATACATGCCAAGAATTGACATGTGTATAGAGAATTACAAAGATATTATGTCTAAATTGCCAGACATCCCTGAGGAGGAGGAGGAAAGAATAAACCCTAAGGAAGTTAAACCTGATGTGGTGTTTATGGTAGAAATAGAACAAGCTGAGCCATCCACATCTGAGCAGGGGCCATCAAAGAAACAAAAGTTGATGAATGTACCACAAAAGACAAGGCAAAATGCACTACAAATCTTGTCAAGTAATAGCCATTACATTGTTGACTTAAGACAATAATTTTTGACATCACAGATAGATGAGGGAGAAAAGGTCCTAGATGAGTTAAAATTGGTTGTAGCTAGATTGGATGACAGGGTCATCCAAGCTAAAGAGTTTATAGATGATGATGAATTCATCAAGTTTGATGAGTTTAAAATTTTCCTCTTTAGAGTTAAGAAGAATGAATTAACATTGTCTTTGAAACCAGGGGAATCACAGGAAAAGACTATTGAAATGATTGAAAAATTACAGGCCTATGATCCCAACAGTGAAACATTAACTATGGAGGAAGCAAGAGATCTTGTAAAGAGAAGTGGCATGTTGTTGATCCCTGGATGGGACTTGGAGTCATCATTCTTAATTGAACAAATCAAGAGGCAAGATAAAGTTATAGCTTATGAAGCTTTTGGCCCTAATGGACTATAGAGGGGTTCTGGATTCAATATGGAAACTAAGACACTAGCAGTATGGTGTGTGGCCCCAGAATCTAATAAGCCCAGATTGGTTGACATCCAAGACACAACATAGGGTAGCCAATTAATATTGAGGTTGCAGGACACTATAGGATCAAAGATAGCAAATCTCCTACATCATGCATCCTCTATGAATAAAGCAGTGGTTGAGGACTTCAAGAACATGCTAGCCAGGACATTCAGAGATTATGTGGCAACTAGAAAAAAGTTTGAAGAGGAACTGAAGAAGAATTTTTATTTTTTCCTAGATAAGACTGTGAAGGAGCTAAAAGATGAAATAAATACTCTAAAAAATTAGTCCAGGGCATTTACAGAGGTCTGTGATGCTGGGGTCCAAACTGAGCATGAGGAGGGATTAGCTCCAGAACTTGCAACATAAAAGATAATAATGGACGTTGATCAACCTGCTGATACTGGAATTGCTGAAAAGGAGACTTTGAAGAAGGTGCTATTGCACAGAGTAAATATCTTAAAAGGGAAGTCTCAAATCCTTCATAGTACTTTCATTTCTTTGCAGGGGACATAATATCAATGTTCTAATGCCTTGTCTGTACTAAGCCCATCATTCAATACTTGGGGCCCATACTTACAATTCTTTGATAGGTTAGTTTTACTAATGGGAAAAAAATGGAATTACCTGAAAAAATAATTGATGTTAAGGAAATGGTGTTATTAGTAAAGGATTTGTATGCATTTTCACTGGCAAGTTACAAAACATTCAGGCAAAGCTTAAGGTTTTTGCTGAAGAGTCTAAAGGATATATCCCTGCTATTGTGGACACAGAGGGACACTTGAAGGAATGAGAGGAGTGGGTTGATTCTTTCAACCAAATTTTGGATGCTAGCAAGGTGGCTTCTTATTTTGTTGGTGATGCTGACATTTCAACTTTTTATGAAGTTGTGGATGAATTGTACAAGCAGGAGATTGAGATGAATAAGTTTGTTTCTGAATCTCAAGCCATAATGGATGCCAAGTGGAACAAATTCCTTGAAGACTTGGATATAGTTAGAGCAGTAACTTGGCCATCAAAGAGGGAAATTGTGGTGTGGGAAAACATTGGAGAGATTCAAGCCTTGGCCTTGCCACATTGACATGGATGATGGAAGTAGTTGAGACAGTTCTAGTATTAGATGAAGAGCCAATAGAGGGAGGTCAGTTAATTCGAATAGGGTATCTTATGTTTGCGGTTCCCCTGTTGTGGATACACCTTTGGTGCAAATCAAGACTGATTTTGAACAATCCAGGCTGCCAGGTGTCGCTCTAATAACTGTTTCCAAACTTGTTTAATTTGCCAAATGCCAATGTTAGTTTTTATTTTATGATCATTGATCATTGATCATTGATTCTTGAATTTGAAATTTCAATGTATAAATTTCAAGGAAGTTAAATTTAATACAAGGATATTTTGTAATTTTCAATTTTTCTATCACTGTGCCTGTGTAATTTTGTAAAGAGCTCAAGTCAAGAATCTCAATTCTAATTCCTAAAACCTTAAGATCACAGTTGCAATTTATTTAAAATTAAATGTATAATTGTATATTATGTATAATGTCAATGCCAATGGTCATATTATTATATTAATATTTGCTTTTAGAAATTAGGAAATTAGGAATTAAGTAAAATTTAAATGGTTTTAATTCAAGGAATTAATGAATTAAGTAAATGCTTAGTATTAGGAAATTAACAAATGATAAATTGACTAATGAGTATGAACTATGACAAATAATAAATTGACAAATGACAATTTCTAGGAAATTAGGATTTAGGAAGCTTTGACCACCGACAATGTTCTGAAGTAACATCGGGTTGTTTCGTAACTTCTCAATGGTTAAGTGGTTAGGATGGTGATGGGTTCTGAACTTCTAAGGGACTCCCGACTAACGACATGTGTAACTTCAGAATTAAAGAGACAGTTAGTTAAAAGTGATAGTGCGTAATGGTGTTGAAAGTGATAGTTAGTTGCATGCCACATGGAAAGCCCGAAGGAATGGACTGTGACATCTGTCAACAGATGGATTAATATTTGACACTTTGTCGGGAATAGTTTCGAACCTATGATAGTATTGTTCAAGTGGTTTACGGAGCTTCGCGAGGGTTTGTTGGCCATTAGTGTTGGCAGTTACAAAGCTACGATGAAGCATTTGACATAAAGGCGTAACTCCAGAAAGGTTAATCAGTTGCAAGATTAAACAATTACAAAAGGCTTTGTGCAGGACTTCACAAAGTTATACTTATATGAAAGCAAAGATGTTAAGAAGATCGTCGGTCTGTTACTGTAACTTCAGAAGGGTTCGAAAGGCCTCTAATTTTCATGTAGCGAAGTTGAGACAGGGTTAGATGAACTGTTTGCATAACTTCAGAACCAGGCCAGCTTAAGTTTTGAATGTTATTCTTGATTCTTGAAGTTGAAACTTGAAATAACATGGTTGCATGACTATGAGGCATTGAGGGACGAGGTGTTTACACCTTACAATGAGGAAAAAGGACATTAATAATAATTATTATATGATTATACTTCAAATGTCATGAACATTCTACATTACAAAAATCATGAACAATACTTATTACTTGTAATATGAGTCAAATTGTCAATAATAAATATTCAAATTTTAGAAATTAGAATCAAGTCCATTATCAATTTATCCAACAAGTACAATAATAAGTATACACTATATAAAATTATAATTTATAAATACCTATTAACCGAATGCTAATTCTAAATCACTTTAGTCTTCACTCAGTGTAAGTGAGCAGTCTACTGCTTCTATATCCCACATGGAATCCAGTTCCTGAAATTGACTACTACTACTAGCAAGAGGTTCTTCTTCATTCTGAGTTGGGTATTCAAAATCAAAAAATTATTCATCTTCATTCTGAGTCTGGGACCAAGATCCATCGTTGGTCTTAGAACCACCATGTTTTGAAGTGTTCAAAAGCCCTCGTCTTTCACACAGGAAATTCCAAATTGCCAATGCCCTATCATAAGGAAAGTCTCTAACATTGTATTGAGTTACAAAAAACCTCAAGAAAGTTTCCAAATTTATGTCTAGTTTGTTTCTGATCTTTGATTTCAAAAAGACCAATGCACTGAAAACTCTTTCATCTTCCACCAACCCCAATATCATTGTTTGACATAAATCAGCAAGTTTGAAATATTCTGATATTGAATCACACAATACTTCACTCTGCTCTATCCTTTTCCAAAGCCTGGTTATTGCACTAGGTTCAAATGGATTCTCCAAGTTTTTTAACTGCAATTTCATACATGATGCAAATTGCCTACATTGTTTTTTAAGATTAGTTGAATCTATAATTCCTTCAATTGTTGTCCTTGCAATCTGCATGTTTTGAAAACTCTCTGATCAATTCATCAATTTTTTTATGAAACATATGAGCATCAATTTGTCTATCTCCAATGTTTTTCCAAAAATGAGGAAACACACAACCCATGGCTTCAAGAATTTCTTCTCGAGGGAATCTTTCATGAATCTCACTTGAAAGTTGGTAGGAATTTGACTTCAAATTATCAATAACAGATTTAACAAACCTGTCAAAATTAGCCCTTTTAACTGGAAGTAGTCTGCCTCGCTTGCATGTCTTAGATTGGTGCATTGGTATTTCATATCCTTTCACAAACACACATAAATCATTTTTTGCATTGAAATGTAAAAAATTCTCAGCATGATTCATATCTATAATTATTTGCCACCTAAACAAATTTTGGCTTTGAAGTGTTATCATATCTGAGTATAAATTATCCAGGGGAAGGCATGTCATTCTATGTAAATCTGAGTACTCATGGATATACATAGTCCTATCTTGGGCTTTCTTAACAAGTTTGTTCATTAAATCCAACATGGGGAGAAGACTGGCTAAAGTTAACAGAGTCTCTATATCACTTAACTTATGTAAAAAATCAAGACATTTATCTATTGTGAGGCGTTTCTCATATATTACTTCGATCAAGGATTGATATTATGTTAGAACTCATTCTACCGGTCCATGCAAAGATATCCATCTGGTCTCAACATCCTTGAGAAGCTTGTTTCCTGGTGTTACTCCCTTTGAGAAAATCTTAAATTCTGCAAAATGTTTACGACTTCTGTAGAAGTAAGAGTATATGTCATGAACTAGATCTTCAACTTTTGACATTGTAGGAAAATCGCTTACAATTTTATATGCTAAATTCATTCAATGGGCCAAGCATGTAAGGTGCAATACTAGTTTGTAATCTTGCACAAAGACCATTCCTTTGGTCTTGCATTACTGTAGCTCCATCAGCTCCAACACACACTAACTTCTTTCCAATTGTCAAATCATCGATACCAGCAACTTCATTCAAAGCATTCTTCACTTCAAAATATAAGTTTTATGTTGTTGAATTACCTCTCATTTTATGAACACAGAGTAGATGAGCTTGTTAGACATGTTCTTTTACTATATACACATGCATACAGACCCAAGCAGTGTTATCTACTACAGTAACTTCATCTATGGATAATGAAATGAATCTGGACTGTTTTACTTTCTCCTATAAATTTTTCTTTTCCATCTCATAAAGTCATTTTTCCATTTCCCATCCAATGTTTGTTGACCAATGTGACATAGGATAGTGAGGAACTTTCAAAAAGGATAATAAATTACCATATTCTGAGAAGTCTCTCATAAGACGCCCTCTAGACATAATATGAAAAACAACACTCATTTGAATGATCTTTGTCAGGTTTGCTTCATTGGCTGCATGTTTAAACCCAACCTTGATTGGATTTTCACTACTAGCAATTACTGCCATTCTCTTGTTATGCTCTTCATATTCTATGGCATACTTAACATGAAGACATTCTTCCTTTGATTTCCATCTCACTACTAATATTTCTTGTCCGTCTATGGTCTATTTTTCATAAACCTTACTAATGTGCTTTTCTACAGTGTCAAGCTTTAGCTGCAACTTCTTCTCTCTTTTATTTTTCCAGGTACAAATATTACACCTGCATTATGCTGGTTGTTCATCATTGCTTAGGACTAGTTCAATGAACCAATACTTTGCTACCTAATCAACCTTACAATTTATTGTCATTTCCCACTCCTGCCCCATTTTTACTTCCCTTTTTCTTTTCTTCCTACCAACATCATTATTATCTTCATTGCTAGCATTTTCTTCCAACTGGTTATGTGTATCCCTTATAACATCTTCTCTTGTGCCACCATTGTTATCCTCATTTGATGCATTTTGATTTTCATTTAACTCAATGACAACCCCGACTTGTGGTACTAGCACTAGTGAGCTACTATGAATGGCTTTTGCACTTGCAAATGCAAATGTTGATGGAGCAGAAATATTGCCAACTCCAAAGAAAGCCTTTATGGTAGTATCTTTAAGTTTTGGGCGTTTTGTTGGCCTCCCAGGCCCTTCACTGCCCTGAGGAGTCTAACCCTTGTCTAGCTTTCCAATCTCTTCACTGCCCTAAGCACAGTGAGAAGTCTAAGTCTTAACCTCCACTGATATCTGAATCCCTTCATCACTAGTAGCCTGAGGATACTCACTCTTGGGATAGTCACCCTTGTCTGACATCTTCACCCAATGAGCTCTCACTAGTCACTAGGACTCTAGCCTCTAGGAATTAAAATTAATAGCAATACTGTGAAATGTGAACAAATAATTGCTTACCTTTGTCCTGCTTCCTCTAAATTCTGACTCTCTAAAATGTTGAATCCTCTATTTACTGTTGCAAGATTGTTATTTGTAAATCTGACCCTCCAAAAAAATTTAATGGGACACAATAAGACTACTTTTGTAAATCTGATTTGAATTTATATCAACCCATGATTCCAAATTCCAATTTTCCAATTTTCATTTTTTTAAATTCCTGGGCTTTTGGCGAAAATGTGCCAACTTGATCAATGTTGAATATAGGAATTAACAAAAGGTTGGTGAAATATGTCACGGCCAATAAAATAATTAATTAACGGGTGGTGAAATAGGTCATGGTTAAGATAACAATATAAACCATTTGGCTATTTTAGATTTTATATGTAATTCATAATTAATACCCTTGGCGAATAAGAGACCGTTAAAAGAACCACGTCAGATTGGTTATAGGCAAATATAATGGTCAACATCATCAAACAACAAATCTAATTGGAGATTCCAATGAATATTTACCAATTACCGTGTCAAGATTGGGTGAATATGGGCCACCCTGTACCTGCGCAATTCACCAATTTCCCTAGACGTATTTCCCAAAATTTGCCAAAAGGTGAATATTCACCACTAAAAAATACGTTGGTCAAACTCCTTTGGCATGATGGATTTAACTTAGTCCTTTATCCAATTATTCTTTATCACTTTGATCTTGTTTAAGTCAAGGTCCCTATTCAATTTCCTAAGGTTATACTCTTAGGATTTTTCAAACTCCAAAATCCTAAAAATATAGTCTCATTTTGCATAATCATTTAAAGTCCCAAAATCCAAAAATATTTGATGCATACCCCAAATTTTCACATCATTTCAAAAGCCTTTGTATACCTTAAGTTTCATTCTCATTCCAAAGCTTCCTAAAAATCCAAAAATAAACTTTCATCTTGCATTCACCCCTCATCCTTAACTTAGCTTTCATTCCACCTTTTATGGTGTCTAGGACTGGCTTACATATCTCACTAAACTTCCTAATTAACTTCCTATAGAATTGTGCCAAACAATGGAAGCTCCTTACCTCTGTAGCAGATTTAGGTGTAGGCCAATTTACTATTGCATCAACCTTACTAGTATCCATTTTCAAGTTCCCTTATGATATAACAAACCCAAGGT
Source organism: Chamaecyparis obtusa (assembly GCA_027943335.1). Lineage (NCBI taxonomy): Eukaryota > Viridiplantae > Streptophyta > Pinopsida > Cupressales > Cupressaceae > Chamaecyparis > Chamaecyparis obtusa. The sequence continues at coordinate 148,599 of BSBK01011092.1, read as the reverse complement.
ACACCAACTCTTGTTTCATGAACTCACACTTATCCAAATTTATGGTTAGTTGTTCCTTATGTAACCTTTGAAACACAATTTTCAAATGCATTAGATGGTCTACCTTAGTCTTGTTGAAAATTAAAATGTCATCAAGATATACCACAACTCATTTACCTATGAAGTATGTTAACACCTCATTCATTAACCTCATGAAGGTGCTAGGGGCATTAGACAACCCAAAGGGCATGACCAACCATTCATATAGGCATTTTGTGGCTTTAAAATCTATTTTCCACTCATCCCCCTCCTTAATTCTTATTTGGTGATAACCACTCTTGAGGTCAATATTTGAAAAACACTTGGCTTCTCCTAGGCAATCCATCGAGTCTTCTATTCTTGGGATTGGGAACCTATACCTTATGGTAATTCTATTAATGGCCCTAGAATTAGTACACAATCTCCAAGTACCTCCTTTCTTTGGGGTTAAAACAATGGGGACTACACAAGGGCTTATGATCTTTCTTATTAGGCCTTGGTCAAGAGGTTCTTGTATTTGTTTTGCAATTTCTTCATTTTGTTGAGGTGTCATTTTATAGGAAGCTTTGTTGGGTAGTGAGGCTCTTGGAATGAAGTCTATTTGATGGCTAATGGCTCTCTTAGGTGGTAAGGTATCATGTTTTCCATCACTAACTATCTCCTTGTATTGACCCAATAATTCTTGCACCTCTATAGGTAATTCTAGGTTCTTGTCCACTTTCTCTCCTTTAGGTTTCATCACTAAAGCGAAACCCGCACCTTCACCGTCATCTAGTGTGCTCAAGAAATCCTTTTCTCCTACCAAGAGAACATTAGGTCCTACTGTTCTCACTTCCCCTTCTTCTAATATTGACTGAATTTTATATGTGACTTCATCCTTCTTAAAGGAGTATGAATTTTGGGTTCCATCATGAATGGCATGCCTGCCAAACTGCCACGGTCTTCCCAACAAAAGATGGCTAGCATCCATGGGTAAGACATCACACAACACCCTATCCTTATATCTCCCTATTGTAAAGTCCACCCAAGCCTGCTCATTAACTAACACATGTTGGCCTTTGTTCAACCAGGTGACTCTATAGGGGTTAGGATGTGGGATTCTTTACAAATTTAACTTGTTGACTGCCTCATTTAAAACAATATTATCAGTGGATCTTGAATCAATAATAATTTTGTAAACCTTACCTAAGATTTTGCACTTGATTCTAAATAGGGACCTCTTTTGGCTTGGTTCCTCTCTGATCGATTCTTTGATGAGAGTCCTTCTAATCATGAGATTATCTCCTACCTCTGAATCCAATGCCACTTCAACAGTCTTTCTACTTGAGGTCTCTTCTTGAACATAACTTACTCTTTTTCCTCCACCTTGAGTTGAAGAACTCTTTTCAGGACATCTATATACAGGATGCCCGAACTGATGACAATTATAACATTTCATTGAGGAGAAATAAGATCATCTTCCTTACCCACTAGATCTTCCTCTAAAATTATTGCTTGAGCCTCTACCCCTATTATAGCCACCTCTGCTACTGGTTGCTTCCCCTTGTTGTTTTGTGAGCTTAGCCTTGCCTTGGGTTCTTTTCTCTGAATTTATTCCTCCAAAGCCTCCTCTGTGACCTTGACCATCTCTTCCTCTACCTCTACCTTGACTTCTTGTATCATGCTTCTTCTTGAGATTATCTTCCACCTTGAGAGAAAATTGATAACATTGATGAACTATCCTTGGGCTCAAGAGGCTTATTTCTTCTTGTATGTTCCACCTTAACCCATTTAAATACCTAGCCACTTTTAGGATTTCTTATTCCATGACATGAGACCTAAGACATATCTTGTGAAAATCCTCTATATAGGAACCCACTTCTAGGTCCTTTTCCCTTAGGTTTTGTCTCTTCTTGTGTAACTGTACTTCATAGTCATCCGAAAGATAGGTCTCTCTGAATTTTTCCACCATTCCTATCCAAGATGAAATAGAAGCCTTACCTTCTTTCTCTCTCTCATTTTGTACAAACTTCCACCAAGTTAGAGAAGTTCCCCTCATCCTTGACTTGGCTACTTTAACTTTTTGGGCTTCACTAACATTTTCACACGCAAAGTGATTCTCCATCCCTTCTATCCACTCCATGACTAACTTTGCTTCCATTTTGCCAGTAAATAGTGGTATTCTTTCCAAGGAATTGCCACTCATGGCCTTTAATGCCCTCAAGAAGGGTTCCTCCTGTAGTATAGGGTCTGGCTCAGAGACTTTGTCTTCTTCTGCTATCTCTTTACCTTTGTCTTCCACTTCTCTAACCTTTTCATTGACTATTTTTGTCTTGGTCTCCACTACACGAAGCTTGCTTTCAATTTTGGCTAATATTTCCCTAAGGAGTCTATTCTCTTCCTCCTAATCTCCCACTTTCTTTTCTAACTTCGCATTGGTAACCATCTTATTGTCACCCGCTGAATCCAAATCTGACATACAATCTTTCTAGCTCAAGTCTTTAGGGCTCTGATACCAATTTGATAGGGTCACCTAGCACACACCTTTTCCCAACCTAGTTTCCTCTTCTTCCTAGGTTCTCACATGAATGTTCCTAGTGCTTTTAAGAGTCACCTCTAAGGTACCATCACTCCGCACTGATTCCTACGTGTTCTATCAAGTTCTCAATACCAATATCTTCTTAGGTCTCCTCACTTCTTCAACTTCAATACACCTCCAAGACATTCAAGAAACTTTGTAGGGGTGTGGAGGTCTTCAAACCCATGTCATCTATACATTATTGATACTTTCTAACCATACCAAGATCTTTTCTTCTTACCAATTTCCTCAACCTTCTCCAAACTAGCAATTTGGCCTTATAGCCCTTGAGCCCCCAATTTGGTCTCATATTCCTAGATTTTAGGCTTTCTTACAAAATTGACTTTAAGGACCTACCAAATAAATTATTTAATCTTCAATAATTAGTGTAACCCTAAGATATTTTATGGGTCTCATACTCCCATCCATCCATACAATACTTTTTGGACTCCATGAGGGTTTCATGAGGGTTTAGTGAGCTTTCCTAGGACTCACTGTCTAACTGATTCAAGAAGTGATTAAACAGATTGGTCAAGGTTCCATTTTTTTGTTGAGCCTCTATAGGGACCCAATACACATTTCCAAATTAGTGGATTCACTATTTTGATCCACCCCTACAAGTATGCTTCACAAACACTTACCTTGTTCCTAGTCGAGCATTAATAGGGCTCGCCTAGGGCAAGGTCTTAAAATTAGCATAAGACATATTTTTGCCTCCTTATTGATATGGTACACTGTACATAGGTTCCAATCTCATATCCAAATGGGCCATGATGATTCCATGGTGGGATCTCAAGAATGAACCATTTTTCTAACCCCTACTCTGTACAGGCCAGAGAACTGACAAAACACAAAGAATTTACAAAACCTACCTAAAATTCACACAAACACACCAAAATGAATAAGAAGAAAGGAAAAACACTATATTAACACAATCCAAACAAAAATAATGGAGAACTAATCCATTTGAGTCAAGTGGCTTATTGAAACACTGGTTGTGACAAAAAAACATTTTTGTTTGTATTCAAAAAAGGATAAAACTCCACCCAACCTTGGAATTCAAGCCTGAGGGTGTTTTTATAGTCCAACCCTCATGTTCTTATAGTTGGTTGCTCAAGACAACCAAATTCCTTCATTATAGCCCTTCAGACAAGATTTGACATGCAACTTTGCAAAGTTGCAAAAGTTGTCTTAACAACTTTGCAAAGTTGCAAAAGTTGTCTTAACAACTTTGCAACTTTTGCTTTTCATGTTATTCCTAGTGTTCCAACCTACCTAACATGATGGAAAGTCACTTCTAAGGCCATTTTAGGCTTACTTTCTCATACTCCGCACATTTTGGAGTCTTTTAGTACCTTGGGCTCTTTTCCACCTATCTAGGTTCCTCAAACAACTACGTACATCCTAAGACTACATAAGACTCAACCTTCCAAATCTAAAACACAACTAACCTATCAAAGCAAAAACATCACATAGACTCTATAGGAGTCCTTACTAACTATCTGACTTGGCTAGAGTCAGTACAAGTCAAAATTGGGTAAGGCATATGACTAATACCTTAGGTGCTCCTACACCATCAATCCAATTCAAATAATCTGGCACTGGGGTGGGGATGCAAGAAGTTGAGTCCCACTTTTGGACAAAAATGGAAGTGTTTTCCTTCTTTTTTTCAAATTTCCTGTCAATTGATGTCTAAATTTGAGGTACCTACAAATTGAATCTCAAAAAACTTTAGTAATATAAAATGTAGCTCTTAGAGTCTACTTTTCAAATATGTAATTTATTTAAATACCCACATGGTATAAATTTTTTTTTAGTAGGAATGTTTAAAACCCATGTTTCCAAAATGCTTGTTTTAGGACCATACCATAGTCGTGTACGACCACCATATTTTGACCTAAATAAATGAATTTTTGCAAATCCTTATAGGGAAATATACGTGAGTCACCAAATATTGATGAGCATATTTTTTTATTATTTTTTATTGAATATATTTTTTAATTAATTTTTAAATGACTATAAAACATACTTTTAAAACCTCTAGTGTATGAACACCATAATTTGATGAAAATTTTATATTTTTTCAAATTTTTTTTATCTTCAAGAGAATTATATTTAGATTGATGTCATATAATTCATTTTCCAAAAAACCTAAAAATAAAAAAGTTATTAAAGTTTTAGGGAACCTCACTATTTTACATTTAGGTACCACTTTTAACTAATGCATACTGCAAAAATAGTAAAAATAATCATATCACTATGAAATTCACATTTTTGAAATCAGGACAGTGAGAACTCTAATGGGTTTTTGTTTCATAAAATAATACGATCAAGAAGGCCCTCAAAAAATTATGACAAGGCATAAATTTGGCATTCCAGTGCCTTAACCAAATTTTTGGAGGTTAAGGCATAGGCTTGGTTCCACTAAACCTAAACCAAACCTATTTTGAAATGAAATCCAAGGTGGACATGTGTTTCCCACTCATGTCTTAAGAAACAGGTTCCCGTTATTTAAATTCAAAAAATGGGCACCCGTTTCTTAAAAAAAAATTAGAAGTGTTAAAATGCATTTTTAGTCATAAAAAAAAAGAAACAGACACCCATTTTTTGAATTTTGGATCAAGCACCTGAACCTAAACCGGGTGCCCGTTTCGAGCGGCATCTTCCAATTCTACAAGACTTTTGCCAAATTGGCACCCAACTTATTGCACTTACCCACTAACACTATTTTGTTGAGCACCAAATTTGGCGCTGGTATTCTAAAAATGTATTTTTATTTTCTTCATTTTCATGTAGCGAGCACAAAATGAATCAACCAAGCTTGATGCTCGGTCATTCCAATCCATTTGGAGATTTCTAAATTTGGAGAGTGCCAAATTTAGCGCTCACCAAATGCTCATTTAAGGACAAAAAAAAATTGCGCATCATTTTTTGTGTCACATCTTTATGCATTCGCCCTAAAGTTAATGATCCCTTGGTTTGTTGGTGAAGTTGAATGGTTCAAAATGAGCCCATCAAAGATCAAGCCTTGTTGAGTTCAAGGTTGCAACATCATAAGGGACAAGTTCGAGATCATGCTTTGAGTGACTTTGGCAAACTCGAAACCCTTAAGTCCTTGGCTCTTAATTGAAAAGATTTCAACCTATTTGAATTGATATAAAAGCCTTAAATCAAAAATAATTAAATGATATTATTTTTGTGACCTTTGAACATTTGACCCAAATTTATTAAAAATATATAGCAATTATAAATTTGTATAATAATCACATAAAATTATTCACTCGAATGTTGAATATAGCTCTCATAGAATACATATTTCTAATGTTGAATATAGTGAACCTAATAATTACGAGAACTCCAATTTGATCATTCATCTTTTTGTAATTTTTTATTATGAAACACGAATTTATCAGCATAAAGTATTATAATTAATAAAATTTCTTTTACCTATTTATTTTACCTTACTAAAAATTATAAACTTACTCAATAATATTTTTATTTTGTATTGAATCAATGCAAGGAAAAAGAATGACAATCTATAAGCATCCAAGAAAATAAGTATGAAAAAATTGTCACTACAACTTCTACTACAGTGACAATTCTTAGAAATTGAAAAACTTATAACATTTATTTTAACAGAGAAGAAGATATAAATTCCCTCAAATACAAGGATGTATAATGTGCAATATAAAAGGAACAATAGACCCCTCATCACAAATTACAATCAAACCCCAAAACCTAAACTACCTATTACAATCAAACCCAAAATTATTCACTCATATGTTGTGCCAATTAGCATATAAACCTCACACTTGCAAGAATAAATGTGACCCTCATCACCCCAAGCCTTTTTGATCCCCTTGATTACATTCTCACTCAGAAGTTCAACGCCCTTCTCCCTTGCTGTCACTACAGCAGAAGACGACCTAAACATTCCCAAATAGTCCTCCACGCACAAATCTCTCTGCATCTCCTTCACCACAGGGTTCTCCTCACCCCCCGCCCCACCAGGAAGCAGAGGTTTGAAGGGAAAGGGAAGAGTTTTATACCGATTTATCAGGTACTCAATCCTCGGATCTCGATATTCCCTTGACGCCCGCATAAATTCCTCGGTAATGGTATCCAGTTCAGGGGTTACAGTCGGGTAATGGTAACCCCACACGGCGATCACTCCACCCGGTTTCCTCAGAAGCCGCTTCACTTGCGAATAGAAAGTCTCCAGATCGAACCAGTGGACCGCCGTGGCAACCGTCACAAGATCCACCGATCCCTCTGCCCCTATGATCGACTGCAGATAATCGTCTGTGAGCACGGGCGGAGTTGCAATGTATGAAACCCTAGGGTGCTTTTGCGCCTGATTCAACTGTTGCTCGCTTATATCTGTCGCAATTACTCTGTCATAATGCTCCGCAATCTGTCATACAGAAAAGAAATTTGCATTTCAGAAATTTACGGATTCCTCTGTTCTTTGTATTCGGTACTTGACATTTTCTAAAATCATCAAATATTTAGATTGATAGTAGTATAATTTACAGGGAGAGGAATCTACTGCAATCTGTCAAATATTTAAAAATTGCTTTTCAAAATATACAGATTGCTCTGTTCTTTCTAGGTACTTATCAGTTCCTAAAATCGTTTTTTTTAACTGAAAGTAATAGAATTTGTAGAGAGAAAGGAGTTTATAGTCATCCATCACAAGTACAAAATTTGCTTATCTCCTCTGTTCTTTGTAGTTACTTATCAGTTCCTAAAATCTTATTTTTTGGACAAAGTAATAGAATTTGCGGAGAGAGAAATTTATTGCTTTCTGTTATAAATGCAACAGAAATGTATAGATCCCTCTGTTCTTTATATTAGGTACTTATCAGTTTCTAAAATCAATTGAAAGATAGAATTTACAAAGAGAGAGTAATTTACTGCAATCTGTTGTAAATTTTTAAAAAATTGCTTTTCAAAAATCTAGATTCCTCCGTTCTTTGTATTATGTATTTATCAGTTTCTAAAATTATCATATTTAGATTGAATGTAATAGAATTTGCAGAGAGAGGACTTTACACCTTTCATAAATAGAAAAGCTTTCTTTTCAGAATACAGATTCCTCTGTTCTTTGTATATGTACTCATCTATTTCTAAAATCGTCATATTCTGTATATGTATTTATCAGTTTCTAAAATGATCCTATTTTTGAATTGGAAGAAGTAGAATTTGCAGAGAGACGAATTTACGACAATCTATAATAAATAAAGAACTTGCTTATCAGAAATGTTCAGATTCCTCTGTTCTTTGTAATAGGCACTTATCAGTTCCTAAAATCATCATTTTATTTATTGGAAGTTTAAAAGAATCGGGGTTTAGAATGTGCAGAGAGAAGATTTTACCGCAACAGAGGCTTGGCCGTTGCCTGCGCCTGCGTCCCAAGCGAGGGAATGACTTGGAGTAAGAGATGCGAGTTGGGAAAACCAGGATTTCGGGTAAGTTGGTCTCGCGTCTGCGTATTCCTTTGCTTGTTTGTCGAACAGACCCGCCATTTTTATGCTCCGTTTGATTTCTGTAAATGCTGCTGCTCTGTTCTTCAAACAGATGAGACACCATAAACAGCCTTTGAGCTCTCATTTATTTATGGGACGATTCATCGATGATGTATGCACTGACGTTCTAGGTTTCAGCTTGGAAGTTCCGGATCAAATTTTTGTTTTAGGTTGGATGTTACCAATAGAAATTTTGGTCGGAGGTTGACTTTTGAACTGTTTATTCATCATGTGTTGTATGAAGATATTTCTGTTTCAGCAGATATTTATTTGATGAAGATAAGATCAACCAAATTGTTAGTTAAGCCGTAGGCGTTTTCATTTTGAAAGAGACCAGGCAAAAGTTTTTAAATCTACGATTGCAAGCGGTGGAGAGCCCAATGACTACCATTGGGTCCATCATCCTCCAGACAATCTGATCATTTTCGCTTTGTCTTCCCGGCAGTTTGTCCGCATACATGTCACATCAATGGTATGGTAGACGCCAGGCTTTGTACGCGTTTGCCCTTTACAACCTGCTTTCTTTGCATCTTTCATTATCCTTCTACTCTGATCTGTTCAACAGATGAATATGGAGATGATTGATTCCCTCAGATTCAATTTCCACACACAGGGCTGGCCTACACCGCACTCTGCCATATTTCCCTCCCCATCTAAGAAAGTAAGGCCCAACTAGATCAGTTTGAGGTAGTACGGATCATTTCTCACGCATCTGCAGGAGGCTTTCTTTCTCATTGCGGGTGGAATTCGACACTGGAGAGCGTCCCGCAAGGAGTTCCCATGATCGCTTGGCCTCTTTTTGCAGAACAGGGGATAAACAAGGTCATAATGGTGAAGCAGATTCAGGTAGCCATAGCTTTGAAGATGGACAAGAAAGGATTTGTGAGGAGAGAAGAAGTGGAGAGAGCGGTGAGGGAATTGATGGAAGGAGAGGAGGGAAGAAAGGCGAGGGAGAAAATGAAAGAGTTGAAGGGGAAGGCCTGGACAAATTAACGCAAATATACTGAATGTCAATTGATTAATTCTCTATGTATAGCATGAATGAAAATACTTGCTCCGATAAAGAGAAGAAATCAGCCCCCGAAGGAAATAGCAGAATCTAGAAATTTCTGTGCAGCAAAATAAGTTTTTGTTGACACATGGCGTGGAGGCGAGCATCCAACAAACTCATCCAATAAGATTTTTAGAATATAATTCTCTTTCTTTCGTGGCAGAGCAATGTTACTAAGTGGTATTGTGGATGAATTTTTTTATTTTTAAGTATTAATATGGGCGACATTTTTTAATTGTAAGCATCACTAATGTGATAAGTGAGTTGAGAGATAATTATGGGAATTTTATCATGTCTGAAATATTAAAGCATAATTTAGGAATATAACTTATATAATAAGTAACAAGAATATAGGTCTTTTATACAAATTTAATATTATAATATAGGATTTGAAGAGAAATTTTATTGTGGATTTTTTAAATAAGATTACTAATATTTTTTGGAGCTATCTTCACTATCTAATACAATAATCTTGTTCGGAAAGTCGACAATGAGATTTCTCCTCAAATCCTATGTCATATTGCTTGGTGATAGTATTGAATTTGTACATATCTAATATAAGACATATATTCTTGGTACTATGTGGGCTATATCCTAAGTTATAATATTTTATGTTTACTAGGCCAAAATTCTTGAGAGTACATGAAATAAAGTTGTAAGGATTAGGAATTTGTTCTAGGGCCTTTTCCAATTCTTTTTAAAGACCTACAACAAATTAGCATGTTGTGTAACTAGTCCAATTGTTGGTCCATGTGAAACACCGTATTAATTCTTTCTCAATGCATCCAAGACTATAAAGTTTCAAAAATAATGTCCCTCAAAGTTCATGCGTGGGTTGAGTTGCTTAGACTTCCTACCCCTATGTGGACATTTTAAGAGACAATTATGCAACCATTAGGCCATTTTATTTGTCATAACTTAGAACATCTCTTCAACACACAATATCATAAGTGGGCTTTTTGTTTGATGAAACACACACATTTATACTAAGAGGGGGGTGAATCAATATAAGATCATCTTTAAATAATTAAAATTTAATAATCACAATGAAGTGCACACATAAGAGACACAAAATTTTACTTGGAAACATTTATGAGAGAAACCCCGACAAAGTATTGTTTGTAGACAATCTTCTTACAAATTTTGTAAGCACTAACCCACAAGTGATGTCAACTTAGTAAGAGACACCAATCTCTTCTACCGATAGTCATCAACCTCTAACAATATGTTTAGGTCTTCTTGTAAGAAAATACTCTTTCAAAATCTGTCTTAAATGTTCTATAGATCTACCTTAAATTCTACTTACAAATCTATTACAAAATCCACTACTCCTAGGTGGCTTTCTATAATGAAATAAATTGCATAAGAATCATATAATAGGATATGTGTTGAAAACACTTGATAATAATATGTTACTTTAAGGGGGCAACCTCCTAATCCACTTCGAGTGGAATATCTCCAATAGTCTTCAATAACAACTCAACACTCAATATGATGATAATAATTGACCTTTACCTCCTATATATACCATAATTATGCCTTAGATGCAACCTAGGTTGACTTAAATACTTAAATGCAATTTTGAGGATGACCTAAATACACATATATGATTCTAATATTTATTATGTGCCTTATTCAAGTTATGGTAGTCACAAGCCAACTCCTCATAATACATTACACACTATTGAGTTAGGGGCATAACACCTTTTGAGGGTGTAGGCCAATTGATTGTAGTAGTTTTAGTTGGTCAACTCTTGATACTTCAAAGTGGATCCCGAAATTGGCTTTGGCGATTTATTCCAAGGAATAAATATAGAAGACAGGGAGTAATATATTTCTAATGTCACTGCAAACCTCGTTGATGTATAGGGTGAATCAAATGATTGAGATATTTTGCCTCATTCGACCGGTGTTGCTCTTGCCGCTTAAGAAAATTTATTTTATGTTGTTATAAGCAAATCACAGAGCTTTTAGATCAAATTTGCAATGTACAAATTGTCAAACATAGAATGGTCATGGTTATGAAGTTCAATTTAAATTGAATTTAAGATCTGCTCTCCAAAGCATTCAACTAATCACTTTTTGATAGACCTATTCCAAATTGCTCTTCAAACCTCCACTTACCAATTATATGTTTTTTGGAAACGTACAATATTAAATCTCATGTATTTTTGGTGTCTTCAGGTATAAACGCAAATTTAATGACTTATAACAATTTTTAAATAAAAATGATATTGTTGGGATTAGTTAATTGAAGAGTTGAGTGTTAGTTTTAACTTTTCTTATGAAAATTATTAAACATCATCCTCTAGTCTCATTAAAAGATATAAATTTATCGTTTATTAGTTCTTGCTAATGAGATGCAAAAATATTATTTATTGGTCCAATCAAATTTTAGAATTTTTGAACTTATTTGTATATTGTATAGTTTGATAATTTTAATATATTTAAGAAATTTAAATAATACTATTTATCTACATTTCTATTGGCTATGAGTGAAAATAACAATGAGAAAAATAATATTTTACAACTTTAATTAGGAAAAAAATTAACATTACCATCACCGTCACTTTATACCATTTAATATGCTTCTTCATATTCTATTTGACACATTACACTCGTTAGTGTTTTCTCTGCATTGAAGGAATTTCACATTCTAAGGTTACATAACTTTACAGCCTATTTTCAGAAAACCCCCATTTTTCTTGTAGTACTTTCCTTCTAAATAAATAATTTGCATTTTTTTGGGGTCATACATAGAGGAGGTTCAATAAATACATTTGATTGTGAATGTGTTTTCTTATAAAGACTAAACTATGTAATGTGGCAATCAAGACATCATTTTTTTATGATTTATGCTATTTCAAAGTATTTTGAAAAAATATTTATATCTTCTATTGTCATTATATGCATTCTATCAATAATAATATGTGTCACACTATCATAAATGTTCCAATAACATATTTTATTCACAAAGGAGCAAAATGACCATTAAAATGATCTTATCCATTCCTTTCTTCTAGGGAACTTTACATGTATATGCGCAAAACCTATCTGTCGCTCACAAAGCTCGAGTTCCCAGAAGTTGTCATCGTGAACGATTTTAGGGAAATCAGCAAAATAATCATTGTTCAAAACACATCTAACAATCATTTCCCATGCCTCCGAACAAGACGATAATAGGAAAAGTGAAGATACAAACTCGAAGAAGACCACAAATGGAAAAAAAAAATGGATGGTCGGGATATTTTGTATGGTCCTCCACTCTCTATAGACGATATCAACCATTGATCGTTCAATTTAGCTAATCCATCTCTTATGTAGTATATCAACATCATGATGAACTAGTGACAAAACAAATTAAAAATATATATTATTAATACTATTGTGTTCCTACATTAATTTTAGGGCTTAACATATTTTCCATTTTTTTTTTTAAATTTCATTATTTTGTTTCAATTTTACATTTATTGTGCTTATATAATTATTTTGTTTTAATTTTAAAGTTCCTAGAATTGTAATTATAATTATTAAATATACAAAAATAAATAAACTATAATTATTAAATATAAAATTATAGATAAATTTGTAATTTATAATTTATTCTTAAACATATGTTAAATTACAAAAGTATTTTATTTAAGTTTACAGCTCTGTATGATGGATTTTAAAATCATTTCAAGATATGTGTCTATAATTTACAGGAAATTTGGAGAGAATGTTGACTAGTCTCTCTCGTTTCATCAATAGCATCAATTTTCTTCATCTTTTAATGGAATTAGATTTTCTTTTTATTTCTTTTAAATTAATTAAACAATTTAAGTTTAACTAATCTATTATTGTCCTTTTCTTGTAAATTATAATTATTTATTATTCTATTTCTCATTTTTTACATTTATTAGATCATTTTATTTTTTATGTATCTATTTTATTAAATAATATAATCTTATTGAATTAAAATAAGATCTAATTTATCATTTGATTAATTATTTCTTTGTTACTTAATCTCTATATTACAAATATAAATCTACCTTTTTAAGTTAGCTCTTCTTTCATTTTGAAAATAGAATATTCTTCTATGTAAGATTTATTGGCATTAATCTTTGGATCACATCATGGAATCTAATAATAGATTATGAAGTGTGATCCACAACTAAATAATTCTTACACAATTTAATGGAGAAGATGAAAATATAATATTTGTATATTTTTCTTTGATTAACTATCCTTCATTTTAAAAATATAATATTTCTTTCTAAATTAACTCTTCTTCAATTATAAACTACTACTTTCTTCAACCAACTCAATATTCGAATGAAAGATTTATGTCAGTAATTAAAGCGAGTTTGAATTGTAATCTGTCAATTTTTTATAGGCTAAAGAGGAAGAGATAGGTTGATAAAGAGATAAGGAAATGTAGAGAGGTCGAGAGGGAGTGAAAAACAAAGGGACAAATACTTAAATGACCTTTCCATAACTTACGGCGTACCCATTGCACACTCAAGTGCGATTGCTAGTTTTATACAGTTTATTTGATGAAGATAAGATCAACTAAATTGTTAGTTTTATAGTGAAGATTCATAACAAAAAGTCAGATATAGAAAGGAATATGGAGATAATTAAGGCTGTGAGCTTGTGTTCCTTTTAAACTCTTTAGTCTCTTGGATGTCATTAAAATTATTCATTCATTCATGTGATGAAACCAAAATTAAAAAATAATAGCTTTTTGAGGTCAATTTGAAATACTATAAACTGTAAAGTAAAAATAGGTGTATCTAATATGGGTGTATAAGTCCTAAGGTTCAGTTTTCTTAATGAAAACTTAATATTAGCCTATTTTTTCTTTTGGATTTTTGTTTGTTGGTTCTTTGGTGGTCACTGAGTTGTTCTCAGCTTTGGTGTTCCATAAACATCATTAAAAAAATTTATTCATTCATCATAGTGGTTTCATTTTATACTCTTCAACTTCATGAATAAATCAAAAGTATATTGACAAAAAATATAAATTTTAAGTTATTGATTCCTATTTTAACTAAACTACTTATTTGTTTGTCCTTGAAAGAAAAATATGTCTTTTTTAATGGGAAATAATTAAAATATTATTTATTTAAAATGTTACAACATTAAAAGATTGATAATTATTGTGATGGGTAATCTTTGTTTAGTTGATTATTATGGCTATTAGCATCATTTATTTGAAAGTATTTATTTATTTTTTAAATATTTTTTTAATGTAAATAATTAAAATGTTATTAGATGAAATTATTTTGAAGGTAGACAATATGCACAATTTATTTGATGAAAATAAGATCAACCAAATTGCTAGTTTTATAGTCAAGGTTCATAACAAAAAGTCACATATAGAAAGGAGTATGGAGATAATTTTTTGAACTATATGTATTGACATACTACTATTTTTAAAATATTTAGGATAAAATATAATTTTATTTAGATATTTTAAAATTATAGATATGAATGTGTTAGAGTAAAGTATTAATTATATTAATTAACTTTACTCCCTTCTTAAGATGTCAACACTTTTAATTTTTTAGTTGTTTATATTTAAACACACATGCACTAGTTGATTTAAACTTATGCACTAGTTGTTTTAAATATAAACTTGCATGTATTAGTCTTGTAATAATTTAACTAATTATTACATGCACTTCTGCTTTTTAGGTTTTCCTTTCAAGGCTTTTGATCTCCTTTATAAGGATGATCCATTATACATTTAATTCATTCATTATTTGAGGATATTTTGTTCTTCATATTTTTGAGTCAAACCCTTGCCCTCTTCTTGTCTCTGCTTCCTTGTAACAGGTTTTCGTAGCAGGTGATCTTCAGGTTTTGTAGATTTGTATTGCTCAAATCCTACAGAATGTTTTTAAATTTTAATATATTTTAATATAAATTTAGAAACTTGCTATTATTAAAAAAAAAATAGGTGGTTATGTAATATATATGTTTCTATTTGGTTTATTATATATTCATATTAATTTAGAATCTTTTTTAAATAGAATATATAAATTTAAGTAATTCATTTAATAAATTTGAAATTTTTGTATATATTATTAATTTATGATATTAGAATGTAATGGAATGTTTCTATATTGTTTATTATATTAATTTAAAATTCTTTTTAGAATAAAGGATATGAACTTAGAAATTTGTTTAAATCTGAAAATGTTTTCATATATTACTACTTTATAATTGTTTTCTAATATTATTTTTCTCTTTGTACAAATAAAAGTTTCTATATTATTTATTATATATTATTAATAATTTAATAATAATTAATATAACTTACTTGTAAATAAATCAAATCGTCATAAAAATCATATGACAGGTAGGATTGATCTTCAAATTCCAAGCCTATGTGAGCTTTTGGTCCCTTTAAAACGCTTGAATGAAAATAAAATGACCATTAAAACTCTTTAGTCTCGTGGATGTCATTAAAATTATTCATTCATTCATGTGAAGAAATCAAAACTAAAAAGTAATAGTTTTTTGAGGTCAATTTGAAAAATTATAAAGTAAAAATAGGTATCTAATATAGACTGTTTGGTCTTCTAGACATCATTAAAAAAATTCCTTCATTCATTCATAGTGGTTTCATTTTGTAGACTTCAACTTGGTGAATAAATCAAAAATATATATTTTAAGTTATTGATTCTTGTTTTAACTAAACTACTTATTTGTTTGTCCTTGAAAGAAAAATATATGCATTTTTAAATGGGAAATAATTGTAGACCAAGTACTCTAGTGAAACCTTGTGTAAGAGCTCCTCAAAAGGCTTCTCCAATCCATGCAGAGTTCTCTTCAATATGCCTTCCATTTTGTTGGGAATGCTAACGATGCTATCTGTTGGTAGACCTTCAATTGGTGGCAATGATAGTTCCATCAAATTAACCATTTTGCTTCGCTTCAACAATCACATGATTTTAGAAATATCAATCAAGTTTTGGGAGGTGTAATTAGATCATAATTGATAGCTAGTAATCAATCCTTCTACATCCACATTTGAATGACTATGTTTAAGTGTAATCAAATATAAGAGAGACAACCAAAGCAATCAAATAATGGGCTAGATAAGCATTTTTCTTTTATTTGAGGCCATCAAATTTAAAGTTGTCTCAATTTAATATGATATAGTAGTTAAAACCTACTCTACTTAAACATTATCAAGTTCAACATTCAAACAACCAATAATAAGTTTACACCTTACCCATCTCAAAAAATGGTAAATGTATATCCGAAACTTTTTAACCAATTAAACATATTCTTCATCCAAACAATTAAAATACTTAAACTCTAATAGATCCAAAGACATGATAAAACTCAAACAAGATCTTTATATAAAATTAAAACACTTGAATGAAAAGAAAATGATAGTTGCCACCCATCCAAAATTAGAAAATTTTAATTTTATATATATATATATATAGTTCCATAGATTTTGAGTCGTACAAATTATGTTTGAACTTAGTCAAATTTAAAAATGTTGCTAAATGGAACTACCAAAGTATCAAATAACCTCTTTGCACTTGCAATGTCTTGAAAATATCATGATGTCGATTCAAGTTATGTGTAGTTTGTATTCATATGTTTATCCAACACAATAATGTATTTTTATTTCGAATTTTAGTGTCCAAAAATTTCATTCCTTGTTTTGAGTAAAATGTCTACCATTTGCTATAGAACACTATTCCCTCATTAAAATTACTCCAAAAACATGGCAACCCATCCTTTTGATTCATCAAAGACAGATTATTTCACATTAAATATACAATTATGGACATCTCCACTTAGATGTATTAGAATATGAAAATGCACTATTCTTTGCTGTTATAATCATATTTTCTACATCTTTTATAAATTAATATGTAATTTTGTAATATTTAAATAAATAAATTATTATAATAATCATGTCATAATATAGAATATAATTTGAATAATATATTTTGAAAAGTATGATAACATCAAATTTTAAGATATATTATGGGGGAACACCCCACAACGCAACTGTAAGTTGCGAGCCTCTCAATTGGGAGGTCTTGGGTTCAAGTCTTCTTGAGCCCCTTGTTGATCTTGGCTTTGGCCTATTACCTATCAAAAAAAAAAAATTAAGATATATTGTGAATTGATATTCATAAGGTGGTTGAGAAGGAAGTAATAATGAAGTTTTTACAACACAAATACAACCACCTAACATTTATCTTAGGTTGAAATCTTTTGAACTAAGAGAAAATGATTAAGAGGTATCCATTCCATCAAATTTCATCTTTATGGTGTCAAAACCTTACATTCAAGCCTAGTAGGCTCATTTAGAACTATTCAACCAAATAAATAAAGCGAGAGATTATTGACAAAAAATATTTTAAATTATTTATTATTAATTTAATTGAAGTTATTTATTTATTTCAAAAAGTTTTTTGTTTTTTTTTGTTTTTGTTTTTTTATCAATAAACGGCCGAAGCCTTGATTTTATCTATTTAAAATTTATCTTTTTACATTTTCCTCCGTTCGTGCGGGCACTGGTAGGAAAGAACGGGGAAGAAAACCTCCAGTCTGGCCCGGGACTTTTGTCCAAAAACAAATCAAGTTTAGAGTTCCTACAAGCGTAGGATTACATAGCTCCACTTGATGGAGTCGAAGAGGGCATTTCCTCTTTAGTACAGATTAATGGAGGCATACCTCCATGCTAGTGAACACAAATATATTAATCTTTTATATACAATGGTCTTTTCAGAAGAACTGATAAGCATTCCCATCCTGTGTCGTACATTTATTTAGATTGAGATTACATATACCTTGCTCTTATCTTTAGAACTAATGAGCCTTCCTTTAATTTTAACTGTGCTTTTGAAAAATCATTTTATTTTCTCTCAACCTCGCTCTTCGAGTATTTGTCTTAGCTTTGATAAGTTCTTGAGCCTCTTTTTCTTTATTTTTTCCTTTTTGGTCTGTTATGCTTTCCTTGTATACCTGCAAAATAGAAAGACACCATGCGACCTCTATTCTCCTAATCTACAGTTAATTAATCATTTTCATGATCCAGTCCTCATAAAGCTAGTTCAGGTTAGGTATTGATGCAATTAAGGAATTTCAAATCTTAATCCATGAGTTAGTCTACTAAATAAAACATTACAATCTGAGTCCATTTCTTATTGACAGTCATGCTATGAACATAAGAAATTTATGGGTACTTTACGAATCTTTTAATTTGTCATAACATCTTCTGTTTTAAAGATTATCATTTTTGTGATCGATGAGACTTCATTGTAGGTTGGCATGCCCTTAATATATGATGATTGTTTTGCCTAAATGAGATGTTAACTTCTTACATTCCCTATCTTGAAGTCTGCTATGTAAGAGGGCAGTATATATATGTGTGTGTGTTTGTGCATGTTTGTGTGTGTATTTTTGCATTTTAATACTATACTCGCAAATGTATCTATACTTGTTTACCTTTAAATTCATTTACATTTATTTACATCTAATCTTGATTTCCAATTTTGAAATCATTTTTCTTCACCTTCCGAGTTCTTCTTTCAAACTCTCATGAATTTCTTCAATTTCTTGCCCGTCAGCTCCTAGGTTAGCTAACTTATCTGCATCTATATTGCCCTCCCTGTAAATGTGATTCACTGTATAATCTCCTATAACTTCAAGAGATTCCAATATTTGTTCAATAGCACTATTCAGATTCCAGTTCAACATTCTACCCTGTCTTATTGCATTTATAATAATAGTTGAGTCTCCTTCAATCGCAATTCTTTTAAGCCTCCATTTTTTGCACCAAGCCAGACCTAATCTTATAGCTTCTATTTTAGCTTCGTTATTTGTCTTAATTCCTATAGGTTTTGCTAACCTTCCTAATAACTTTCCTTACGCATTATGTAAACATATCCCTATACCCGCCACCCCTGGGTTTCCCCTAGCTGCCCCATCAAAGTTCAACTTAATCCATCCTTGCTCCGGTGGTTTCCATTTACAATTTGCCCTTGATAAGGATTTATTGTCAATGCTAGATCCAATCCAGGGAGGAACTTTCAAGCCATACCACTTCTTTCTCTGGCTGTTGTCTTCTAGTGAGAATTCCATCATTGATTGTCCCATCATATTTCTATTATTTGTAATTTCTACTATATTTGCCTCTAATTTGTTCAAAAAACTCTCAATGTTCATCCTTTTATCTTGAAAAATCCTACGGTTCCTTTCCTTCCATAACTCCCAGATTAACAGAGATGGGATTATGTATCTCATTTTACTGTATAAATCCTCCTTACATGATCTTTGCCATGAAATAAAAACTTATGTGATATCATTTTGAAGAGCAGTCTTCAGATCTAATTTCTCCAGAACCCAAAGCCAGCATTTATTGGCATACTCACAATTTAACAAAATATGATTAATCGTCTCACTTTCTTTCTCACACAGGGCACACCTAGAAGGACCATGGTACCCTATTTTTTCAAACCATTCAGCGGTGAGAATCCTTTTCTGTAAAGCTGCCCATGAGAATAGACCTGCCTTAGGAAGACAATTTCTATTCCAACATAGATCAATGGGAAGACTGGTGGGTGGATTATCTAATCCAAAAATAACTTTGAAACCTTCTTTTGAGTTGTATACACCACTCTTTGAGGCAGCCCATATAATTGTGTCCTCCCCAGAGCGTGGATAGAAGTTTCATTCTTGTAGAGCCTTGTTAAGTTTATTCTGGAAATCAAGGGGAAGTCTGAGTTCCTCTAGAGATTTCCATGCCCAGCTGCTACCCTCACTATTATTAATTTGTGAAAAATAGTCTTTAACCTGCTCTCCCTTACTTTGTTTGATTAGTTCAATTAGCTGATCATTCCCAAGAATTTCACGTAGGGCCGATTTTCCACCCCATGAGTCATCCCAGAAAAGAGCCTTATCCCCGCTTTTCATGTCCCAAGAAAGGGACTCTAATACTATGTCTTTACATTCTTTTATGAAGTTCCATATGCGTGAGCCTGTTGGATAATTATCAGAACGAAAAACACTTTCCTCCTCTTCTCCTAGTAAGTATTTATATCTTAGTATTCTAACCCATTTTGCCTTTGGGTTTTTAATCATTCTCCATACTAATTTCGCCCCTAAGGCCTTGTTTTGAAGCGTAAGGTCTTTTATTCCCAAACCTCCTTCTTCTTTTGGCTTACAAATCTTATTCCAAGCAATTAAAGCTAGTTTAGATTTCTCCTCCGACCCTTGCCAGAAAAATCTCCTTAACTTTCAAGCAATCTCCTTATTAATACCTGTCAGGATTCTCATGCTCATCATCTGATAGATAGGAACTGCAGAGAGGACTGACCTGATCATAACAGCCCTTCCCGCATTTGATAACCATTTACCTTTCCATTGATCTAGTTTCTTGGAGATATTTTGAATTGTGCTTTCCCATAAGTGATTTGATTTGACCCCCTTATCCAGAGGTAAACCTAAATATCTACATGGGAAGAAACCTTCTTTGAAGTCTAGAATACGTTTAATCTCATTCTTTCGTCTCTCTTCAGTATTGATAAAAAAAAATTCTGATTTTTCCTCATTTATACATTGTCCAGAGGCGTTAGCATAAGTTTTTAAAATTTCTTTGAAAGCTTGAGCTTCTTCTAAAAGCGCTTTTCCAAAGAGGAGATTATCATCGACATATTGTTGATGAGTAGTAGCCTCGACTCCCGAAGTAATCTTGATTCCTTTAACCTTATCCTCTTCCTGAAGTTTCTTGATACCTCTCCCTAAAGCTTCTGCCATAATAATGTACAAAAAAGGAGATAACGGATCTCCCTGCCTCAAACCTTGAGAACAGCTGAAAAAGCCTTCAGGAGACCCATTCACCATAATTGAGAAGTGAGGGGTGGAGATGCATTCAAAAATCATATTGATCCATTGTTTTGAGAATCCAAAAGCTTCCATACATTTACACAAAAATCTCCAGTCCACTTTATCATACGCCTTACTAATGTCTAACTTAATCAACATACTCAGATCCTTATTATTTGTTACTGAATGTATAGCCTCATGAGCAATAATCACTCCATCCAAAATTGACCTATTAGGGACAAATCCTGTTTGTTCTTCGGATATAATCAATGGAAGAAGTTGTTTCAATCTGCCTGCCAAAGCTTTTGAGAAGATTTTATACAAAGTGTTGCACAGGGAGATAGGTCTGAACTCATTAAATTTCTCTGCATTGACCTTTTTGGGAATAAGAGCAATGAATGTGTTATTTAGCTCTTTAAGAATATGTCCTGAGTTTCTCATTCCCTCTAGAGCATCAGTAATTTCCTTGCCCATAAATGACCAACACTTTTGAAAGAAAAAAGTTGGGAATCCATCAGGACCAGGGGATTTATCCGGGTTCATTTCCTTTAAAACCTTGAGTATTTCATCTTCTGTAAATGCAGCATTTAGGAGGTTATTTTGATGCGAAGTTATTATACAAGGGATGTTTCTTAATAGCTTGGTCTGGTTCAACAAATCCACACTCCCTAAGTTATTCAGAGATTTATCAAAGAAAGAGACTGCTAAATCTGCTAATTCTTCAGGATCCTCTATTGTATTACCATTGCTATCTTTGATTTTGGAAATCTTATTTATATTCCTTCTAGCTTTGATGCTATTGTGACAAAATTTGGTGTTTCGGTCCCCTTCCCTGAGCCATGTTTCTCTCGCTCTTTGCCCCCAGAAGGCGCTAATTTGTGAAAGAGAATCATAGTATTTACATAATAGTTCTTGCTCTTTGTTATCATCTGAAGTCTGTTTACCTTCTTCAGTAATCTCCTTATTCACATTTTCCAGCTCTTTTTCTATAAGATCTCTTTTCACAAATATATCCCCAATAGTGTTCTTACTCCATTGAGACAAATTTCTTTTTATTAATTTTAGTTTCCTTATGACTTTATATATCTTGGAGCCTTCAAATCTTGTCTCTGTCCACCATTTTTTAATTAGATCCAAACATTCCTCATTAAGTAACCACATTTTTTCAAATCTAAATGGGATCTTTTTATTCCTGATTGGTTCCGAAATTACTAGTTCTATAGGAAAGTGGTCGGAACCGGCAATAGGTAGTACCTCATTAGTTAGATCAAAGTCAAAATTTCTCAATTCCCCAATAAAGAAGAACCTGTCCAGTTTTTCTACTATTAACTCTGTGTCTTTTCGTTTGTTAGTCCAGGTGTATTTCCCTCTGTCTGATTCAATTTCCGAAGCCCCTATATTATTTATCCATTCCTGAAATTCTAAAGTAGTTTTTGATATGTGTTTTGTCCCACCCAGTTTATCTCCCAAGGATAGGATAGCATTAAAATCTCCTCCTAGTATAAATGTATCGTTCGGGAATCTTTCAATATAATCCTTAACCTCCTGCCATACCATTCTCTTTTCATGTAAGAATTTTGGAGCGTACATGTTTATTAGATTAAATTTTAAATCTGATTTTAAACTTTTGATTTGACCTCCCATCCAATTTTTGTGTTTTTCATGAATATTGAAAACTATTTCTCTTGGATCCCAAATAAAAGCAATCCCACCCGAAGCGCCTTTTGCCTCACAACCTATTAATTCTCTAATCCCTATGCTCTTTTTTAAATTCTCATATCCTTCATTAGAAAGTTTAGTTTCTTGTATCATAGCCATATTTGGTTTAATTTTCGCTAATTGCCTTATTACAAGGCTTCGTTTGTTAGGGGCATTTAAACCCCTAACATTCCAACTAATGATCTTCATGAGGACTCGGGAAGGATCTTCCCCTTCCCAGAGTATAGAATATCGATAATTTTAACCTGACCTAGCGCCATTCCTTCCTTAGCTCTTAGTTCAGCATGAGATTTTCTACCTCTTGGTTTGACTAGTTTCCCCGTATCAGCTTCTAACTTGCCCTTAATAGATTTTCCTAAACCTAAAGTTTTTGTATTGTTCTTAACGATGTTCTCTTTGTTTTCCTCACAGAGTTCCTCTTTCGATAGAGAGCCTAATACTCCTGTTATTATATCATTACTCCTAGAATCTTCCAGAATAGAGGCAGGGTCTAAACCTAAAAAGTCTAGCAGTGATCCTTGGTCAATGGTCTCCACTAAGGGGGACTTTTCCATTTCTTCTTTTTGCATTTCTTTTAACTGATGGAAAGATTCAAAATGGATGAGTTCTGAGTTTTTATCAATATTAGGAATATCTGCAATCTCTATTTGGGTTCCTGCATTAACATTTATAGTTCTTAACTCCACTTCGGATTTCCTCCCCCTCTTCTTTTTAATTCTATTGATATTAGGGGTGCTCAGACTTCCTCTTTTCATTGCTGTTCCTAACTACCTATCTTGGTTGGTGATGCCAAAAAGGCCTTCTATGGAGTCTTTAACCAATGAGAGATTGTCGTTGGGTTTGATTCCATCAATGGTTGTTGCCATTCCTAATTGTCTATCTTCATTGTAGTTATCTTCTAGGCAAATTCTGATCTCTTCCTCATTCTGATTCCTTGTATTATTAATTTCTTTTTTCCTACCATACGAGGGATCTTCTCTTTCATTAATATCCCTTTCCATGTCTCCTATCTCGTCTAGATTTGGAAAGCATTCCATTTCCATGTCTTCTTCTCCATTTTCCTGAGTATTATCTGATGCCGACATCTCTATAATGCTTTTAATTAGCAAACTTTTTTGGTGCTGAAGTTCCTCTTTGTCACATATTTCATCTATAAGGGTGTCCATTAACTCATTGGTGATCTCAACTATTTCTTTTTCTATTTTTTGGTTCTCCTTAAGAGGTGATCTTTCTTTATCTTCTGGACTGTTGGAGATTCTATTCGGGCTGTAAGAGGTAATTTTAGTGTTAATTTCTTGCTTGAAACTCTGAGAACTAAGGTTATTCTCATGTTCTATGGATAAAGGTAGGGGAGATTTGACCTCAACATTTAAGGTCTTATTTATTGAAATTTCCTTTTCTAGAGCAAAAGGGGGTTGACACTCAGAGTCTGAAGGTTGTGAGGAGATGCTAATCGGATTAATTTTCTTAGGAGAAGTCATAGTGAAACCTCCTTTTTCTAGGTTAAAGCTCTCCTTCAATTCTGATGTCTTCTGAATATGAGTGTCCATTAGTCCTAAATTATTGGTTTCTAGATCATTTGTTTTTCTTTCTACAAAATCTTCTAGAATAATGGGGTTAATAATAATAGAGTTAGAATTAAAGCATACTTTAATGGGATGTATCCATTTTTGATGATAGTTGATCTTTACTCTAATGATTTTTTCATACTGGTTATTATCATTATCAATAATGCTTAGAAAGTCACCAATTTGTTTTCCTATTAATTTGATAGTTTCTACATCAGATAATTCTATAGGCAGATTTTTAAGAACTATAGCTTTTTCTACAAGAAAGTCCTTAAGTTTAATTGGATTGAACAAGGGAACCCAGTCAAAAATATAAAAATCAGAGTCTTTATACTTAGCTAACCCTTCATTTCTAATTTTACTTTTAACATTTCCATCTTTACAATTAATGAAAATAAAATTTTCTAATAAGATAGATATACTTACCTCATTCGAGAGTTGAGATTTCAACCAGGCTATCAGATCTGTGGTAGAAGTTCCTACTCCAGACCATCGGCAAATCAGTCCTGTATCTGCAAAAGAATTTTGTCTCTGTTCTATGCATTTTCCATCTAGATCTATTCTAATCATGTTAGGATTCTGAAAGAAATTACCTATTCTTTTATCATTGTTACTCTCCATAGTTTTATTACACTTATGAGGGGGCATGCATACCTGTATGTTTTGTTCCTGAAACTTCCTTAATACATTGTTACTTGTTAAACCTTTTGGATTCTTTCTGTGTGTTTGATCCTTCTGTGGGTAGATCTCTAAGACATTGGTATGGAACTTATTTTGTCCTACCTTATGGCCTTTCTGGGGGGGTGAATATCTTCCATTATCTTCCTCTCTAAGAAAATCAAATGGGTTATTCAGAGATAGATTAAAAGGACTATGAGATAGCTGATACCTGTTAACCTTTTTCCTATTTTTAATTGTCTGCCAAGTGGATTCGTTCTTCATTATGCAAACGGGAGGTGCTTGAGTAGGTAAGATCCTGCCTTCCCCCTTAGCAGATAGGGGTTCATTGGTTCTACAATTTAGATTGTACTCAGGTCTTCCCACCTTAGCAGCCCCGATGCTTATGCCTGATTTTGCATATTTAGTCTTGGAATAGATATTTATTTGTCTGTCCAATGCCTTGACTGAGAAGATTCTTAGCTTACCATTCCCTGTTTGCTTAGGGATTAAATTGTTTATTCTAAGTGCATAACCAGGATTCTCCTCCCTATCTAATCTTTTTTGTTGATCTGCTAATCTTTTTTGTTTTTCTGTGAATTCTTTCAGGTGATCATAAGTAGGATGTTCCTTTATAGGCTTCTTGCACTCTTTTTTCTTATGGCCATAGAGCCAACAGTTAAAACAGTAACTGATGAAAGCCTCTTTCTTCTTTGGAGAATCAGAAACCAATTTGGGCTTCTCAGCCCTAAGAAATGCCTTATTGTGATCAGAAGCATCCTTCCTAGGGTTCGAGTGCATGAGACCTAGGTTTATTTGCCGCTGAATGAGAGCAGACTTCCTTTTAAGATGAAAAGTTCGCATTTCACACCAGTATCGTCACAACTTTTACAGTGCAGACATTTACTCTTATCCCTGCCGAGAATTTCAATTGTCCAGGAAACCCATAAATCTGGATGAAATTGAGAGGACACCACTCTTTCCTGCAATTCACAAACCGCTGCAACTCGACCTTCGATCTTACCGCAGAAGCCTCTGAATTTTTGCTTTCCGCTTAACAATGCCTGTATATCAATTCTGTGAACTTAGAATGGCACGTCTGTTACTATAGAATGATTCCGACAGCACTGTTGTAAATGTTTTCGATTGTTACAAATGTCGCTTCCCTACTTGTGCAGCCAGAATGATGGAACACCACAGCTCAGAGAAAGTGAAACTGCCACAAACAAGAAGAAACACTTATGACACGTGACAATGAATACTCAGTACCAAATTGTTCTTGTCCAGTAGCAGGGGACAATGAAGACCTGCATAGATTCCAACTTCTGTTCTAAAATATCAAACTAAATACTTGGCCACGATAGCCAAGTTTGTAGTTGCAAACGCGGATAATATTGCTCGTCTTTACAACATCTACTCTGAGGAAGGAGTTCAAGTTTATCCTTCTGTTCTTCACGATAATGATATCTTCATTGGATGAAATAATTTTTTTGAGCTATAGGCTTCCTCAAAGAATCATGCCGCTGAAGGAGAGTCCAGAATTGCAGTATATGGTATTCTATATAGAAATTAGAAAATGTTATAGCATATGCAAAGCAAAAAGCCCGACTCTGTGAAGGACGCCAGATATGACCTGTCGGGATGTTGCAGTGCAGTAAATGAGAGTCCGTAGCCTAATAATGTTCAAGCGCCCACGATTTCAATTAGGGTTTTAAGCCGAAAAGCACCCTCTGATATTATTAATGCTAGTATATGTTTTCCACCTTGCAATGAAGTCCAATCTGCATTCAATATGGAGAAATCGCTGCCATTACATGAAGTCGCCCAGCCTCTAACATGCTTGCCACCAATGCAAATACAAATCGCTGCCTTCTGTGGAAGAAAATCGCATACAAACGAAAAACTTATTCATTTCAAAAAGTATTTTTAATGATAAATAATTAAATATTATATGTTTAAAATGTTATAGATAAATTAAATATTATTTATTTAAATTATTAGATTAAATGGCTAATGTTTTTTTTCCTTTCGTCAAGCAAGAGTTAGATTAAAGGAAAACTAATTAGTAGGAATTATAGTAAGGAATAGGTAATTATATTGATGTAACATTAAAAAAAATTATTCAAATTGGATTTAATATTTTTAAAACTATTGTACCATCCTAAATTGGAAGCACTTCAATTTAGTGATTGTTTAGCTCCTCTTTAGTTGGTCTTGCATTTATACTTGCACTTTGAAAACATTCACTTAGTCTTTTTCTCCTTTCTTTAATGAAATTGGGGTAGGACCTAACACAATCCTCCTTAATTTCCCTTTAACCTCTTGTACAAAACTCAAGGTAAGACATAATCTCTAGGCATCCTCCTCCCTTTTCATCATTTCAAGTTTTATTACCTTTTCGGATCTCATTTCCCACTTTTCTATGCAATTAATTCTGGATCTGCTACATTGACGAGACCCCAAAGGTTTTGGGGACTTTGTGCCTCTCGAGGAGGATGGCAAACCTCATCATCCTCCTGGAGACATATTTTTTCCTCTTTCTCTTCCCAGAGGTTTTTCATCTTGAGACTCGGGGATATTTTAAATTATTTGATTTTCCCACTCACGGTAGTCAGTTAATCATGGAAATTCACTATAAATACCCTATCTTGGATCATTTTGTGACAAGGAAGATAAGCTTAATCTTGTGTTGACATCCCAATCTATCTTGGTGCAATTTCAAGGTGAAGACAAAGGTTTTCTCTTATTCATTTGGCACAAAGGTGATCTATTCTTCTACATTCTTTCAAGCATTCAAACACTTCAATCAAGCATTTATATACATCGTGGATTTGCAAAGGGATTTTGAAGATGGCTAGGAATACTTTAGCTTTACAAGCTTGGTATGATTTCCTTATTATGCTCAGATATTATGCTTTGTTGCTTCATACTTCCACACACTTGCATTTGCATGTTAGGGTTTTCACTTTTATGGTTTGATCTTAGCATTTTCATTACATTAGATCTTTTACATTCTAGATCTACTACTTTAGGATTCGAGAGCACTACACACAACACTTTTTACCTAACGACTATTTGTAGAGGTGGGAATCACCAAAATGGGGGTTGACTAAGGCAAACCCCTATATAGCCACCCACACACACACTTTTCCAGATTTGCAAGTATCACAGAATGACGTAGAGCAGGGATGGAGGATCCAATAATGGATAGTAAAAACCTACACTGTTGATTATAACAACAACAATTGTAGCGGAATTCAACACTATAATGTTCAAAATAGAATTTCATTCAACATGCCCGGTTGTAAGGCCTTCCAAGTTTCGGCCTATTACAATGAAAAAACAAAGTATCGGCAAGATCTCACAAGATCCAAGGAACCACCAACTAGTTCAAATCTGCAATAGGTAGCCTCTGATAGGAACAACCAAGATAGGATCTAAACTTGTACTCACACTTCCAAGCAACCCCTTGTTGTCCTAAGCCCGCAGGCCACTAGTTCTACTACAAAGTCCCAGATTCACAAATCTGCTTCTACTCTACTCTTCCATCATATCACTACACATTATACATCTTTCCTAATGATCTAATGATCATCTACCACTCAACTAACTACTAAACATCTACCCAAGCTCTCAATATATAGCCAGCTAAGCCACAAGTCGGCCAGCCAGGCTTTAATTACAATATAGGTCCAGTCCAATAAGAGAAACCAAAACTAATGCAAGAATGATCAAAACTTAATTCTCCTTTAGATTTAGGTCCACACATGACCAAAAAACATTCCCTTAACTTTTCAAGGCCCCATCTCATCACACGGAACCGCACAAGAAGAAACACTCCACCTTTCGCATGAAAACTCGCAGAAAATAGGTCCTCGAGAAAAATGGTCATAAATTTTTACTCATAATGAATTAAGAGTTTTTCCCTTGATAAAAGATATTAATTCAGGTCCTCTTTAAGGCCCTAAGAGCGCAAAGGTTGATTCATCAAGGATCAAGGTCTCCATGATGCGCAATCAGCACCAAAATTGCAGGAAAATACTGCTCCGACGGCAAGGAAAACAACTCTAAGTTTGAAACAATTCATCCAATATCTCCCAAACCATGCCACCTCAAGAGCTGAAACCTTAGACATATCTTCCACATACATAAAGGAACAAACTCCTTTCAGCGCACATTCCAAAGATCTCCACAGATCATTGCAGCACAAAATATCAGAAAGCTGCCAAAAACAAAGTACTACATCCCTCTGCCAGGGAATTCCTCCAAGACTAAGAAAGATCTTTAGGAACCCAAAATGCTCTTGCATCAGACTACCCAGGTAAATAGAAAGTATGTCCCATAATTTAATCTCAAAAAAATTATCTGGAATAAACTTCATCTTCACAATAGGCTTCCAATCCATCAAGGACAAGAGAACAAATCTAAAAATCAACCATCTATACTTCATCCATTCAAACATCATGATCACATGAATCTCATTAATCCAATCAGCATACCACTGATCATGACAACCAATATCAACAACAAGAGTATCCAACTCCCCAACAAGTAGATCCAAAGTCAAATCCACATCAATATGAAATCCCTCATCATCAACATCACATATATGCAACTCATCACAAGACTTATTACTGTCAACCACCAATTCAAGTCCACAACCAGAAAATAAGATCTGCACCATAACATTGAACAAAAGCAAGTCACCAACACCACTATCATGAATGTGTTCAACAATAGATAACTCATCACCAACAGCAATCTGATCATACCCAACTAGATGCTCTGCAATCTCCATGTCAGACACAACCAACTGAACATGAAAACAAATCTTCTCACCAGCCTCAACAAGGTCAACCTCAGTATCAGTAAACATAGGTATCTCAGCAACAGTCACAAGTTTCTCTGTAGGTTTCATGTCAAAGTCCACCAACTGATCACAAAAACCAATATCACATACCTCTTCAACCTCTATACTATCACAAGCAACCTTGTCAAGATGTCTTCTCTCTTAGAATTTAGGCCAAAGCTGACCCAACTTCTCCATAAAGTTCCCTTCAAAGTGCAACTGCCTCTACTCGGTGATATGATTGCAAGATACCAGTTGCCTCCACACACTCGGCGATCTACTGTTGATCTTCACAACTTGCCTCAATTTGGTGATCTATTCACTCAAGAAAATCTTCATCTCTCACATCAAATATGCTCTCCTCAGAGGCGTCTTCAAATCAAGGTCCTGGTGCAAATAGCCTCAACTGGTTTACACACTCAAGATCTTCAAGCTCTGATACCACTTGACATAGGGAAGAGATGGAGGATCCAATAATGGACAATACAAACCTACACTACTGATTATAACAACAAAAATTGTAGTGGAATTCAACACTATAATTTTCAAAATAGAATTTCATTCAACATGCCCAGCTGTAAGGCCTTTCAAGTTTCGGCCTATTACAATGAAATAACAAAGTATCAGCAAGATCTCACAAGATCCAAGGAACCACCAACTAGTTCAAATCTGCAACAGGCAGCCTCTAATAAGAACAACCAAGATAGGATCTAAACTTGTACTCGCACTTCCAAGCAACCCCTTGTTGTCCTAAGCCCACAGGCCACTAGTTCTGCTACAAAGTCCTAGATTCACAAATATGCTTCTACTCTACTCTTCCATCATATCACTACACATTCTACATCTTTCCTAATGATCTAATGATCATCTACCACTCAATTAACTACTAAAAATCTACCCAAGCTCTCAATATATAGCCAGCTAAGCCACAAGTCGACTAGTCGAGCTTTAATTACAATATAGGTCTAGTCCAATAAGAGAAACCAAAACTAATGCAAGAATGATCAAAAATTAATGCACCTTTTAATTTAGGTCCACACATGACCCAAAAACATTCCCTTAACTTCGCAAGGCCCCATCTCATCACATGAAACCGCGCAAGAAGAAACACTCCATGTTTCGCATGAAAACTAGCAGAAAATAGGTCCCCGAGAAAAATGGTCATAATGTTTTACTCACAATGAATTAGTAGTTTCTCCCTTGGGAAAAGATATTAATTTAGGTCCTCTTTAAGGCCCTAAGAGTGCAAAGGTTGATTCATTAAGGATCAAGGTCACCATGACGCGCAATCAGCACCAAAACTGCAGGAAAATATTGCTCTGACGGCAAGGAAAACAGCTCTAACTTTGAAACAGCTCATCCAATATCTCCCAAACCATGCCACCTCAAGAGATGTGACCTTTTCCACATACATAAAGGAACAAACTCATTTTACACACATTTCAAAGATCTCCATAGATCATTGCAGCACAGAATATCAGAAAGCTGCCAAAAACAAAGTACTACATCCCTCTGCCAGGGAATTCCTCCAAGACTAAGAAAGATCTTCAGGAACCCAAAATGCTCCTACATCACAAAAGCAAATTGAATTTCATATCTGAGTGCCCATTTTTGTGAAGATTCTAGATCTGATTTCTATTATGTATTCTGAGACAATCAGGAGGAAGTCGAATGTCGACTTACTCCTAAGATTTTGACTGAAGAATCAACTAGGGATTTGCATTTTCAACTCCTAGGACTATTTCAGTACCTAGAGGAAGGACCAAACTTTGACTTCATCCTGGCCAAGTTGACATCCTCTCCAAAAAGTCAACTTCCTTCTACCAGGTTGACTTCCTCTTGTGTTCATCAGATTTATGGATTTTGGTGGCCTATGCCTTCCTATTTCAGACTCTATGTTTGTTTCTATTTTGGTATTTGTCTATCATCAGTTATCAAATTTGCATTTGGTCTTCTCCTACAATTCTTAGAGGTAAGTTGTGTCATTTCCTAGTGCTCTTTAAAAGTTCAAATTAGATCTTATTTTTTATTAGGATTTCTTGTAGACACTCTTGTTTCTTGCATGAAAGAACACACCTACATATACCTTTGATCATACTTAGGTCGTGTATTGGCATTCTTCTCTTGCCAATCTAACCTAAGTCCCCTAAAGGTTATGTTTGGTGACTCACCTTCTTTGTCTTGTGTTGAATTTTAGTGTGTATATTGGCTAGGAAACAAATACCCCTTAAGGCTATAGGCTTCCAATCTACCCCTAGACAACTATATATATTTTATTCTATTCTATCTTTGTCTAAAATTGATTCTTAATATAATTATATTGTGAAGTGGACTTATATTCTTATCTACTACATCATTGCTCCAAAGGTTTTTTTACTCAAATTATTTATGATGAACTAACGGTTTAATTTTTATAATTCTTTTCCTACACACTTTCAAATACATTTCCACCTTAATATGTTATCTACTACCACATACCACAAACTTACACAACAAAACAATTGCATCCTAGTACTATGAAAAGTTGTAGACCAAGTAATCTAGTGAATCCTTATGTACAAGTTCCTCAAAAGACTTCTCCAATCCATTAGAGTTGTCTTCAATATGTATTCCATTTTGTTGGAGATGTCAGTGATGCTCTCTACCCTTATTGTATACCATCTTTAAAGGCTAAAATGTGTTACATTTGGGATCATAGCCTATCTAGATATAAACTAAGATCTCAATTGTTCAAACAAGATCATTGACAAACAATAGACAAGGTTCAACTTTAGTCCTAAAAGGAGAGTTGAACATTTTAATTGGTTGTTCCCTTTTTTATAATGTTGAAATTGAAATGGATATGTAAGATCTAGTTTAAATGACATGAAATTGATAGCTTTCACTAATAACAATGAAACATGGAATTCAAAATCTACATAGTACCTTAGATATGGAAAGAGGAGATAGAGAGGAACCTGCAGCTAAAATCTAGGACAGGAAATGTTGGACAGGGTTGGAGGGTGCCTTAGTTTGAGAGTATCCAAATCAATAGTAAGTTCCAAATTCCAAATCAAGAGGCCTTTTAGTTTTGTCTCTTTGAAAAATCAACTAAAAGGTGTAAGATGTTGTCCATCATATGTCTTTGTCTTCTATCACACATGTAGCACTCTTTGTTGTTAAATTTGAACCTACCACATGAAAAATGGAAAAAATGGTTGTGTTGTAAAGGGTCTTACCTAAGTTGAACCCTGAGTTTTTGTTTTCACCTCCATTACAATAATGATTGATGAAAAGAGAGCTTATCCTCATAAAGGATAGAGACTAAAACCTTAATGGAAATTCTTGGAAATTCACAAAATGTTATCTTTAGATATGAAACCCTTGGTTTGAAGTCTCAAATAAGGCTTGATGTTTCTTGAATGGTGTTAATATATGCCTTCACCATGGATGAACACATAATGATTGATCTTTGATTGTTGAAACAAAAAGGTTGACTTGAATTCTTAACTCCTTGATAGTAGGCATGTGCTCAATTTCCTTGCGTATTCTTGATTGAATGATCATAATAAGACTTCTAAGTTCAAGTGAGAGAGGAAGTTGTATTTATATGCAACTTACACATTTTCAGAATTAATTTTTGGGGAAGGCCAACATTGGGGAGAATTCCCACTACCTAAAAATTTGACCATTACAATTCAAAATTTAGGGCTAAACTACTTGGACAAGGGTGTTTCACACCATATTCCACCAAGATAGAGACACCATGAGCCCTAATCCCAACAATTTGAGCCAAAAAAAGGTCATGTATAGGGGATCGCACCAATTTTCTAGAAATTATCCTAAGATTGAGCACACTCATTCTTGAGCTAGGTACATTAGGCACTACCACCAAAGAGGGTCCAAAGTAAGTGTAAAATTGCAAAGGGATGTGATTTAATACACTACAGTTAGCCCCCACTTCATCCAAAGTGTGAACTTATTCTCATACTCTTGGTAAAGTAAAGAGAAACAAAATATATACTTTCATCAAGACATCAAAGAGACAAGACAACACCAAGCTTTGCAACATGGTAGCCCCTATGGTTTAGGACCTTATCAATCTACAATAATATGATAAAAGACAAGTACAAAGTGAGAAATATGATCAACATTGGTAACACATACATATCACGCAAAAACAAATAGGTATTGTATACACCTAAAAATGGTCATCTAGACTATTAGCCCCTTTTGCTAAAATCAGCAATTGCTTATTCTTGATCAAATCCTAGCTCTATCATTTATTCGATTATTTTCTATGGGCTAACCATCTTATCCTAAGTCTTTATTTATTAAAAGGAATATTCCCTCCCCTTTTAATAAATAAAAAGCCCCCACTTTTCCTCTTATCCTAAGTTGCACAAATAAAGCATTATTCTTATTTTATAAAAAAGGGAAAAAGCACTTTTTGTCTCATATGAACACAAAAGTCAACTCTTATTTTCCTATTGGAGGATACTTGTGCACATGGATTGCTCCTCTTTTAAGCTCCACCGTTGATTAAATCTTTTGCCTCTTAATCTCCATGGCCCATTCCTTTTTCATTCCCTATAAAAGGAGAGCTCTCTTCCTCATTTACACACATAATTTTTATGTTATTGTTATGCTACAAGTTTTCTAGGTCATCTTGGAGCTTTTGGAGATATTATTGCATCTAGGGTTTGAAGATTTGGAGCATTGTTGGCATTCATCTTGGATCTTCATCAACACTCTATCTTCTTGTCTTCATTCTTGCATCATCATGGCTTTCTTGCTTCATAGTTAGATTTCATTTCTTGCATAGTAGCTTCATTTTCATGGCATTCTTAGCTTAGATTTCCTTTATGCTTTAGATTAATCCATCTAGTTTAACTAGGAGGCTTTGTAATACTTGCATCTTTCATTTCCATAGTTTAGCTTGCATTTCCATTCTTAATCTAGCTTGCATTGCATTTCATTCTTGATTCTTGAGGATATTGGCATTCTTGCCCTTGTCTTCATTGAATCTCCCATTGCATGGTTTACTAGCAAGGTTATTGGCTAAATAGCTCTAGCTGAGAGCATTCTTAAAACCCTTGCACTCCATGCTTAGGGAGCTATGGATTGATTTGTGAGGGCTCATTCTTGAGTTTCCTTGCATGTAATGATTCATAGAAGTGTGACACATTTATAGCACACATTTTTGGCGCCCACCGTGGGGCAGAGTAGACTAGCTTTGTCCCTTCTTTTTCTGCATTTTCGTCATTTTCCGTCAATTTTTCGGCAAGTTTTTAGCGTAATTTTTGTTCTCTAGTTTTTTGTCTCAGAATATTGCGCGATACTTCTCAGGTATATCGCGCGATATACCTTACTATACGCGTGCGGTACTTTGCACCCGAGAAGAATCTCATGGTAGTATTGAGGTATATCGCCTGGTCTCGGGTGAAGTATCACCTGGTGTTGGGCGAAATATCGCGCGGACTAAAAAGTATCGCCTAGTGTCGGGTGAAGTATCGTGCGATACTGTGTCTGAACCTGGCAGTGAGCTATTTTTAGGCTATTTTGTCTATCTTGCAAGTTTTAGGTTCTTAGCTATCTTTTTGAAATTTTCTGAAATTTCCAACGTTTTCAAATCCGTGCCTCTGGAAAATGGGTGCCCATTTTTTTTGAAATTTTGCAAATGGTATCAAAAGTTTAAGTGTGATATATCATTGGAAAGGTCTTTCCAAGCCCAATCCAACCATGATGGTTTCATTTTCAGATTTTATCATTTGATCAGTTATTTTTGCACATTATCTAATTTTTTTTTCATGTACTAATCATTGTTAGATTTTGGATTTTGATTCTCCTAACTCTTGTTGGTCTAACAAGTTGTGGTTGTAGGTGCTTTTTGCTTGAAATTTGCTAAAATCGCATGTCAAAGAGGGCTACTAATGGTTTTTGCAGGGCTGCCCTAAGCATAAAAACCAAATCAAGTGCTTGTTTAATTTCTTTCTTTATTAAGTGCGGCATATACTAGTTGTTTCAATAGGCACTTAATACCTTGTTGTAGAAATTTTGAGGTGGTAGGAGAAGTATGCTCTTCACCTTTAGGTGAATCAGAAAATCTTGACCCATCTTGAGGTTTTGGAAGCAAAGGGGTAATTGGATCTTGTTTGGTGTGTTTGGGAGAAGTTTTTGAGATAGGGGAGTATGCTCTTCACCCTTGTGGTGAATCAAAAACCTTGAACCTCAAGAATTAATCCACTCTTTGTTTAGCTTAGGATCTTTTAACGGGCCTGCTCTTGAGCAATCAAGAGGAACGACCCAAGTGGGGACAACCTTGTCATCATTTCCCTTGGTGGCGAGTGATTCCAACTCACTATAATCTCAAGGCTATCGAGGACACAAAACCTTGGTAGACATAGTACTTATCTTCGCTTGATGTGAGTAACTTGTGGGATTGTGACCATGAGGAAAACATTAAGCAAGAATGCTTAAGGTACTCTTGAGGCCGCGAGATCCTAGTCCTTTATGAGGAGCAAGAGGGGTGCTATGAACGAAAATCCTTACTACGAACCATTAGATAGAGGCCACCTTATTTTAGCCGCTTAGCTTCTTGGTGCAAGGATTGATCCAAGTGGACTTACCCGGATCACCCCAAGATACTCACCATATGTGCTCCTTTGGTTGTGTTTTTGACACTTCCATGACAATGCCAATATCTCTTGTGGGCAACCACTTGGTGTGAGGCAAGGGAGCATCAAGTTGTGGGCCAAGTTGTTAAGTAATGAGCCTTGTCCTTCTAGGTAGTAATTGCTTGAATTGTCTTCGATTGTGCTATACCAATGTAAACGTTCTCAACATTCAAACAAACGGTAGCATTCATAAGGTTCTCTATTTTGATATCACAAGTGCTTGTCTTGGCAAGGTTGCTTTTGCCCTTGTTTCAAGTGTTCTATGACATGTTTGATCCCATACTGTTTGCAAACTTGTCTTTTATCTATTGCTACTGCTTGTCAAACTGAGAAATTGCACTGTTCAATCCACAAATTTGGTCCAAGCGCTTCAAAACTGAGTTTTTCACGTTCACTGGTCAAGAGTCATATGATATTGAAGTATCCTTGCATACCCTCAACCAAGAATCTTGAGTCATTTCTACTGTCCTGTCATTGCTACAATTCGGAGTTGCTAAACTTGCACTTTAACCTGTTGTAGAGTGTCCTTTTCTGTTCTTACCTAAAACTAGTTTGTTACCTACATGCTTAGATTTGTTCTAGACTGAAACAAATGAGCTAAAACTATTGGATTTGAGTTTAACAAATGCTACTCTTGATCACTTGTCGCATCACGGTTACCTCTCTAGCTACTTGCTTATTGAGCTTCTTGCTCGCTGCTCGGCTTTAGTCAATTGATTGTTGTAAGTGCTTGAGCACTTTTGACGAGCCATCTCTCTATTGTTCTACTTTGACAAGTGATCTTTATTAGCCTTGCTTATCTCAAATCTGAGAAACTTTGTCTCATTCTATTAGTTGACCAACATCTCTTTTCATGCCGGTTACAACTCGGTCTCAATTTGAGCAGGAGAGTCATCCTCTGTTCAATTATACACAGTTACCTTCTCCAACTAGACGTTCAAAAGCACCCATTAGCAACAACAGTTCTAGTTCTGACCAATCTGAGAATTCTAAGGCTACACCGTGGTATAAAGGAGGTTTCCTCTTTTCCACATTCAAGACCCCCAAAAACACAGACAGTGTCTCACTCACTTTGACTGAACAAGAAAAGTTTCAACTCTTGCAAGAACACTTTGAGCGTAAGGATAATCAAGCGCGCTTAGACAAAGAACACAATCAACAAAGGATGGATGCTACTAGGTGCATGGCTTATAGAGGGACATTTCATGAGCAACCTGAGACTAGTAATCATGAGCATAGACCTCTTTTTAACAATGGCAATAATGGCAACAACACGCCACCAAGATCTCCTCCAAGGCCAACTTTTGCTATGCCTTCTTCACCACCTAGACCTCCTCCCTCTCAACATGAGGCAGAGGCTAATGATGAGATTTCTAGTGAGGATCTTATGAGATGTGAACAAGATGTGGATTTCCAACAAATGATGCATAAGCTTTTAGAGCGTAATGGTGATCAATATTTTCAATATATGACTTCTAGAGGATACAAGCTTCCTCTCGGGTATGATGTCAGACAAATTGTCCAACAAAGAGTACCAACTGAATTGGAAGTCCTTCAAGAAGAATTACGTCGGACAAATCAACGCCTTACCCAAATGGCATTAGAAAGAGAGCCTCCAAAGGTCTCTTTTGTACAATCAATTTGTGCTCTTCCTTTTGATAAAGATCTATACATGGTCCCATTTCCTAAGGATATTGAGGTTCCTAAATATGACAAGTATGATGGAAATGGTGACCCTCATGACCATGTGCGTCATTTTTATGCTCTTAGTATGGACTTTCTTCATGAAGAAACATATCTCCTACGCTTATTCCCTCGAAGCTTAAGAGGCCAAGCTTTGGAATGGTTTGTGAAGTTGACACCTCCTTTGAAGACTTTTGATGAGTTAGCTATGCGCTTCACACAACACTATTCATACAACATCCAACAACCTGTCACCGTGATAGATCTCGGTAATCTAAGACAACATCAAGGTGAGCCATTTGCAACTTACTTACAACGTTGGAGGTCATTGTATTCTCGATATCCTCGTCAGCTACCCGAAAGAGAAAAGATTGACATTTTCGTCAACACACTTGTGCCTGAGCTATTTTATGATCTAAGGAAGCAACTGTTCTCCTCCTTCCATGACATGGTTGAAAGTGCATATCGGATTGAGGATGTAGCTATAAGAAAAGGGGATATTGTTATTAATAAAGATGCTAAAGGCAATGGTAAAGACAAGAACAAACCTTGGAATAAGAACAAGTCTGTTGTTAATGATGGGGTTGTTGACACTCCTAAAGCTAAAGAGCCTACTTTCAATCTTTCCAATGCTATCTATGCAGCAAAACAACAAGAAGCTAGCAACACTCACAGTGCTCCTAAACCTCAATATGCAGATAAGCCTAAGAAGTCATGTCGAAAGTGAGTCTATACCAAGTTGGCAGAACCTTACGATGTGATCCTTAAGACTTTGGTTGACAATGGATATCTTATGCTTCCTGATAAACCTGGTAACTGGGATCCGATAAATAAGCCTGATTGGTGGAGAGAGGATCATTACTGTCATTATCACAGAAACAAGGGACATCCAACAGATAATTGTTTTAGGCTTAAGGATGATATTCAGGATCTTATTGAGAACGGCACAATCTCCACTAATGGCTTAACTAAAAATTCTGATCACACAGCTTTCAAAGATCCTCTACCTAAGCATGATAAGGGGGAAACCTCTCAAACACATAAGAAGAATCATGATGCAAAGATCAATTACACGTATCCTTCTAATACACCTGTGATCAACATGGTAGAGCCTGTTGAGAGCGTTCTAATGATGAGGTCTCAAGATGATAATAAAGCCAATCATGGTAAGCCAAAGTTAGTCTTGCAAACACGTGGTAGTTCATCTTCCCAAAGTGAGACACTGAATGCTGTTACTAGGGGGCAATCCAAGATTGTCCTTAAAACTGCGCAAGATCCCAAGCAAGCTTTGTCTTCCAAACAAGTGGCTCCTTCAGCCACCCCTAGCTATGATCTTGTCCAACATTTACAAAAGACACCAGCACAGATATCTATCCTTGAGTTGCTTCGGTTATCCCCTTCGCATAGAGAGATTCTTGATAAAGCTCTACGTACAACATGTGTTCCCAATGACATTGATCCAGATCAATTTCAGGCTATGGTCAACCACATTTCATCTCCTCTATCTCTCTCCTTTTCTGTAGAAGATGACATATCTATTGCTCACCCACATAATCTAGCTTTACACATTGAAGTTCTAGTCTACAATACCCGAGTCCGCCGAGTCCTGATAGACAATGGTGCAGGGTTAAATATTGTTTCTTTCAATGTCATACAACAATTGGGTTTGTCAGAATTGGCTGTGGATTCCAAGAAGAAGATTACTATAAAAGCTTATGATGAAGTGGAAAGATCTTCCAAAGGTCTTGTCACGCTGCCTGTCCGAGTGGGCCCTATCACAAAAGATATTAGCTTCCAAGTATTGGACATCCCACTCGCATATAACATTCTTTTGGGTCATCCTTGGATCCATGACATGCAGGCTATTCCTTCCACTTATCATCAGTGCGTCAAATTTCCATACAATGGCACTGAGGTTGTGATTCCTGGAGACCATACTATTGCTATCAATGCTCTTGCTGCTACTGAAAAATTTGTTCCTCATAATGAACCTTTTGTTGATCCTAGTACATCTCTAGCTGCTGCTGAGAAATCACTTAAGATGATGAGCCTTGGTATGGGTGAATATAAACTGGGTTCTTTTGCTTCTATACCTGTTTCTCCTAGGTCATATGGGAGACCTTCTGATCAGATGCAGCCTTCCAGTTCTGCTATGGTGATCTTTGATACTTTTGTTCCTTCATCCATTCCTTTAGAAGCAGAAAGAGAAGAACAAGCTATTCAAGAGTGGATCTATAGAGAGGATTCTAGAAATACTCCCATGCTTAGTAATTCAGAAACAGATACAGACGAGTCACCGCTACACACTATGGCTCAAATGGGAGATGATATTCCTTCTACTTCACTCCTTTGGGGAGCAGAATGTATATCTACTGATGATATGGCTGAGGCCTCTATGTCTAGAACCTATGTGCCTAAAGAATCATTGCACTATGATAGATAACATCGCAACATTGCACGACTGCTACAAAGAGGTGATCTCTCACATAATGACATGAGTATCTCTACTTCTCGGCATCTTAAGCCTCTTCCAGAAGATCCCCCCATGATAGATATGGATTTTGATGTGGTTCATACCTCTTGTAACCCACCCGACGTAGTTGATGAGTCTTGTGTTGGGTCTGATGAGTTTGTTCCCCGTATTGCCTTAGTGGACTACGTTGGTCCTCCTATAACGAATCTAGATCTAGCTACTTTTGGAGCCTACCCTATAAGCTCAACCTCTCTTGTTACCAGAGATGACATCCCTCACATAAATGTTATTGAACCAGTCACTCCATTTCATCTTGCATCAACACCTGTTACTTCTTCCACCAGCGAACTAGCAACAAAAAAGATTGAATCAGAAATCAACCATCACAGTCATCAAGTCAAAAGAAAAGAGCAATGGTCGGATGGCGAAAACCACATTGTGGTGGTATCCGAACCTAAGAAAAGTAAAAATCAAAATTTGCTCAAAAATAATGAGTCTCAAATAAAAGATGACAAGCTGATTCTCTACAGAAAAATGGTGCACTACTTCAAGCATGATCTCATATCTGTTATACTTCAGCCCATTCCTAGAGTTGAGAACAAAGTTGCTAATGCCTTGGTTACTTCGACATCCATCTTACAAATGAAAAATCATAAATCTCGCTTCAAGTTCTTGGTGGATGAATTACGCTATCCTGCTCACAAATCTTACAATCCTACCATCTTTCCATGTCTTCCACCTCATACTCCTCCATGCCATTCTTTCCGCCATCCCTTACACTTTGCCTTTGTCTCTGGTGACTTGTATAGGAAGGGTCTAAACGGAACTCTCCTTAAGTGTCTAGAAATA
Organism: Chamaecyparis obtusa; assembly: GCA_027943335.1. Taxonomy (NCBI): domain Eukaryota; kingdom Viridiplantae; phylum Streptophyta; class Pinopsida; order Cupressales; family Cupressaceae; genus Chamaecyparis; species Chamaecyparis obtusa. The sequence goes on along the minus strand of BSBK01011092.1, from coordinate 107,144 downwards.
GAGGAGTCAAAAAAAGTACTAGTTGAAATCCACGATGGCATATGTGGATCACATTCTAATGATCCTCCACTAACTCAGACATTGCTTAGGGCTGGTTATTATTGGTCGAACTGGTTGAGACCTCCTATCATCACAGCTGTAGCATTTGGGCCTGGGGCCTATCAGTTCTCTACATCAGAGGAAGCAGATCTTTAATGCCCATTTCAGTCTGGGGCATTCCTTGTATATACTTTATGATCCTGAAAAAATTACAAAAAAAATTCATATATGATGCTGAAAAAAACCTAAAAAGCATATAAAGTACTAAAAAATGAGCATCCTAGTGAAAACCTAGCAATAGGCGCTTTGATGTCTCACCAAAAAAATCAAAAAATTCAAAAAATTTATAAAAAAAAAATTGCAAAAGTGCCTTGGTGAAAACTTGGAAACAGGCGCCTTGGTAGCAAAAATACAAAAAAAATTATAAAAAAGTCCTGAAAAAATCTATCAAGTGGTGAAAACCTGGAAACAGGCGCTGCTTGAGACCCTCTGCACCTATGTCTATCAGTCTTGCGTGGTGCTCTTTTGCTCCACTTCTCGCTTTGCCTCTCCTAGCCTGGAATTGATTCTTATCTTAAGTCTAGGGGGCATATGTTGCTTTAAGCTTATCTTGGGTCTCTTTGTGCGTCTGGGTTTCTTGGGCAACTTGGTTCCAATGGTGTTTTTCAACACTACCCTTGCGTCGAGTGTTTCTCAACACTTATCAGATGTCCTACCTGCAGTCTAGTATGATACAATATTTCTCACTGGCAGATGTGATACTCAAAGTTTGACTCTATGACCTACACACACGCACTTGACTTGTTGAGATATGTTGACTTTATTTTTCTTTGTGTGCTGTCTATGAAGATTTCTTTGATGAGTGGTCTATCCCTGAGAAGTTTTCGAGATGCATAGCTAGAAGACTGAGGGTATGAGAACATGTTTTATTTCTTTATCTGCTTGTGGGTATATTTTGTTGGTCCTCACTGTCATGAGCATTTATGCTAGTCTTACTTGACACTATGGACCTACAAGGTATTATCCTTGATTGTTTCGCGAGTGCATGCTTATAGTCATCTTGACTTTCTTGTGTCTCGATGCGAGCATAATCTTGCTATATCAAACTTAGGTAATCTCACTGCACTAGTCATCTTGACCTACATGTCTTTGATGCCTAGGTGAGATTTCCACATTCCTATCTGATAAAGATCATATTCATATTCACATAGTTATGCTAGTGTGTATTGTATGATCTTGCGACGCTACCAATAACGCTCGATGATGAATATTAGATGTCTATTGGCTTTGTAACCTTGCAAGTAAACCACTTTTCATGTAGCTTGCATTTCTTAGGTTCATGTTAGTTTAGTTTTGCATCTTGCATATGGAGAGAGCTCTCCTTTATTTTTCATGGACTTGTTAATCAGCTGAGCTCACCTTTCGCTTCTTCCCGATCATGTCTTTCACTTTCTTGTCTTTCATATCACATCATTTTCCTTTCATTTCGGGATCGAAACCGAAATCCAAGATCACCTTGATCATCCAAATCACCTTTTCCCCCTCTTCCACACAGTTGGCTAACCTTTTTGAGGCCTGATCCTTCGATCTTCGCTGGGGCATTCTTCACCTCTTCATCTCCATCTCTTTCAAACTTCCCATCTTTCATTCACTTTCAATCCCAAGTTCCAATTCTCCCCCTCCGTGGTGTTTTCGGGTTGAGGGACCGCTTGGTTCGTGCCCCGGGTCCCATGTGTGGGGCATATCTTCACTGCTTGATGGTTATTCTGTTCTCTTTCTTCGATTATGATTTCTAGTGATTTGATCATGCTGCTCTTGCTTCTGCCTTCCCTCTACCTGGATTTCACTTTCGATCCCGAGGGGGCAGACACATCATATCTTATTGGTTATCTCTTTCCTAAGTGTTCAGTACTGTCGCTACCAGGCTGACCATGCAGGATTTGCTATTTTTCTGCACTTCATTCTTTGGAGTCAGATCGCTATTTGCTTGCCTTCTTGGCTTTCTCTTGCTTTCTTGGCTGATCTGAGTTGCTTTGTGATCCCAAATCGATCTCACATTTCAACTTCATTCTTTGACTACATGTGTTCCCAAATCGATCACACATTAGTCAAAGAGGGGCAAATGTATACACCTAAAAATGGTCATCTAGACTATTAGCCCCTTTTGCTAAAATCAGCAATTGCTTATTCTTGATCAAATCCTAGCTCTATCATTTATTCAATTATTTTCTATGGGCTAACCATCTTATCCTAAGTCTTTATTTATTAAAAGGAATATTCCCTCCCCTTTTAATAAATAAAAAGCCCCCACTTTTCCTCTTATCCTAAGTTGCACAAATAAAGCATTATTCTTATTTTATAAAAAAGGGAAAAAGCACTTTTTGTCTCATATGAACACAAAAGTCAACTCTTATTTTCCTATTGGAGGATACTTGTGCACATAAATTGCTCCTCTTTTAAGCTCCACCGTTGATTAAATCTTTTGCCTCTTAATCTCCATGGCCCATTCCTTTTTCATTCCCTATAAAAGGAGAGCTCTCTTCCTCATTTACACACATAATTTTTATGTTATTGTTATGCTACAAGTTTTCTAGGTCATCTTGGAGCTTTTGGAGATATTATTGCATCTAGGGTTTGAAGATTTGGAGCATTGTTGGCATTCATCTTGGATCTTCATCAACACTCTATCTTCTTGTCTTCATTCTTGCATCATCATGGCTTTCTTGCTTCATAGTTAGATTTCATTTCTTGCATAGTAGCTTCATTTTCATGGCATTCTTAGCTTAGATTTCCTTTATGCTTTAGATTAATCCATCTAGTTTAACTAGGAGGCTTTGTAATACTTGCATCTTTCATTTCCATAGTTTAGCTTGCATTTCCATTCTTAATCTAGCTTGCATTGCATTTCATTCTTGATTCTTGAGGATATTGGCATTCTTGCCCTTGTCTTCATTGAATCTCCCATTGCATGGTTTACTAGCAAGGTTATTGGCTTAATAGCTCTAGCTGAGAGCATTCTTAAAACCCTTGCACTCCATGCCTAGGGAGCTATGGATCGATTTGTGAGGGCTCATTCTTGAGTTTTCTTGCATGTAATGATCCATAGAAGTGTGACACATTTATAGCACACAGGTATGACATTGTTTACATTTTATGTGTATACAACCATGTAGGGTTAGAGAATGAGAATCCCTCATATGTGATGGGGAAATAATATAAATTAAGCATACACCAATGGCAACAATATTATGGGACTAGTGATTTTGGTGTCATCTAGTGTAAATGAAGTGTAAGAAACTGTAAAGGAGCTATATGAATGTGGGTTCACAATTTTTTTGATGAGATGATTATGAATTCATGGAGGGGATAACATAGTCAAAGTGCACGATTCATGGATTGGAAGAAGATATAATGGCCATCTCAACTAAACTAATAAATTGATCCTTCTTCCTAGTTATGGGTTTTATGTTATCTTTTTGAGAAAGTGACTTATGTCACTTATTGCATCTAAAGTTAGCTTTTGGGCTTGATCTCTATAAACGTTAGGTAAATCCTAACTTATTCAGAAAAGTAGTTATAAGAAGTAATTACTTAGGTAGTTAGTACAAGTGATCACTTAGGTGGTTATACTAAGTGGTTACCTAAGTAATTACCTTAAGTAGTTATCCTAAGTAGTTATGTTAAGTAGTTGCAAGTAAGTTATTCTCTGAGCCTATAAATACAAGGTTAATCCAAATTTAATGAGACTCTTATATAGGGGAAACCTTGGAGAATTTTTCAGATAAACTTTTGGAGAACTTATATGTTCTAATTACTTTGTATAGAATGGTTTATGAACTTGTATATATTTGTAAAGATAATAAAGGATGCATTTGAATCATATGTTTTAGATTTCCTATGTTATCATTACTAATCTCATGTTTTTTAAATTGGTAATCCTTCTATCTCATTGTGAAAATCATGATTTATCTATTAAAATGTTTATAGTTTGTGCAATTGATGTAATGATACACAAGCAGACTTTGGTATCTCGATTTGAAGGTGTTGAAGTAGTCTATCTCTTCGTATGTTGAGATTCATCATCCTTAGTTCATTACCATTGCACGTATAAACATATTTGGTGATAAGCCTATTTGGTATTCATAGGTTTTCCAATAGGGTTTATGTTATTCATCTTTCTTTAGTTTTTGTCTTTTCTCCTTTTTATACTTTCAATTAGAAGTATATAAAAACTACAAATAACCCCATCATACGAGTGAGTTACCCCTCTCACACGCAGAGAAAGATCAACATTTTACAATGATTTGTTCATCTATTAGTACAGTTGTAACTGCTCCTTGGGTGAACATAGTCAATTTTGAAGATGATTTCATAGTGAAAAATGTAAATTTTATTAGCCCATTTCTATTTTTCACATGAGATAATGTAAATCAAAACAGAATTGAATATTTTTAATGTAATATTGTAAATTAAGAATTATTATTTTTTGGGAATTAATTAAATATTATTATTTTATTATACAAATGAAGGCATGGGGCTTAATGAGTTGTAAGTGTAACTCCCAAGAGTGAATTTAAGAGATTTTATGATGGTTATGATAGATTTGATGACAAGTTCCTAAAAATAGTTGATTCTATAACAACTTGTAAGAGGAGAGTTATTGACTATTTTTATGCAAGAATAAAATGATGGGGCCTATTTTGAGAGAGAATTTTCAAGAATGTATTTTATTAATATTTATTTTGGCCTCTTAAGATGTTTACTATTGAGATCTTTTGTCAATTCATCTTCTCAAACTTTTGTAATAGTACTTATATTTTACAATTCCTTCTTTGATGAAATTTCATTGAGTGTAGGAATTAGTAGGCAAAAAATTCATTGATTTCAAGAGGAAATATTACATAGAGGTTGCATATAATCTTCAAGGATTTGCAAGATTTTGTAGGTTGTTCAAGTTGTGCAATTTGGTTTGTTTGTTGTAGACTATAGGTGAAGTTGTGTGCAGTTTATTTTCACTATGGTATGAATTTTGGATTGTTTTTATTTGGTATTTGTGATCACTTTGCTACTATATAAGACCATTTTTTCTGTTTCTTTGAGTCATTTAGATCAAATTCTAGTGTTGAAGGATTCTCCTTTTATTTATAAATAAATAAATAAAATAAAAATTTGTCATAAATAAAAAAATTATGCCATGGAATTTACTGCAATTTGTCATAAATAAAAAAAATTGTGTTTCAAAAATGTATATATTCCTTTGTTCTTTTTATTAGGTACTTATCAGTTTCTAAAATCATCACATAATTAGATTGAAAATCATTCTTAAAATCATCATATTTTTAGATTGAAAGTAGTAGAATTTGTAGATTGAAAATGGTTCCTAAAATCATCATATTTTTAGATTGAAAGTAGTAGAATTTGCAGAGAGGAATTTACTACAATATGTCATAAATACAAAATTTACTTATCAGAATTGTACACATTCCTCTGTTCTTTGTGTTAGGTACTTATCAATTCCTAAAGTCATCATAGTTTTAGATTGAAAGTAGTAAAATTTGGAGAGGGGGGAATTTACTGTAATCTGTCATAAATATATATAACTGTTATCAGAAATAAATAGATTCCTCTATTCTTTGTACTAGGTAAGTATCAATTTCTAAAATCATCATATTTTTAGATTGAAAGTTAAAGAATCAGATATTAGAATATATTTATATTTTTTGAAACCCTTGTTGACGATGACATTAACAATACAACCCATTCACAAAAGTATACAATTGAAATCAATACCAAAAAGTACCAACAAGGAGGATAACTCAACTCCCAAAACATTGAAGGCATAAACATAGTAAACACTCACACAGGTGAACATATCAAGTTGCTCAATTGGCCACTTTGCCAAGAGCGCGGACTCCCATGGAATCCATCAAACAATTTGCTAGAATACAAGGATGGCTTGCAAGGCCCCAAAAGCACATAAGTGACAAATGAAGTCTAATTATTCATTATAAAAGTCACTTTTGGCCAAAACAATAAAAAGGTAAATAAAAGGCCACTTAAAACCAATTAAAATAATTAATTAAAAACTCCAAACAAAATTCCCAAAAGCTAGGAGGATAAATAAATTAACTCCAATAGAAGGACTATGTCCAAGGCACAATTTGTCGGGGATTAATTAATCAACAATTAATTAATATCAAACTGGTCAAAACACAAAGTATGAAATCCAAGCTCTTTCTTACAAGACAGTCGGAAGGCAATAATGCAAATCAGATGCATTGTTCCATCTGGAAACAATATTGGTTGAGTCATGAAACAATATTGGATAAGACATGCTCAAACCTTCAGCTCAAGTGGAATGATGTCTAGTACTTGTTCACTAAAATATGCACACATCAACTACAGTTGCCCATAATATAAATAGCCGAAGCAACAGTAAATAATCAAAGTATGTCTAATAGAATAGTGATGCTCTAGTGACGTTATCAGTTGTATCTAATAAAATGTCACAACACTAGTAGTTCCATATTTAATTCTTAATATACATAATCATATAACTTAAACATTAAAACATTAAAATATTGCTAATGTTGATTTGAAACTATGTCAATCCTAAGTTGTCTAGACTAAGTACTATGTTTTGGTTCGTTAGAACTAAATATAATACATCATTCTTTTAAGTACTTTTATATTTAATTGATGATTATATTATTACTTGAATTCATCGCATATCTATATGTGTAAATACATATGTATATATGTATACGTATATAAGTAGATGTAAACAGATGGTTATGAGAATAAGCTTTGTATAGTAATTTGAAAACAATGAAATCAATTTTCTATGTGGGTTAATTGCCAAGTTATTATAACTATGTCTTGAGCTAACCCAAATCTATTTACTATTTTGATAGCCGATTTCATGTGGCTTAATATTGTCTGGCATCGATATATATAATTTTTGTTCAAGTGATATATCAATGCACGATCACAAAACCACATGGTTTGATATTGGCAAGCTTCTAGCATGATTAATATGGTATTGTTTTGTTTCATGACATAGTTGATAAGAATTCATAATTGCTTTGAGCCACGAGAGAAATTAATTTCTTTCATTTGATTCTATCGGCATTAGTCTTTTCCATGATGTCGTGAATTTAGAATATGCCTTATTTCTTCTTCAAACCATTTGCATAGGAGTAAATGGCATGATCTTTTACAACTGATTTAAAACCATTCTATTTGGCATGATATCATTATTTTCTTCATGTACAAGTCGAGTCAATCTGGCGAGAAGAGCAGACTAATCTTATAGGGGATTTTATCTCGATAAGAGATAGGCATTTAGAATCACATATGAATGTATGTTGGATAATCCTAAAAACCATTTTTGAAAGAGACATGCTCGATATTAATTACGAGAAAGAGAATAATATTTTTTAGGGGGATTATTACGTTCATTATGGTTTTTTTATGGAGGTTCAGATCTGCGAGCATGGTCGTCTAGTAGAGGCACAAAGTCTGTGAGAAAACCAATCTAGCAAGGGCCACCACAAAGTATTTTTTCTACTAGATACGAACACGCGAACCTATAAGAACTTTCAAAACTTGATAGTGAAGCATTGTTGAAAATTGTCTTTCTTTATCTTAGAAATTTGGGACAGGAATAGGTCAAGATAGCTTACATAGAATGAAGTTTCTCTATGATTTTTATTGGATCTAGTTTAATATCAATAGAGTACAGGTGTGTGAGGAATTGCATGACTTGAAGAGTGTAATACTTTGAAGAAGGTAAAAGAGGAGATTCCTAAAGTATGAGTTTCTATTGTTTTTCAAAGATGAGAAAGAGTTTTTTACTTGAAACCAACACTGGTTGGGCATACGAAAGAGACGACTAAACTCTTTGTTTCTTTCAAAATAAAAGGAGGTGCTTATTTCTGCAACCTCTTGGGTGGAAATTTTGTAATCGATAACTTTTAATGATCAATAACAAAATAGTGGTTCCAGTCATAGTGTGTGAAACACGGTCTCTCCTAATTGTAAGGGAAGGCTTCTCATTCTTATTGTTACAAGTACCATTACAATACAATCTTTAAGCAATGGTGTATTTCACTTACAAAGTATTCATTGGAGAAATAATTTTGATAACCAAAAGAGTAGACGTAAGAATAACCTTCAGTGTACTAGCAACTTTCAGTGACCCCTTATGAGATTATGAGAACAAGATTGAAACATGTGTGCAGTTCAAAGTCTCCAACACGTATCGCACCTTGCATGCACAAAAGAAGACAATGAAATAGCACAAAGTCCGCAAGCTATTTACTTTCTTGAGCGTTCTATATTATTCTCAGACTTATAAGCATCTCAAAGTCTACAAGACCAAATCTAAAACTAAATTATAACTTTGAACACTATATGTAGCTCAAAGTCTACAAGATTGAGTTCAAATCCCTCTTGAACAAAAGCACAAAACTCACAACCAATATCAAAAAAATGTCATCACATAACACCTTAAATCAACACAAAGTTTGAAAGCAAGTTGCCTCTTTTATTGAAAGCAGTTCAATTTACATACAAGATCAAAGTCTTAAAGTGCAAATACAAATTGCAAAATTTTCTCACATTCCGAAAAGATGAAAATTACAATGAGGCTCCCTCCTATACATAGGTGAGGGGCTAAATAAGAGAAAAAGGTGGGAGAAACCCAACAAAATTTGACCTATTTTATAACTAACTATGACTTGTTCAAATTTCAAATCCTAATATAATTGACTTGCAATTTGATTACATGTAATAACTTTATAGGTGAAAAGGTCACTTGTAATTACAACTTATTTTTTAATTACATGTAATTTGTCAATAACAAAATTACAAAATGCATGATGAAGAATAAATTAAGTGTCTGACAAGACACAACTCTGATTACATCATCCTTTGTCACATTCTTTATGTTCTACATTATGCTCCATGATTGAAGTACTTAGATTTGGTGGAAGCATCTTGAATTTAGAACAAGAACCTACATCCTTGATTGTTCTACATTATAATGGTAGCTACTAGGAAAGCATATTTTCAATGTTTGATGACCATTTCAGTCTTGAAAGCATTCTATGCTCTCAGTCATTTTATCACTTTTCCACCTCCTTGTATGGCTCCATCATATGGTTGTTCTCACTTTGTGTCCTTCAGTCTTGAAATATGTTTGCAAAATATAACCAATGCCTTGAATTTCAATTTTTTTGGTGGGCACTACAAGTAGCTCAAACATACACGTTTGAACTCAAAAATGGGAAGTTCAATTCCGGTTGGCCTTGGGCTTCAGTGCACCTCAAAGGACTACAGTGGGCCGTTATCCACTTATGGTCACCACCTCCTCCAGTTATGTGAGTCTTCCGATCTAATCATTATGAATAACCTTTCTTGCTTTCCCAGTTCTGAGCTTTTCACATGTTGGCCTCATTGTGATGGTGCTAGTGTGGTTGATTATGTGTTCACTACTACCTCCTTTATCCCCTCCATCTGTCCCTTCACCATCTGCCGCCTTCCTTTGGCTGATCATGCTTTTTTGAGCCTCGTGCTTTGTTTCTCCCCCCTACTCCTGCCCCACCCTCCCAGCCTCCTAACTATTTTGGGACACACCCATAACCATGTCCTCTTCCACTAGGCTGAGGGGGATTGTGACCTTTTCACCCTCCACTTATGTCGACTCCTCTCCCCCATGTTCTTTTCTGAGTGTAGCCATGTTACCTCCATGTTTGATCTAGTGACCAAGGCCATTTGGGAGTCAGCCTTCCTTTCCATCCCCCATCGCCCTATCTTTAGATCTAAATGTCTGAACACTTGCCCCATGAACTGTTGGTTCAATGATGACTGTAAAGCTTTCCACCATAGATTGTGTTCAACCTTTGAGTCCATCCCTTCTAATTATGTTGATCTTCGTTACTCCTACCACTGGCTTCTTTGCGCGAAGAAACGTTCTTTCATTGCTTCACAGTGTAGTGCCTTGTGTAACACACTTATCTGGGATCCTAAGCTCTTTTGGCATACCTTATTCCCACGGCACCCCCCTCTGCCCTCCACCATCGACCTTACCTCCCTCATCTCCCACACCTCCACTCTTTATGACATCTCAAGCTAGCCATCTCTCCACCTCATCCCACCCCCTCACTGCCATATCTTCACCACGTCCAGCATTCATGAGGCTGTCAGATCCATGAGATGCAGTAGGGAAGCCAACAAGGATGGTTTCTAGGTGGAGCTCCTCAAGCTCGGTATCACGGTGCTAGGCTCTTATCATCCCACACTCTTTAATAGAGTGGTTTGCACTAGCTTTCCTGAGGCTTGGTCGAGACATGTGATTCATCCGATCCACAAGACTAGATTAGTCTCGAACCCTGGCAACTACAAAGCCATCATGATTGGGCATACCTTTGCCAAACTCTATGCCACTACATTAAACACTATCCTCTCTTTACAGCTTGACAGGTTGGACTACAGGGCTAGAGGTCAAGCCAATTTTTGTGCAGATTACCAAACCATGGACCACATTTTGACACTATGGGCGATCATTGAGGAGGCTCGCTATCACTCTGTGAAAGTCTATTGTTGCTTCATTGACTTTTGTAAGGAGTTTGATTTCGTCCCCGGGGTGGCCTTTTTTCAAAGACTTAGAGACATTGGGATATCTGAGATTCTTTTGACTGCCATTATGAGACTTTACGAGTGTGTTGAGGGTAGATTCAGGACCCTGGAGGGCTTCTTGGATCCTATTCAAAGTACTATTGGGGTGAAACAGGGATGGCCTCTTTCCCCCACCTTATTTGGCATCTACATTAACGAGCTCGAGGGTTTCATCAGAGAATCATCTCTCCCAGGTGATGGTTGTTATTTACACCAAGTCTTAGTTTCCATTCTTCTTTTTGTTGATGACGTGATTCTCTTAGCCTCCTCACCTGAGGGTCTCTAGAGAATTCTTGATATCATGGCCTCCTTTTGTGATTTGAGACAACTTGTGGTTAATCTGGGGAAGACATGGGTCATGGTCTTCAACTGCTTGAAGACCTCACATTTACACTTCTACTTCCAACAATAGGAGATCGATATTGCCTTTGCATACAGTTACCTCGGGGTTAAGTTTTTTGGTCCTCGCTTCAGTTTGAGACCTGTTATCCAGCCCAAAATCAATAAAGGGATGGGTTCCCTTTCCCTGATTGAGAGACAGTGCTTCAGACACCACTTTTACGACATCTCATCCAAGTTATCTCTCATGGATTCTCTGGTTAGACCTATTGTACTCTATGGCTCTATTGTTTGGGGACCATCTCTTCTTGATTCTGACTGGGCCTCTATTGAGCGTATACAAACTCTCCACCTTCGTGGTATCATCAGATGTCATCGTACCACCTCCCACAGCATCATCATGGCTGAGTTTGGGGCTCATCCCTTTAGGTTAGGATCCATCTTTGACCTGGTTTGGTTTCTTCACCGCCTACGTTGCTTCACAGACTCTTCGGATGGTCAGAGTAGATACTCTTACCTCGCCTATTGCTCTTCTGTTGAGCTGGCTAGATCTGACACCTCCTCTAGAGCTCGTTGTTGGTATGCTCAGGCCACTTCCCTTTTGGGTTCCATCGGGATTGATATTGATCGCCTACCCCCCTTTCAATTTTATTTGGATGCTCTAGCTCATCTTCTCCCCTCCAGATAGGAGTTGAATGAGCATGTCAGACTTGACATCTACAAGCAATACATCATCTCGACCTGGACCAACCCTAGTGGGGGCTTACGGCTGAGGATGGCTTTTTATGCTGAGCACTTCTTACACATCCAGGATGGGATCATCGTTTGACCCAAATATTTATCATAGCATTGGTGTCATGCTCTTCGTATCGCACTGAGATCTTTCAGAGTTGGCTCTCATCGCCTGCGTGCATAGACTGATCATCACATTGACAGAGAGGATTGCATTTTCAGTTTATGCACATTGTCTGAGATTGAGACTGGGGCACATTTCATCTTTTGCTACCCTATATACTATAAGATCAAAGGGAGGTTCTATTTCTTATTCAGAGATTGCAGCCCCTTGACTTTCATCTTTTTTTACTTTGACCAGAGATGTCTGGCACTCTATTTACGGGAGACGGTATGACTCCGTGACCATACCCTATAGCTTATATTTCCCCAGAAGTAGGTCACCGAGCAGCTCATTACAAATTGTTTTCTCGCCCTTTCCCCTAGTTTAGGGTGTGAAGCGGTCCTCATGTGCCTCCACCATTGGTCACTCCAGATCTGTGAGACCTCACAGTGCTTCTACCCATCAACGATAAACCACCAGCAGATCACGGTGACGACACCATACCCATATTCTTCTGGGTCTCTATCCTTTTGTGTTGGATCTATTTTCGCAAGGGAAGGACCCCTAGTCCTTGCCCTAGTGGTTCTTTGTTCTCTACTTCTTCTTGTTTGGTTCCTTGTTCTTTTAGCATGTTCCCCTTACCACTATTTGGTGGTCCATTGGTTTCTTGCTATTTTTGTTGTATGATTCCTATCCCATAGACCCTTGTTGGTCTTCCATTGGAAATTAATAAATTTATCTTATCTTATCTTATCTTATACATATAATGGAGGATAACTTTACTTTTAATCAGGATTTAGAAACTTGATTACATGTATATTGTAGAACTTCTTTCACTTGCATTCGGGTTTTAAAACCCTGATTATGGGTAGCGAAAAAACCTTATTTTTTTATTTTGCAAATGATTTCAAATCCAAATTCAGATTTTGGGAATTATATTGCAAATGGGAACATCATCTAGGAATTTCATACTTGCAACAATATTTGGAAGTACCTCTTTTTTTTAAATAAATAAATTTGCAATCAGGAATTAGAATCTCGATTACAAGTTGGGAAGAACATTCACAGATGGGAAGAACTTATTGCACTTTGCATACATATGGGAAGTACTTGTTGTTGTAATCGGGATTCAGAATCCTAATTACAAGTGATTTTCCATGTATCCAAGACTGCATCCGAATTTGGGAAGATCATTTAGTTGTAACACGAATTTTACATCTTGAAACCATTTCTCTCCAATAGCAAGTCATTTTGATTTTCCTCCTTTGTAGACTATCATATTTCTCCTTAGGGTTATTGGAATCACCTCTTTAAGATGACATAATCGTCCATTGATAATGTCCTAGGAAATTGACCAAACTTAAAGAACAATTAGAGTTCATGGAACAAAAAATGTCCTTCAAGCCCTTTTTATCATTTTGCATATCATTTCCATCATGATATTGTGAGCACATGGAGACCCTTTCTTTGAGCATCCATCGTTATCTCTACACATTACATAGCAACAGTGTGCATGATTCTTTGTTTGTGACCATGTTTATAATAACCCTCTTTTTAAACACCACAGTTACCACATGTAATGATAAATAGTGAATACAACCACAAAAATGATTCTTCATTGTTTCATCATTATGTTGATCATGCCCTTAATGTATCATTATTTTGCAATAGCAAACTTGTGTTTGTAAACTTTCTGATAAAAATGTTGAGTACAGATGAAGAGAGCATCAATCTTTATTTCTAAAAAATGCACAAATAAGAAGCCAAACTTGTTGTTAAACAAAATGATTCAAAGAAAACCTTAAACATGGCTAAAAATGGTGAAAATCTACACACACAAAAATATCCATTATAATGCACATAAATCATGTTCTTAACAAAATAGCTCCATAAAAACCCTAGGTGCAACTTAAAAATGGAGAAATCAAGCAAAACAACTATATTTATGCAAATATAATCACATTTTTTAGCAAAACGACCATATTTTCCTAAAACCAACCACAAAAAGGACAAGAAAAAAAATGTTTTTCATCAAAATGACCTTGAATCACTACAAATGCCATTAATCTCTACAAGAACGACCTAGGATATTTAAAAACGAATAGAGTAATATGAAAAATGACCATACTTTTAGCAAAAATAACCCATACTTAAGCATATTTGACCACATAATAAGAAACTAATTGGGATTCAAACTATGAAAACTTCAGTTAGGGCTTGGTGTTTTGCTGAAGAATTAGAGAGTTCCATTAAATGAAAGCTTGGTGGTCCTGTGATTAGTGTTTGAAACTCCATTATATGGCTCAGTATTTTTATTTTGAAAAGTCCAATGTTTTAGCAAAGGTAAATATTTCATATGTTATAACATATGTCAATCTTATCAAAAAAGCTCGATGACTCAAATATCCAGGGTTTTTTAAATGCTTGACACATATAATCGCATGTTATATGAAATGCAGTACTAACCAAAATGTCTGACCCTTTCATGCTAGCATGAATTTTCAAATGCTTTAAACAAACATACACATATAATATGTTATTAAATGTGTAATGTAAGGGAAAAAGATCGATGACTTAAGTCATCAGGATTTTGTGTTTACATTACATATGTAAACACAAATTCATAAACATGTAAGTAATTTCAAAAGTCCAACTAAAGCATTTTTATTTATAATTTAGAAATATATTACAAACATGCAATAATTCGTATAAATCCCAGTTTCATTTTTTTTAAATGCACCTTAGGATTTCTTTAGAATGTATTACAAAATACATTAATTTACAATAACCTTCCAATTAATAGATTCAAAAATATTAAAATCTAACAGCAAAAACAAAGCTAAAAGGAAAATTATTTAAATATAACTAAAATAAGTGAAATGTAACGAAAACACTACATCTAAATGGCAAAGAGACACATAAAATATTACAAAAAATAAACAATTTTAATTTTCAACAATATTTGTAAACTAAACTCAAACTGAAACCATTATTTAATTTTAATCAAAGTTATGATTAGAAATTAAGTGGAGTTGTCATTAATTTGACTAAACAAAATTAATGACAACAACTGGCTCTAATTGGGGAACATCTCTTGTTTGTCTTTGGAAATGACAAGAGATGTAGAATCCAATTCTCTAAGTCCCTTCTTCCATTCCATTGGGCTATAGAGTTAGGTGACAAAAAATGACAAAACAACAAAAAGGATGACGCAACTAATGCAAAGCAAAACTACTAAAAATAAAACACAAAATTATGCAAACCTTTCAGACAAAACCATTCACCGACTTAGCAAATTAGCTGCATTTTTTCAACTTGCAATACCTCACATGTTCACAGGCAACTTTGTAAACATGAAACACAAACAACTACAACAATGACACCAAATTTTGATATGGCACTTCTTGAAAGAGATGAAAGAATTCACTTTCCTCTTCTGACGAAGCATGTGTTCTACTACCCCAAGATGAGTATTCAATCTGTTCCTATTGAACTGCAAATGCATATTTGGCCTCTTTTTCAATTGTATCTTTAAGCTCAGGTTCAACTAGAATATTTTTCCTCTTATTGACTTCTAACCAAGAGAGATATTTGATTGGACATCCCCTTGATCAAACAAAGACTGATCTTTTCTTGCCAAATGCAACTTCAAAAATTAGTGCAAAGGACCATCACCTCAAGCTAATTGGAATGGTTTCCTTCATGTGATTCAAATGAAAACATGACCGCACTGCATACCTTAGTATGTTGTCCACAAAATTTAGACTCAAGAAAATCTAAATTATTTATGACAAGGGTGTACTCAAGCTTTTGGGTATTTCATTCATGCCACACTCATTCAAGTTTATGATCTTGAATTAAAGGTTCATTATTTTCAACTTGAATGGGACCTTCATGTGTGTCTATCTTTCCACGTCTAATGACATGATTGTCTTCATTTTCTTGAACATCAGAAGAATGATTTTCATATTTATGCTTTTCATCAACGTGTTTTTGAGAATACAAAAACTAGAATTGAGAGTCACCATCTATGTCTTCTTCCTTTTCCTAGAAAAGAATAATAAGATCACTAGCTTTGGATTCAAGATGCTTTGCTTCTTCCTTCACTGATGGTGCCTCAATAGCAATCTTCTTTTGTGATAAAGCTAACTTATGTTGATTCCCACTAGAAAACTATGAGCAACATTTGAGAGAGGCATCCTTTGTACATCCTTGCTAGGAACGAAGAACATGTTTTGAGCTATTTTCTTATTAAGGGCAAGCAACTCATTTGCTAACCTTTGCACTATATGATCCATCCTTGTGATGGAAGAAAATGAATCCAAAGAAAAAGAAATTTCTTCAAACCCACTTGCTTCAATTCTTATTTTCCTGACAACAATGAGATCATCCTCAGTTTTAATTTCCAAAGCTTGTGCAATTGCAAGACTAGCTGGGGTTTCTCTTCTGAACAAAAAATGACTTTGGGAATTTGAGCATTGACAAACAAATATTTTAAATTCATAGTTGTAGGTTGAGAAACAGCTAGAATTCTTCATGTGAACTTGTGGAAATGAGCAATGAATTCACACATATGCATGTGAGATTCATTCTTCAACTGGGTGAGTTGGGCCAACAAAGCATGAGCATCTTTAGGAGGATTGAACCTTTCTTCAAACTTGGCTATGAGAGTAGCCCAGTTTTTTATAGTCTGCGGTGCTAGATAGTAAAACCAATCAGCAACCATGCCTTGCAGATTTTCCATGAACAACCTCATAGACATGTCCTCATGTTCAACACCATGAACATTGCATGCAATGTAGAAAGTAGCAATATGTTGGCTAGGATGTTATTTTCCAACACCAAAGAACTTGGGAAAATTCTTTTGTAAGCCATTAGGAAGAGCATGTATAGGTAGAGTCAAATTCAACAGACCAAAAGCATTTCCCCAAGGACCTTGGGCAATTATTTACATGTGCTTGGTGAAATCTTTAAATACTACAAGAAATAAAATTACAACGAATAGGATACAAGTATATTTCAAATGAACATGTGAGGATTTTGAATGCATATTGTGTCCTCAGCGGAGTCGCCAAAAATTGTTGGATGGAGATTTTTTAATCGACAATTTTTTAGGATCAATTATAAAATAGTGGTTCTAGCCACAGTGTGTGAGACACAGTCTCTCCTAATTGTAAGGGAAGGCTTCGTCTTATTATTGCTACTAGAATCAACAAAATACTTAACTACTATTTACACTAGGCTAAATCAAGGTAGGGAATTCATCATATTCTCTTATTTCAAAATAGATGTTTCCATTACACTACATTCTTTAAGAAATGATGTATTTCACTTAAAAAGTATTCGTTAGAGAAATAATATTGAAAACAAAAGATTAGATGTAATATTAACACGTACCATCAAATTTAAATGTCTTGGGAGTTCACAAAAGATAAAAGTCTTTCAATGACCCCTTATGAGATTATGAGAAAAAGAATGAAATGTGTACACAGTTCAAAGTCTCCAACATGTATCTCACCTTGCATGCACAAACAAAGAAAATGAAGCAGCACAAAGTCTGGAAGATATTTACTTGCTTGAGTGTTCTATGTTAATTTCAGACTTAATAAGCAACTCAAAGTCTACAAGACCAAATTTGAAACCAAATTATAACTCTAAACGCAATATGTAGCTCAAAGTGTGCAAGATTGAGTTCAAATCCCTCTTGATAGATTCACAAAACTCACAATCAATATCTACAAAGTATCGTCATATAACACCTTGAATCAACACAAAGTTTGAAAGCAAGTTGCCTCTTTTATTAAAAGCAATGTAATTTACATCCAAGCTTAAATTCTTTGAGTGCATATAAAAATTTGAAGAGTTTTCTTGCATTCCTAAAATATGAAAATTATAATGAGGCTCCCTCCTATATATAGGTGAGGGGCAAAGAGAAAAAGGTGGGAGAAACCCAAAAAAATTGACCTATTTTATAACTAACTATGACTTATTCAAACTTCAAGACCTAATATACTTCACCTACAATTTGATTACATGTAATAACTTTATAGGTGAAAAGGTCACTTGCAATTACAACTTGTTTTTCAATTTCATATAATTTGTCAATAACAAAATTACAAAATGCATGATGAAAAATAAATTAAGCGCCTGACAAGACACGACTCCTATTACATTATCCTTTGTCATATTCCTTATGTTGCTACAAGATGCTATGTGATTGAAGTACTCAGATTTGGTGGAATCATCTTGAACTTGGAACAGGAACCTGCATCCTTGATTGTTCTACATTATAATGGTCGTTACTAGGAAAACATATTTTCAATGTTTCATGACCATTTCAGTCTAGAACTAATTTTATACTCTTAGCCATTTTATCACTTTTTCCACCTCCTTGTATGGATCCATCATGTGGTCGTCCTCATTTTGTGTTCTTTAGTTTGGAAATATGTTTGCAAAATAAGACCAATGCCTTGAATTTAAGTTTTTTTGGAGAGGTTGATGTCCATGGACCCACTACCATGGATCAAGTTTATGAAAAGGCTATGAAAAAATAGAAAAAGTTAACGCTAAATTTTCCATACTATGAGAAGAGCCATGAAAATTTAAAGTGGTTTCAATTGTCCCAATCCTTCAAAATAAGGAATGGTAAACAAGAAACAAGAAAGATGCACAAAAAAAAGGGTTCAAGGATAACAAAATTAAACTTAGGAACGATAGGAGAAGCTATAACAACTTTAAGAGAGATGATAATAACTCAAAAAAGACTACTAAGAAAAGAGGACCTCCAAGAGGGTGTTTTACATGAAGAGATGAGAATTATGCCAACCAACGCTTGAGTAAGGGTCAAGGGTGTTGTAGCAAAAGAACCATATACTGTCTCAACAAGCATATTTTTAGCAAAGAATACATGCAGCTCTAGATAACTGACATGAAAATACTAGATCACTCTATTAGAATGATTTTAGAATAACTAAGAGGAGGGGTGAATCAGTTATCCTCAGGTCCAGATGTACCAATTGAACCTTTAAGCAATTCAATCAACTTAGATCTATTCAACTATCCACTCAGTCTCTATAGAATATAATCAGTAACATAAACTTGCAGTCCACTGTCCAAAAGTAATCAACTTGCAGAATATAAAACTCTTAACTATAAAACACATCAAATAAAATTCACACAAGTATGACCCCAAGATTTAATGTGAAAACCCAATTTGGGAAAAGCCACCAGTAACATGCTACCAAATTTTCACTCTTCTGAAATGAGCTCTGTGAGGAGCCAACCCTATTAAAGGTTACAATACACACTACTAGGTGTGACCCTGTTAAAGGATTTATTCATCCTGTTAGGAGTGGCCTTGTTAGAGGACTTAAGAATATCCCATTAAAATGTCACCTTGATTAAAGGATTTACAAATGATTGTTAGGTTAACCTTGATTAAAGGATTTACAAATGACTATTAGGTCAACCTTGATTAAAAGATTGTAACTGATACAATGGTTAGAAAGTAATAGTAAGTTTGATCTGGGGGTTGTTGCACTATTGAATCTGGGGGTTACTCGTGGGCATGTCCCTGTCTCTTCTCCTTTATCTATTGTGGTGGATTCAAATTTCGAGGAAGATATGGCTCACAACATCTCTGTTTTCTCTTCACATGCCTTGATTTGCAAGTTTAGGGGTTTTAAGCCCAGCTTGTCGAAGCTTCATGACTAGATCTCTCATCACTGGGAACCTATCCTTGAGGATACGGTGCATATCTTCCCCTTGGCTAAGGGGTATTTTATTGCAAAGTTTGAATATTCCTCGGACAGGAATAAAATGTTGTGCAATCATTTCTTCAGCTGGGAGGATCATTTTATGCTCATGGTTAAACCTTAGCATATCGATTTTAACCCCATCTCAAATTCCTTCACCCGGTTCCCCATCTGGGTTCGTCTTCCTTACTTACCTCTACATCTTTGTTCCTTACTTACCTCTGCATCTCTAGATCGATTCTCTTTATGAGGAGATTGGTAATGCTCTTGGGGAATTTTTGCTGGTAGATGGTGCCTCTTCTAATATGTACCACTCTAATTATGCTCGCATTCTTGTTGATATTGATCCTTCTAAGGGTCTTCCTACATAGATAGTGATCAACTCCTTAAAGAAAGTTGGACGCAAACCCTGGATTATGAAGGGTTTCCCTTCAAATGTCGTAGATTCTTTAATACAAGGTATATGGCTGCTCAGTGTGGTTTGGGTAAAAATAAATTTATTGCTTCATGGTGGAAGGGTGCCTTAGCTCATCACTATTTGGTGGAGAAGAAACCTATTTCACAAAAAAGCTTCTCCCAAGTGGCTGTGCAGGTCCCCCTCCCTCTTCTGTTGGTCAAGATTCTGCTCTTGGGAGACCGTTGATAGCCAGTGCTTCGGCTAGGGTTTTGTCTCCCATTGGAGGTCTTTCTAGGAAGTTGATGGCATCATAGGTTGTTGGTGATGCTATTGTTGGTGTGTTGCTGGCTGTTGGTGCGTCGTCGATTGCTTTGACTAAGGTTTTGTCTTCTACTGGAGGTTTTTCTAGGAAGTTGCAAGCTTCAAAGATTGTTGGAGTTTCTAGGGTTTTGTCAGTTATTGGATCATTGTTGTCTATTGATTCATCACTAGTTTCTTTGGCTAGGGTTTCATCTTCTGTTAGAGGTTTTTCATTGGTGGAGAATTTGCAGGTCTCACTGGATGATGGAGATTTTCCTCCTAGCTCTTCGGTTGTTTTATTTTTTGGTTTATCTGGGGAGGCAGTGCTTTTGTCTTCTCATGGTGGTATGGAGTATGTGGCTCCTATTCGGTCAACTGGTTTTGTGGTTGCCTATGTTGGTAGTCAGGATTTCTTTGGCTCAGCTGATGATACTCTGCTTTGGAAGGTTGAGGCAGCTAGAGTTGAAGAGCGTTGGATCATTGTCAAAGGAAAAAAACTTAAGAAGGCCTCCTCTTTCTTTGATATGACTCTTCATTCCCATAAGAAGGGTGTTCCAGGAAAATCCTAGTGTTGGATTTATTTTTAGTTATGGGTTGCATAATGGTTGTTTCATTCTTGAATCATCTAGGTTGTGGGTGCCTGTTGTAAAACCCTCTCTTTGGTCTTGACCTATTTCATTTAGTGGGCTTTTGTTGAATATCTTTAGTGTCCTTTATGTACAAGGTTTCGGGGCCCCTTCAAAACCTACTTTTACCTTTATCAAAAATAGTAGGTTTGATCTGATACAAACAACTCACTTTGCAAATACAAATCCAATGTAGCTCATATGTTGATGTACTGATTGGCCTTCATTTTCATCTCCATCTCTGATATGCTTAGAAATCCCTTCAAGAAATCACCACAACTCTATTCAGCTCTTCATAGCTCTTCTCAGCCTTCTGCTTAGGTTTTCCAATCAACAGAATCAACCTCTCTTAGCATAACCTACAATTAGGTCATCCTTATACCTCCTTGATTAGGTAGCTTAATCTTTTTTCACTTAATCATCTTTTTAGATCTTAGGTTTAGACCGGATTCAACGAATCTTTCCATCATTTCGTTCTCCTCCTTATCCTTCTAGATACTTCTCAAAACTTCTCCTTGAATCCATAAGAAAATGGTTTACCATGTATTAACTATTCCAGGTCATTCATCCTTATCTTTGACACATTTTACATATTCCAAGAATTCAACTATGTCGGATGGGAATCTCAATTCTTTCATAAACTGTAAAATACTGACACTCAGTGATCACTGTAATCTTTTGCTCAGTCTTCACTGGATAGCTTGGTCATCTCTAAAATTGTTCTTCTTGACAATCACTATCTTCGCTTGATTAATTCTCTGATACTTAGTAATTATTGATGTTTGGTCGACACTAAATTTGATCGGCTTATACTAGCACTTGATCAACACTAGCATCACTCGGTTTACACTAAAGTTTCTTAATCTTCTTCTCTTTTGCTCAGTTAAGCCTAAGCTTTTAGACTTTCTTTCCTCATTTCTTCTAAGCTTCAAAACAACTGACTTCTTCACTTACTATTATAGATAAACAACACATTACCTTTCCAATGTGCCAACTAATCAAGTACCCATTTTAATTTCTCATAACTCAACCTTTCACTAGGTCTTCTTTTTATCTCCTCTTTTCAAATCCTCTTCATCAATCAAAAGATATGGTACTTTACTAGATAGCAATTGTCTCACCAGTTAAGGTTTGACATCAATGACAATATAACAATTGTTTCAATTGTAATTTCCAACACACTCATGTTGAAATGCTAGGTACATTACATGGGATTCTAGTTTCAATTCTAATAGATACTAGTGCAACTAAAAAATTTATTTCACCTTTAATTTTAAGCAAATTTTCTAACAGAGTTGGTATTATAGCTAAGTCATGGTCTGTAGAATATCTAAACCAAATGAGAACTTAGTAGAGAAATGTATGTTTGAAGATATGGTTAACCTTCCAATCTTTTCAATTGAGGTGGACCTTTATGTAGCCCCCTTAGGATCATATGATATTATCCTAGGAATAAATTGGTTGTGGAGACATAAGGAAAAAGTAGATTGTTTTATAAATGGTCAAATTGAAAGGATGAATCAAGATTTAGAAGACCTATTACGAATGTATTACATGGATCAGTAATACAAGTGGAAGGACTATCTTCCACTTGTGGAATTTTCCTATAATAACTCCAACCATTCTTCAATTAAGATGGCTCCAATTGAAGAATTGTATGAAATAAAGTGTTAAACGCTTATAAGCTAGGATAAGCTAGAATATAGGACTAGCCTTGGTCCAAAAATACTATTAGAAATGGAAAATTTGGTTCAGTTGATTAGACAAAGATTAGCATAAGCAAATGATAGGAAAAAGAATATGCTAAAATATATCATGTGGAATTGTAACAGTTCACCACCTATTGCATGACTAAGAGACTACCAAGTAGTTGCAAGATATACTAGTAAGGAAATAAATATTTTGTTAGCACTCCCAACAATTTCATCAAAGATTCTATGAATATTCCTATTGTCAGCAAGTTTGAATATTCCATCACAAGAAAACATATTTCTTCCTCTATGGGGTGTATTTGGTTCAAGGAGGTGAATATTTTTTCACCTAACTATGTTGGCATCAGTATTGAATTTTGGTGATGTCAACAATCAACCCCCTAGTTTGTGGATTCTTACTTCTACATCTTGTGAGGACACAAAATCATTTGAAGATGATAAGTGTACTCAAATGACATGTTGAGATCTCATCTCCTTCATCTACTATTTCATGTGATGATGCTTGTGTTGCCATAGTTTTGGCTTCTTGTAATTTGGTGCAACAAGACATACTTTGTCTTCTAGATACAAGTACATGCGATAATCACTAGACAAACATTGTAAGTTGGTTTATGGAGTCCACATTTCAAATTTGGGATACATCATCAATTGCATTCATTTTCTCTTTGATGGAGATGATTTTTTTCAATTGTTGTGATGGAACACTCTAGCCCTCTTATTCATTCTCTACATGATCATTCTCCACATTTTGATATGAGTGTGGATACTTCTTGGCAGTATTTGGAGGTCTGTTAATATTTAGAGGAGATATATTTATTTTTGGATGATGTTCTACATGAATTCATAGAAGATTTTATAGTCTTCATTAATGTGGCCTAGAATGTATAATTCGATGTTGGCATCTTTCAACATCGATATGGAGACAACTTGAGTAGAATTAGGGAACTTTATCCCTGCATGGGGTTTTCTCTTCTCACTATTCATTGAAAGCATTTTGTTTTCATCTCTCTTTTGGTGAGTAGTTTTGTCCCATTGGATTTTATCCTTTTTTGTTTGTGAGAGATTAAATTTGTACATGGGTATCTAACATGTCCCAGTAGCCAAGACCCATCTTGCATTTGTGTACATTCTCCCTAAGTTAAATTAAATGGTCCTTGGTGTGAAAGGGATGTTTTATTTAGCTAGTTAATCACCTAGGTCGTATTCACTCACATTATTTAAGAAGGGTTCCCTTTGTAATATCATTCATGTTGTTGTAATATATCATGTGCACTCTTTGATAGTAACATTACTCTATAAGTTGATCTCTTGTGTGCTTTCATGAAGTTCCTAGATCCTCGATGGTTACAATCTTCATCCAAATCCTGCATGGTATAGAACATTCTATACCAACTCCTATATGGTATCAAAGAAAGAAATAAGCTCTTACACTTAGATATTCTTTCTTTTTCTCCTAAATAAAGAGGTCGTGGTTAAATTCAATTTGTTGATTATTATTCCTTGTTTTGGAAAATGCAAACTTTTCCTTGTTTTGGAAGATGCAAACTTTGATAATCCTCAAATGAGACTTGAATGTTATTATACTACCACAATTTCTAAAATTGTTTTTCATAAATTCATTACCTTGAGCTAAAAAGATCATCCCCATATTGGGTGATTAAAAGAAGCTAGCAATAGGGTGTTCTTGGCAAATAGGTGAGATATCTTAGGATTTTGTTTGCTTTTCCCCCTTCATTGGAAATTATGTGGGCAAAGATCATGGAAAAATTTGTTACAAATTTTCTAAATGACAAGCAAAACTTTTATCCACACAAGAAGGTTTTGAGTGTGTCAAAAAAATTTCACATCATGGTTTATTTATTTGTCCTTTGCTTGGCTAGTTTACTCCTCATATGGGTCTGTAATCATCTGAAAATTGACAAAGACAATTAAGTAATAAATCAAAGCAAATCAAGGAAAATCAAGGCAAATCAAGGCAAATCAGGGACAAGATCAAAGCAATTGAATTCAAATGAACATTTAGCCAATCAAAATTAAAATCAAGTCTTAATTCAAGATAAATCAAAATCAAGAGCATTTTAATCAAGTGAAATCAAATCAATGTGCAATTAATTCTATTAATTGTATAGTTTTGAATTAAATCAAATTCAACCCATTCAAGGGGTACATTGCTAAATAAATGGATTAAAATCAATTAATAAATCCTAATTTCTCTCAACAACCAAAAGGGGAGGAAAATCAATCAACCAATAGGATTTGAAGAAATGCATTCACATGGATCAAGCCAAATTCAATCTCAATCACTCAAAGTGAAAGAGCATCTTGTCGACTCATTTTGTCTACTTGTCCCAAGCTTTGAGGACACAATATTTAAATTGTCTTCAAAGGGTGGAACCAAAGACTCAGCTCAGGCTTAATCATGATCAACACAACTACACCCCCTACCCTTGCATAAATCTATAAAAGGAAGGCTAAAATCAATCATAATTCATAACCACACATCTGAGAATTGCATCTAACCTCTTGAGAATTATAGCTAGAAAGACAATTTCGGGGCAATTTAGCATTTCAATTTGTATTAATTGTTAGCATTTGCTTGATCATAATCATTTCTCATTCTAGGACTATCATTAATGGTAGCTTGCTGAGAGCTTCACATTAACACTCTTAGATAGAGAGCCATAGGATGCTTAATTGTGCTTTATTTGCTAAATAGAGTACTAATTGTGGTTTATTTAGTTTCTATTTCATTTATTGTTCAATACTAATTTTATGAAGGTACATTTCCTTGTACACAAAATGGCACCCATCGTGGGGCAGTAGGCTTCACTTTTCAAAAATCTCATAATCTTCATTTTTGTCAATTTTTTTTGCATGTTTAACTCTCGGGCTTTGCAGAAAATAGCGCTTCTGATAGCTCAAACGGTGCTTCTGAACAGTTAAACAGCACTTATGAGTACTATTTTGGTGCTTCCATGATAAATTTGTGCGCCTTTGCACCGATTAGTAGCACTTTTGAATCCTTTTGATCTCTGTCTAAATTTCTCATAGTGCTTTTTCCCTGACTACCGAGCACGTTTGCACATGTTTATAGTGCTTTTACTTACTTTTTACCACCTTTGCTTAATTTTGCAGTGCTTTTACTCTCTGTATCAGCGCTTTTGAAAGTTTAAATAGCACTTCTAATCAAATTAATAGCATTTTTAAACAATTAAATAGCTCTTTTAAGCATTATGACAGTGCTTTTGAGTAAACTACAAATTTTCATAATCTGACTGTGGTAAAATGATTTTTGTGTCTCTACAGGATGTCTGATCACAGAAAAGTAAAAAAGCCAGAGAGCAGATTCAATCAAAAAGGCAAGGCTTTAGCAAGGAAAATCAAGGAGAACATTGCACATATCAAGCTGGTCCTTGAGGATTCACAACAAGAAAATCAGGTTTATGAAAATTAGCTCAAAGATGTAGAAGCATACAAAATTAAATTTGTGTCACTAAATTGGATTTTCTCACCTTAAATCAAGTTTTTCTTAAAATTTGCAAATAAGGCTTTAGATTCAATTCAATCTTTGCTTCTTAAATTTTATCTTTGTTTTCTTCACTTTGGCTAGTTTTGTTGACTAACTTGTTGGAGGAAAAGCACATTGGAAAGGAGCAATTGCTAAGGTAATCATTAAAACATGAAAATAACTCAAAAATGCCCCTAGCCTTTTTGCTAGCTACAAGGAAAGGTAAGCCTCAAACTAGTGAATTTTTCCCTTAAATTGTGGCATTTGGTGCTTTTAAGAATCTAGTAATTAAAAAAATAGCCTATCTTTGTTTGGAAAGTTTAGCATTAGGCCTATGCTCTTCACTTCTTCTAGTGAATCAAAATACCAAAAGTGTCAAACTTTTTAATTAAGAAGAAAGGTTGAGGAAATCAAGCACATAAAATCAAAAGCCCCTTGTTTGTAGAAGAGAGTAGCAATACTCAATTCTCTCTAGTTAGTGGGTTAGTAATTGAACCTTGTTTATTGTGTTTGGGAAATTAAGAAAGACTTAGGGATATGCTCTTCACCTTTTGGTGAATCAAATTCCCAAAAACTAGTTCTTAACTCCATTTCCTTGCTTTCCATGAAAATGCTAGGACTTTAGTTGGGCTCACCTCCCGAGATTTGCCTTAAAAGGGCCAGTGAGAGGGACAGCCCAAAGTGGGATACACTTGCTTTTGCAGGGAGAATCCAATCCACTATAAAATGAAATGCATACATCCTTAATGAGGTGTGTGATAAAAGGATACTAAATTTTTGAACTTCGTCGAGTAGTCCTCACGGATTGCACAAAACTCCGATATACCGGTGGTGGGAAGCCTCTTAATATGCTTGGAGGATGAAAGTTTAGGATCCATTTTGAATGGAATACATATTAAATCTGTGATAAATTAGCAAGACCACCTTTTTAGAGCCATGTTTATGAACCAATCTTGAGATAGGTAGCTTTCTTCAAGTATCTTTTTGTGCAAAACCCATGATAACGTACTTTCAAAATCTAACACTTATTGTGTAGTGGGTAAAAAGAAACAAGTGTATGCATGATTTTTGTGTTTGAAATACATAAAACAAGTGAAAGAGATATCCATTGAAAGTTCATCTTACATTTTTAATCTCTTCAATTAAAATCAACAATTATCAAATCAATGATCATTTCAAACCAAACCTTTTTGGATGTCGGTTTCCACATGATCCCATAAGTTCAAAGTGTCTTTACAAGGAGATAGCACTTGTGTAGCTTGAGAAGTTTTGGAATTTGAATACCAAAGTATTTTCAAAGATCAAAATCAAGGGGATATCCTCCCAAACCTTTTTGAAGAAAGACTTAACAATATGGATTGGAATTCTGCATTTTATGATCATCAACATGGAGGGAATTTTGATAATACTAATAATGTCAATCAAGCTCCTAAGGAAACACTTGAAGAAAAAGTTGAGAGAGCAGCCCAAGACCATGAATTCCTAGAAGTCATGGAGAATTTGATAGATAGGGATAGGGAGAAATTTTTCCTAAACCTAGCCCAAGCGGGGGTAAAGCTTCCCCACGACTATGATATAGAGAAACTTAAGAAGAATCAAGAAGAAGATAACCCCATGAATGTTATGACTAGACAATTGAAAACATTCCAAGAGAAAATTGATTCCATGAAAAAGGCGGCCGAACCTAAGCCCTTTTCTATTCAAGCTTTGTGTCCTTTCCCATTCGACAAAAGCTTAGTTATGGCACCCTTTTCTTTCAATACCATTTTTTCTAAATATGATAAGTATATGGGTGAAGCAGACCCACAGGATCATCTAAGGGATTTTTGTGCCTTAAGCATTGAGTTCATGCACAATGATACGTACCTAATGAGACTCTTTCCTAGGAGCTTGGGAGGTCCTGCCATGGAGTGGTTCTCAAAATTACCCCAAGGAATAAATACTTTTAACGAGTTAGCCTCCAAGTTTGTAACCCACTATTCCTATAATATCGAGCATGAAATCACGATGCTCAAATTGTGTGATACCAAACAGAAAGATGGAGAATCCTTCTTAGGATTCCTACAAAGGTGGAGGACTATTTTTGCAAGGTATCCACGAAGTATCCCTGAGAAAGAGAAGATGGAAATCTTTACAAACAATTTGACCATGGAAATGAATTATTGATTACAACTCCAATGTCCCCCCATATTTGAAAAACTTATCAAAAATGGGATCAAAATTGAAGATGTATTGGTAAAGAGAATAGAAAATTATTTAAAGACAATAAATCCAATACCAACAACAACAATAACAATTATGTATCTAAATATGTTAACAATCAAGGGGCCAACAATCACAATGATAAACCAAAGTTATGGTTAAAGAATAATAACAAAAATCTTGTGAACGACGGATTTGTGGAGGCCCGCAACTTGAAGGTAACCCCTTTTAACTTATCAAGTGGAGATAATTCTTCAAATAATATAAATCAAACGAAAAAAGATCCCTTTAATTCCAATAATTCCAATAACAATTCGAACAACAATGCTAATAATCCTTATAATAATGCTAATGGGAATAAGCCCAAACCTTTTTTCTCCACTTATAACAAGAGAAAATTCACCTTTTTAGGTGAACCCTTGGAGAACGCATTAAGGACCTTAGTTGCTAACAAGATCATCACATTACCTGATCTAAGAGATTATGAACCTCAAGTTAAACCTAATTGGTGGTCTCACTAATGTAAGTATCATTGAAATAGAGGTCATAAAACCAACGAATGCATGAGGTTGAAACACTTAGTGCAAGATCTAATAGATGATGGAACTATCAAAATTGAAGGACCTCAAAACAATGAGGATCATACCGCCTTTAAGAACCCCTTTTTGAACCATGAAAAGGGTGATTCATCTAATGCCAACCAAAATCGAAAAAGAGGTAATGAGAAAGTGAACTTTGCTCATACCTATGACAACATGATCAATACTTTAAGTGAAGAGGACAATACCATAAATGTTATAGTAATAAAGGAACAATTAAGAGAAGCATCATCAAATGTTGTTACTAGGGGGCAAGCGTCAAAAATCATTCTACCTACAAATGCTCCTAAAATTATTCTATCAAACCAAGCTTCAACTTCATCATCAAAACAATATAACTTGGTTGATCAATTACAAAGAACTCCTGCTCAAATCTCTATTCTTCAATTGCTCAAATTATCACCAACTCATAAGGATATCTTGGAGAAAGCCTTATTGGAGACCAATGTGCCTCTAAATTTGGAGGTAGACAAGTTTCAAAATATGGTGGGACACCTCATTGCACCCCATTGCTTATCATTTTTTGAGCAAGATGACATGTCACTTAATCATCCTCAAAACTTGCCTTTCAACATAGAAGTCTTGATTCATAATCATAGGGTGAAAAGAGTCCTTATAGATGGAGGATCCAGCTTAAACATTTGTACCCTTAGCCTAGTAAAAGCCCTAGGATTTTCTGAGGAGGCTATTGACCCTAAGAAAAAGATAACTATTAAAGCCTACGATGATGAAAAAAGAGCTTCAAAATGAGTCATAGTACTTCCCATAAGAGTTGGTCCTATGCAAAAAGAGACCATTTTCCAAGTGTTAGATTTAAAGTTGACCTACAATATCTTGTTAGGAAGGTCATGGATCCATGAAATGCAGGCCGTTCCTTCTACTTATCACCAATGTTTAAATTTTCCTTATCTAGGGAAGGAAATAATGGTAAGTGGAGACTCAAACCCCTTCCAATATTGTAACAACATAACACCTATCAATGACTCTCTAGTCCCACACAATGCAGAAGGGTCTATACCTAATCAAATGGATCAAGGGAAAAGTTCTAAATACATCCCATTATTGGAGGGAAAAGAAAAGATAGAAAAGGAATTTTTTATTGAAGACATACCAAAACTCACTAACCTAGCTACATCGACTAAAGGAAAAGATAAGGTTAGTGAGGATAATATTATTGAAAAAATGAAAGAAGACCAAACCAAAGCTATTCAAGTATACACCAAAGAGGCCCACTATCATAAAATAGACCAAATGATGAAGAATTTTGATGATCAGTGCAAAATCAAGCAAAAAGGAGTAGGTGAATACTCCCTATCCATGATGGACTTTCCCTTATCACCTAAGTCCTATAGAAGATCCTCAAATCTACCCCATAAATATAATCATAACTTTGTGAGGGCAAGCACATCATCCGCAGTGGATGAAGAAGACAATGAGATCCTAAATTGGTTATACAAAGATGAAGAATCAAGTGCACATGTTAAACACATTCAAAATATAGCCATTCCCACACATCAATATGGGAAAGGATTTCAAATCATGCAAAAGATGGGGTACAAAGGCCAAGGAACTTTGGGTAGGAAGAATGAAGGACTCATTGAACCTATAGAAATGACATGGTGAGATACTAAGGAGAAAATAGGATTAAGGTATCTTCAGAAGGATACACTCAAAAACATTATCCTAAACTTTATGATCAGATATTGTAATTAGAATCCCATAATGATGAAGATTATAATGATTGGGAATGGGATACATTATTTGATGAGTCATGCCATGATAAGGGTATTGATGTTATTCATACCTACACTTCTAGCAAAGATAAAGGACAAATAGCATAATCAAGTTCAAATCAAGCATCTAGTTCAAATCAAGTGGTCCTAAATGATGTGCAAAGCATAGAAATAGAGATAAATAAATTGGTAGGTGAACCTTATGTACCTTCATGGAGACCTACTATGGAGGAATCAAACGTTAGTTTTAATCCACACGACTTTTATCCAATGGAAACCTTAGGGGAGTATAGTGAGGAAGACTTTGATCCTACGTCTTTATAACATTTAGAAGAGGCACATGTCATAGACTTGAATGATACAATGTACGAACCATCAAATGAGGTCTTATCTGTAAATCCCACTAAACCAAGCCAAAGCATTGATCCCTTAACTCTCATATACCCAAAATTAATCGAATGGGATTCCATTGAACCAACCACCCTTCCAACCTTTTTGAATGACAATGTGGTGTCCCAATATCTCAATGTGGTTGAACCCTCTTCTACCATGGAATATCAGGAGGAAATGATAAACGGGAGTATCCAAACTTTCAATCCATGAAAAAATGAAAAAAAATGAAAAAAAGTAAAAAAGGAAAAGAGTCAAGTGTTGAAAACCACATTGTGGTAGCATTAGATCCAAAAGAAAAAGAAATAAAGGATGTTTCCAAAGGTGAAAACCCAATTGAGGCACCTAAGGAAGGAAGTTTGCATGCTTTACCTGAACATTATGAAGAAAGATCTCTAATTTTGATCGAGCCTACAGAAAAGATAAACATTGGATCAGAAACCAAACCAAAGATCATACACCTAGCGGCATCCTTATCTAGTGAAGAAAGGAAAGAATTCATTAAAAAAATTCAAGGAAAAGCAAATCAATTTTGCTTGGTCATATGATGATATGTCGGGATTGGATCCAAACTTGATTATGCATCATTTGAATATTAAAGAAGGAGTAAAACCAGTCAAGTAGAAGTTAAGGAAGATGCATCCACATAGAGCCTTGCTAGTAAAAGTGGAATTGGAGAAATTGCTAAAGGTGGGATTTATCAGAGCCATTGATTATGCACAATGGATTTAAAATATTGTACCAATTTCAAAAGTAGATAAGTCCATCAGGATTTGCATGGATTTCAGAGACTTAAACTTGGTGTGTACTAAAGATGACTTTCCTCTTCCAAGCATAGACGTCATTATAGATTTAACAGCGGGACATTCCATGTTTTCACTTATGGATGGATTTAGTGGCTATAACCAGATCAAGATATCACCTAAGGACCAAGATAAAATAGCATTTACATGCACATGGGGGACATTCTACTGGAACGTTATGCCCTTTGGTGTAAAGAATGTCGAGGCAACATATCAAAGGGCCATGACCATAATATTCCATGATATGATGCATAAGTTCATGGAAGATTGCATAGATGACATATTAGCAAAATCTCATTCAAGAAAGGAGCATCTACCAATTCTAGAGAAAAATTTTGACATATTATAACAATTCAAAGTAAGGCTCAATCCTTAAAAGTGTGCATTTGGGGTCCAATCTGGAAAACTGCTAGGCCACATTGTATCAATGAAAGGAATAGAGGTGGATCTCGCTAAAGTCAAGGCCATTATGGAGATGGAAGCACCTAAAAATATTTTCCAAATGAGGTCACTACAAGGAAGAATTTAGTCCATCGGGAGATTTATATCCCAACTAGCGGAAAAATGTCATAACTTCACCCAACTCTTGCATAAAGATAGAGTTTTCAAATGGGATGAAAAGTGTGAAGAAGCTTTTAACATATTGAAGAAATAGCTCATGAACCCTCCAATCTTGATGCCACCTATCATAGGCAAGCCCTTAATCCTATATATTTCAGCAATAGAGAATTCATTGGGGGCACTTTTGGCACAAGAAGATGAATCAGGCAAAGAAAAGGCCATATACTATATAAGTAGAACTTTGGTCAAATACAAGTTAAACTATACATTCATTGAAAGGGCATGTTTGGCTATGGTTTTTGCTTCCCAAAAACAACGCCATTATATGTTAGCTCATAAAATAAGACTCATAGCCAAGATTGATCTTTTGAAGTATCTACTTGGCAAAATAGCATTAAATGGAAGGTTAGCCAAGTGGGTTATGGTGTTGAATGAATTTGACATTGATTAGGTAGACCACAAATCTATGAAAGGGAAAGTCATTGCTGACCAATTAGCAGAATCACCACTTCAAGATAATCATCCCATTCAAGTAGAATTCCCAGATTCTGAGATTGTGAATGTTGAGGCGAAGACATGGAAACTGTATTTTGATGGTTCATACACTCAACGTGGATCAAGAGCAGGCATACTCTTGATTACTCCTCAAGGATCTACAATTCCAAAGTCATATAAATTGTTATTTCCATGCACCAATAGCATAGCAGAATATGAAGCCTTGGTTATTGGAATCAAGTTGGCATTAGAGTGGAAGGTGACAGAACTAAAGGTTTATGGAGACTCACAATTAGTCATTAATCAAGTTAATGAAGAATATCAAACAAAAGATGACAAGTTGGTACCTTACAAAAACATGGTGGAAAATATTAAAAAGTACTTCACTCTTATTACATTTGAGCAAGTGCCAAGAGAAAAAAAACAAAGCAACGGATGCAATGGCAACTTTGGCATCACTTCTACAAATGCCAGATCAAAGCGTCGGATATGAATTCCTAGTAGAAGAAGTGGAACAACCCACATTTGAACCTACCAATCCTTATACCATTTGCTTTCTAACTACACACAAATCACCTTGGTATGGACCTATTTACACCTACTTAAAAGATCAAATCCTACCCATAGACCAAACTAGGAATCAAAAGAAAAGCTTCATTCGCCAAGCCTCTCAATATACTATAATTTATGAAACATTGTATCATAAGAGTCTAGATGGAATGCTCCTTAGATGTCTAGAAGAAGAGGAATCAAATGTAGCCTTGTGAGAAATCCATGAGGGAATCTGTGGGTCACATTTGAATGGATTAACCCTAGCTAAGAAACTTCTTAGGATAGGATATTTTTGGCCTACGCTGGAGAAAGACGCTTGTCACTTTGCCAAAACTTATAGAAAGTGTCAATTCCATGGAAATTTGATACATGTGCCCGCACAAGAGCTACATCTGATGACAACACCTTGGACATTCTATCAATGGGGTCTAGATTTAATAGGGATGATTTATCCACCATCCTCAAATGGTCATAAATTTATCATCATGGCAACGGAGTACTTTACCAAATGGGTGGAAGTTGTACCCTTATCAACTGCAATGAGAAAGCAAATATCTTTGTTTAGCCTAAACCACATCATTTTTAGATATGGCATACCTCATGCCATCATAACGGATAATGAAAAGCACTTTAAAAATAAAGATCTAAAGGAATTATGCACAAAGTTCCACATGACTCATCATTCTTCATCCATATATTACCCTCAAGGTAATGGACAAGTTGAAGCAACTAATAAAAAAATCTTGAAGATATTGAAGAGAATGGTGAACAATTCATGTAGAGATTGGCACATAAAAATAAACCCAACCTTATGGGCTTATAGAAAAAGCATAGGAACGCCAACAGGAGGTACACCCTTTTCCTTAGTCTTTGGAACAGAAGCACTTTTACCTTTGGAGGTAGAACTTCCATCCTTAAGGATATCTCTTCGTGGTTTGATAAGTGAGGAAGACAATAGAGTTGCTAGGTTACATGAACTAGAACTCCTAGATGAGAAACAGCAACAAGCATTTGATCATTTAAAGGTATATCAAAACAGAATGTCAAGGACTTATAATAAGCACATCAAGTCAAGAACATTTCAAATAGGTGAACTAATTTTGTGAAAGAATCCCAAGAATCAAGCAGAAAGGGAAAAGAAGGGAAAATGGGAGGAAAATTGGTTAGGACCATTTGTCATTACTTCTTCTTTTGGGACTAGTACCTACAAATTAGCAGATTGTGATGGAGAAGAGCTACAAGAACCTATCAATAGCATACATCTAAAGAGGTTCTATACATAAAGTAGATGAAAGAGTATAAAGAGTATCAGAAATCAGATGGAAAGCATCATATTTATTGTATATAGTCAAAAGAGATCCTAAAAATACCAAAAACATTTGAAAAGAAGAAAAGAACAAACAAATTGGAAAAGCAGAAAAGATCAAAAAATAGTAGAAAATTGAGCATGAAGAAAGGTAAAAACATTCATATATGATCCTGAAAAAGATGTTGTCTTGGTGAAAACCTAGCAAATAGGCGCCTTGATGATAATAAAAAAAAATTGAAAAAAGAGAAAAAGTGCCTTGGTGAAAACCTAGCAAATAGGCACCTTGGTAGCAAAAAAAAGAGAAAAAGCTTTAAAAACATAAAAAAGAGCAAAATCCATTCAATCGATGAAAACCTGGTAAATAGGCACCATTGAAAGTCCAAGTCAGTCACATACCTAGAAGTTCACCTTGTAAATATTGCATTCGCTAGCATTTGTATATATTGCATAATAAAACCCCACAATTGCATTTGCAAGTACCTAAAGATTTTGGTCACCTAATCTGCAAATTGTCCTAAGTCCCACAAATGAAATCACATCAAACTGGGGGCAATCTACTCAAAAGGAGGAAGGATTCATCAAAGAAAACTTCAATCAATCATGGAATCAATTCATCAAAAACAAAAGTGGAATACTTAATCAAATCTTCAATACCAATCCAATTTGAACCAAACGCAAATTTGATCAGAGATCTTACATGACTTTATCTTTATCAGGATTAAAAGTATGAAATGGATGGAACTACACTTAAAATATGGATTTGAAAAACATTGCAAAAAAATTTCTAAGTGTTGACTTGATTGATGAAATCATGTCTTTCTAGCGAATCAGTGAAAGTTTTAAACTAGATAAGCTATGATGAAAGCGTGATATTTTGGTTGATTTCTGAATGACTGTCTTAAAATCAAAGTTTTAAATCATGTATTATTTGTCTAAGGACGTGATCACCAAATAATCATTGAGGACTTGTACATAGGATAGAACTAAGATTTCTGTTTGTTTACGCAAAAGGATACCTTGGCTATTTTGATCTTCAATATCATAAATACCAAAATCCACTTGCAACATAGAATCTGACAAAATCAGTATTCACACTCTCATGATTGGTTTCAATCAGTGATAGTCGTACCAGAAAGAGATGGGAAAGAAAAGAAAGAGGTGCAAAAAGTATTCATATCATCAAAGTTGAACTAGTGATGGTTGTACTAAGCGGGATTCCAAAATTGCTCAATGATGATTATAAGCTCCAAATTTTTGAATAATGACAGTTATTTGCATACATCTTAGATTAAATGCATTTAATGTATATTGCCTTTCTTAGCTTAATTTAATTCACAAAAGGGAAAATTGACAAAAGAGAAAGGGGGTGTAGTCAAATCAAAAATCAAAGGATCATCAAAAATAACTATAAGTGATCGAGTGTGTTGGAAATCAAAAACAAAGTGCATTCCATTAGTTCACTTGCATTGTTTAAGTTTATTTTTAAGTATTGTTTTAAGTTGCATTAAGTCACTGTCATTAAACCTTGCATTCATTTAAATATGTCCAATATTTGAATCATTAAGTTCATTGCATTAGGTTGCATTTATCATTAAAATCTATTTGAATTGCATTCATTACATTTAGTTGCATTCATTTTAAGATTCATCTCATTTAGGGTACATTCTTTTATATCAATCCATTAAGTACATTGCATTAGTTAAACATTCATGGCATCCATTAAGATCATTCATCATTAAAGGCATATCATTTAGTGAAACATGGCATTATTCATTAAAGTTCATTAAAGGACACTCATAATAGTATCAGTCATCTATATTTCATATAACATTTAGAGTCATTAATCATTAAGTATCCATGATCATTACATCATTATATAAATCCATCACATTTGCATATCAAAAGAAATACATCCATCATCCATTACATTGCATTATTCATTAGCCATCTAACACATCCTATATCATTTGCATCCTTAATCATTGCATTCATTTATCTATTCTATTTCATACATAAGACAATCAATTAAGAATCATTAGAACATATGCATTCATTTCAAAAATTACATTTGAAAAGCATAAAATAAAGCTTATAGGAGATAGAACCACCTAGATCTGCATATCATGCTAAAAACCTGAAAAAAGAGATCCAACACATCATGACATCATATATCGTAAATCTATCAAAGTGAGAATTAGAGTCTATGGTACCATCATCATAAAATGAGCAGAATATCAGAGTCTGTCAAATGATCATAAATGCAATATCCCAATATTAATGTCCATCAAAGTATCAAAGTATCAGTATAAGTAAACATCAATGAATCAAAAATGATACAATAAGAGTCCAATGTCTCGATATAACAAAGAAATGAGATCATGTATATCATCAAATAATCAGAAATATCTCAAAGGGCTGAACCACCAGCACCATCGGTACTATTAGGACTAGGAGCACTATCTGGAGGTTGACTAGAACTAGGTTGTGACCCATGCTGACTCATTGTAGCCATAAAATCTTGCATCATAGAACTCAACTATCTCATCTCTTTTCTAATCTCAGAGACATCGAACTGTAAAGCATGAACCTCTAGTGCAACCACACTAGGAGCCTGTGCTACAAAAGACTGTGGTGGAGGAATCGAAGAAGAAGGCATCGAAGAAGATGGAACTGACAATGATGGAATAAAGCTAGAAGAAGATGGAGGTGATGAAGAAGATGGCATCGAAGCAGAACCAGAATCATGTTCCTAAGAAGGTGGAGCCTGTGGAATACCTTGCTGAGCAGGAGGACCCTGTGCCTGATCTAGTAAAACTTGTGCCACCTGTGCCTCAACCTCTCTCTTTCATCTGACCCTAGGTCGACCAAGATCCCTAGCAAGTTGATGCAGTGCTCTATCCATACCACCTCTACCCTGACCTCTACCTATAGGAGGAATAGGAGCAGCAACAATCACTAGGATATGAACCCTACCTACTCTGACCACTCGACGACCACCTCATCCACGTCATGCCCTAATCCTACCACCACCACTATCCCCACCATCATCACCACCACCATCATCTACATCATTCCCCGCAGCACCATCATCTCCATCTCATAGCTCCTCAATAGATAGAACTCTCTCTGCGGGATCAGTGAATCTAGGAAAAGGGTACCGATGCAACCAAGCAGCATACTCATATGTGATCCCTGCATCCATAATTTGCTCTCTCATAGACCAAGGAAGATATCCAAGATCATGGATCTCTCTGAAAGCTTGCCTGTAATCAACACATGGACCCCACAATGATCTCTCTGCGTGCACTCGAGCATACATCGCTACTCCCTGCGGCATACCCTATGTGCACCCATACTAACGTAGAACTCTCCAAAAGTAGAACCTCTCAAAGATGTAAGTAGAATGCCCAATCATCCAACAGGGACAAAACATGTAAGGTAACTCAGAATCATCCTTCGACTAAGCCTCGCAACCAATGTATGGCCTCCAAACAACAGTATCCATGTCATCAATGACATGACGCCAGTAATCAAGCTTGCCTATATGGGTCTGGATAATAATACCCTCATACATCCAAGCAAACGGCCAACCTAGATTGTGATGTCGCACTATGATGGGACGTGTCACTAGGATGTGCTCATAGGTCCAAAGCTGTAGAAGAATGGCTCTTGCAGTGAGCATAACTGATCGCCTGTAAACAACAGTGTGTAACTCATGGTATAACTGAGCCAAGACATAGGAACCCCAATCGAAGCGACAGGGATGTGCCATCAAATCCTCGAGGATAGGACCCCAACCAATAGCAAATTCATGCCCACGTCTATTAGGAAGCAAGAATCCACCAATCAACGTACCCAAGATAGTTGGTAACACAGGAAATGAAACGAACTGCACCCACTGGATATGAGCATCTCCAATGGTAGGATCCATGAACACCCGCCGACAAGCCGATTCATCATAGAGGGAATCATAGTAAACAAGCTCTCCACGAGTAGGTAACCGCAGGATGCGATATACATCCTCAAGTGTAATAGTCATCTCCCCCATGGGAAGATGAAAGGTATTGTGGTCTGAGTGCCAATGCTCAGCCATAGCGGTAATAAGACCCTGATTCACTCAAAATCAAGGAAGATGCAAGAGGAAAGACAGAACACAAAGACTAATGTGACAACGATCTGCCACACTCAAATTTGGTATCATGCTCCACGATAATGGGTAAGCACCGAGAATACCTAACGACTTAAGATCAGCCTGCAAAAAGAAAGTTCAAATCACATCAAAATTGAAATCAGTTATTATTTAGATCATTCTAAGTCAATCAAAAATTTTAAAATATCAAACCACAATCAAATTTCATGTTTTTGCTCAGATAGAACAGAAAATTCATCATCACCCATCATCTGAATCTAGATTGATGATCAAATATTCATACTATGACTAACTCATACTGACATATTACAACTCGCTATATAATCAAGTTTGATACCTTAACCTATCATCTGATCGACGACGTTGAGAAAATTGCAAAGTGGACTAAGTCGATTAAAAATCTTTTCTAACAGGGTGAAAGCACAATTTCAGGCTTTAAAAGCGCTAAAACACAAAAGCGTTGTTTAAATGTTTAAATGCACTACTTAATGATTTAAAATCGCAACATCAGGCAAAAGCGCTAAAAATTTTTGAAAGCACTATTATAAAGATCATAAGTGCTATTTTAAAGGGCAAAAGCGAAATCAAGAGCGAAAGAACTATTTAACAAGGCAAAAGCAAAATTGGCCCTCAAACTGGCATGTAAACGCACAGTTTTGGAATGTGAAAGCATTGTATAAAACTGTAGAAGCGCAACATGGGAAGTAAAAGCGCTATTTAAAATTGTAAAAGTGCTACTTGGATTTTAAAAAGGAAAAAAAAGAGGGTTTTATCAAGAAAAATCTAGATTTTTTGAATTAAAATGCATGAATCGAAAAAACTAAGAGGTTTAAGTACTCACCGAAGGTCCGTATGCAGGGGGACGCTGATAACGGCGACCTCACTAGAATATGTGCTCGCGAATCAGGATCGACATCGTCAGAAAGTCAAAAGAGTCAGAGAGCAAAAAGTCAAAAGGTAAAAGTAAAAAAGAATAGTAAATTGACTTTTTACCCTTTATATAGGCCCTTTTGACCTAAAAAGGGTATCTTTGACCTATAAAGGGAATCTTTCACCAAAATTGACCGAGGAACCTGAATTTTTCATCAAATCAGCCAAAGCTGGGGCATTTGTCAACAAACAGACGTGAAAACAATATCGGAAATGAAATCAAAATTAATTATAAATTGACCTAAATCAATGTAACTTGACCTAAATCGTTAAAATTTTCAAACATCTATCAAATTTTATTTCATTTCCGAGGGGGCATACCATTGGATAATCAGCATCAGCAACATCATCATTGAATCGAGAGATCGACCATCAAATCAAAGTGCAAGCTTTTATCAAAAAAAAAAAATTTAATCAATCGAATGGGGCATCGCATCAAACTATATCATATAATCAGGTATCACATCAAAAAATTTCATTGGATCAGCAATCATATCAAGGATCAATCATCAAAACGACCATCAAAGGACAGCATCAATTGAACAGACATCATTAGAACTGCACCAATCGCATATCAGATATCAAGAATCGACCATTGAATAACATCAAACGAACATCAAAGATCGACCATCAATAGAACCAGGACTTTCATCAGCAAAATCAAGACATTCTTTGAATTGACATGCTTCGCACATCAACTCAAAGAGGGGCATTTGTAATCACCTGAAAATGGACAAAGACAATTAAGTAATAAATCAAAGCAAATCAAAGCAAATCAAGGCAAATCAAGGCAAATCAGGGACAAGATCAAAGCAATTGAATTCAAATGAACATTTAGCCAATCAAAATTAAAATCAAGTCTTAATTCAAGATAAATCAAAATCAAGAGCATTTTAATCAAGTGAAATCAAATCAATGTGCAATTAATTCTATTAATTGTATAGTTTTGAATTAAATCAAATTCAACCCATTCAAGGGGTACATGGCTAAATAAATGGATTAAAATCAATTAATAAATCCTAATTTCTCTCAACAACCAAAAGGGGAGGAAAATCAATCAACCAATAGGATTTGAAGAAATGAATTCACATAGATCAAGCCAAATTCAATCTCAATCACTCAAAGTGAAAGAGCATCTTGTCCACTCATTTTGTCTACTTGTCCCAAGCTTTGAGGACACAATATTTAAATTGTCTTCAAAGGGTGGAACCAAAGACTCAACTCAGGCTTAATCATGATCAACACAACTACACCCCCTACCCTTGCATAAATCTATAAAAGGAAGGCTAAAATCAATCATAATTCATAACCACACATCTAAGAATCGCATCTAACCTCTAGAGAATTATAGCTAGAAAGGCAATTTAGGAGCAATTTAGCATTTCAATTTGTATTAATTGTTAGCATTTTCTTGATCATAATCATTTCTCATTCTAGGACTGTCATTAATGGTAGCTTGTTGAGAGCTTCACATTAACACTCTTAGATAGAGAGCCATAGGATGCTTAATTGTGGTTTATTTGCTAAATAAAGTACTAATTGTGGTTTATTTAGTTTCTATTTCATTTATTGTTCAATACTACTTCTATGAAGGTACATTTCCTTGTACACAGGGTCAATAATCAAAAAATGTCTAGTTTGATACTAAAAATGGTAAGGTGAGACATGATCATCTATAAGATTTAGTGCATGTCACATATAATGTGTGCTTTAGGAATTGCAAACATGTTTTTATGGGATGTTTATTCCTTGTTAAGTGGATTATCAAAGCCCCTGACGAGGGTAAGCCCTAAGAAAATCCTCACAAGGCACACATTGTAAGTTGTTTCCTTTATTGAAAGATGTTAAGTTAGTGGATTTGTTGTTTGAGATTTAAAAAACTATACTAGTGTTGCTATGGGTTTGGTTCCATTTGAAAGGCTTGTTAAATGGTTAGAAAATATACATTTAAGCGGAGATGTCAAGGACATCAAAAGTAACCCCATTTTCCCTTCTAGATCAATTTGGTGATATGTTGATTTAAATGGTAAGCACCTTGCTTTGCAAAGATGTGTTATGTTCTCAAATGGTTTTAAACAGACATTAGGACCTTTAGTCACATTATCAGTAAAAATGGTATTATTCCTTGGGATAATCTTAATACTAGATTTGCTTTGCCTAATATTTAAACAAAAATAAATCAACAAAAGAAACATGAATGAATTAGTAATATTTTCATGAGAGATAGAGGACCTTCAGTGGCAATGGTCATGGAGACCGAGAGGGCATAACCAGTTTCAATGTCACAATGGAGGATGGACTGATGGCTCACAGAGGTAGAGCAGATGGCCCTTCAATCGTAGAGGCAAGTTGCCTTTCAATAAAGGTTTTCAGGATTGGGTTGGAGGAGTAACGGAAGCACAGAACGGATCATTTGGGTATGGTAGGAGATGGGGGAAGAACTCGATTGGCCGAAGGGGGTTTCATGGATAGATGTCAATTGGAAAGGACTTTAAGTTTAATCAGAGTGAAGAAAAGTTTTGGAGGAAAAAGTCAGGGGGTGTGTGGATTTGGCTGCAAGACCTAGTAAATCTAAGGTTTGTTTCTCTCCGGAGGATAGTTATACTTTTACAGCTACTTATGCGGATGTAGTTCTTAATAACCCTCAATGGATGGAGGAGAGAGCTAGGTTGGAGGATAATACCCTAGTAATGAAATGGCTTGGTCCTTGGTCGTCTTTTTCCAAAATAAAAGCCTGGTGTGAAAAGAGTTGGCATAGCTCTTTCATTTCTTTGAAAACTTTGAGCAATGGTTTCTACTTAATCATTTGTGTGTCAAAGGAAGATAGGGATTGGATTCTATGCAATGGGCCGGTCTTTATTGATGGTAAAGGTTTGTTTATGAATAAATGGTCTGTTAACTTTGATCCTGAAAAGGAGACTATCAAGGAATCCCCGATTTGGTTCAGGATGGATAACCTCTCACAGGAATATAGGACTGATGAGACTATCAAGATCCTGAGTGAGTCTCTAGGTAAGTTTGTCAGGTGGGAGGAAGTGATCAATGAGGTTACCTATGCTTTTACGCCTAGGGTTTTGGTTTGGCGACAAACTTACTTTAAGCTCCCTTCACATATCTCTATTCATACAGATAAAGGTGAATGGAGGCAAGCTCTAGTTGCGGAAGAGGATGATAATGAAGGAGTGGAGCCGGATGGTGAGGTCCACCACTCACTCGAGAAAGGCAAGGAGTCTGAGGACTCTCTTTTGATTCATTGCCTTCTTCAGCTGACAAAGAAGTCTCAAGGATCTAAGGTTTCTTCTCTGAAAAGCTCTTCCCCTTTAGAGGCTCTTGTTGAAAAGCTCTTCCCCTTTAGAGGCTCTTGTTTTGGTGGATAGAGCTTGAGATTTTGTAGAAAAGCCTATACTTTCAGAAATTGATAATATTTTATTTTCGGCCTCATTCCCCCAGGATTCAGTTCAGGAAGCTATGTCCACCCAAAAGGTTAGTGAAACTCCTCTCTCTACTTGGCATTTGGATAAGCCGTCTCGGAATATAAATATTCAGGATGCTTCTCTTAATGGTAGAGTGATGCATAGCTTAGTAGTGGATGAAGAGCCCCATGATTGGGTGGTGAAGGAGATTAGCCCATCGACCCATCTAAAAAGAGATGAACAGCGTTTGGCTCGGTTGGATCTTCCTGAGATGAATGGTATTTTTAAAGGTTCTTTAGGTGAAGATAGAAGTGATCACCCGAAGGAAGATGATTTTAAAGATAGTGTTGGGTATGTGTGTAGGTCTAATAGAGTTGGTTCAGTTTCTGGGATGAGAAGAGAGACTCATGATGGCAAAATCTCTCCTATAAGAAATCTGGAAGGTCTTTTTGCAAATGTCAGAGATAGCGGAGGGGACCTAATAGCAGCTTCAAATTCAGGTCATTGTCAAAGTGAGGAGGAGGGGGAGGATGATCTTGGTATCTTTGATACTCCTAATATTCTTAGTCCTAGAGGAATTGTGCAAGAGGATTCCACTTTGAAGGGCCCTAGATCGGGGGAGAAGAAGAAAAGGGGGGCTCGATCTAATAAGGAGAAATTGGAATTGGATGGTTGT
Source organism: Chamaecyparis obtusa (assembly GCA_027943335.1). Classification (NCBI taxonomy): domain Eukaryota; kingdom Viridiplantae; phylum Streptophyta; class Pinopsida; order Cupressales; family Cupressaceae; genus Chamaecyparis; species Chamaecyparis obtusa. Next base: position 63,141 of record BSBK01011092.1, on the reverse strand, counting down.
GCAGCAGACCAAACAAAATTGCTGAGATCAGGAAAGGGATATACCCTTTCCCGACAGCAATGAGGATCCTTTCGTGGAATGTCAAGGCATGTAATGCCCCTAACAAGATGCGTTTGATCAAGCATGGTCTTGATCAAGCACGAGTTGACTTGATTCTTTTTCAAGAAACTAAATTAAAAATAGGTGATGATGTTTCTTTTAAGCTCTAGTTTAGGAGATTGGAGTGTCTCTTTTCCTTTTCAGTTGGAGCCTTGGGTGGACTTTGTGCTCTGTGGGATCCTTCGGTAGTCTCTATTCACCTTGTTGCTCAGTCATTGAATTTTCAGTGGTTTGAGGTGATTTCGAAGCAGTTGATGTCATCTTTTTTTGTTTTGAATGTATATGGCCACAACAACCCTGTGGCGAAGGAAGGGTTATGGCATGATCTTGGTAATATTCTTTCAGCTAATAAGGATGTGTTATTTCTTATTGGAGGGGATTTCAATGCTAATTTAAGACCTGTGGAGAAAAAAGGAGGTCGTGGATGGGGGCAAAAGCCAAAGGGACTTTGTGGAATTTTTTTGGTCTCAAGAGTTAACAGAGATAGAGTTTAAGGCTGGTGATTTTACTTGGAACAACCGGAGGAGTGGTTTTTTTAATATTGCTGAAAAACTTGATTGCTTCTTTTGCTTTGGGATGTGGGATAATCTAAAGTGACTCTACAGTGTTGTTGTCCTCCCCTTCTTTGGCTTGGACCACTTTCCTATTTGTTGTAATATCCAAGAGGATGTGACCCCTTTGAGGTCCCCTTTCAAGTTTGAATCAATGTGGTTCCGTGATCCAACTTTACCTTCTCTTATTGTTGTGTGGTGGAGATTGGCTCCTGAGGTGAAAGGTAATCTGGCTTTCAAGTTTTTTAAGCATTTGCAATTTGTTAAAGATCAGTTAAAAGTTTGGAATAGAGAATCCTTTACAAATATTTTTGCTGAAAATTTGCTTTTAGAGGAAGATTTGGTAGCTTTAAATCAGAGGGTTATTGATTGTGGGATGGATGAAATGACCTTCTTGGAAGAGAAAGAACTGTTAAGTAGTTATAAGGAAACTCTGGCTAGGGAAGAGATCTTTTGGAGACAGAAGTGTAGGGACACTTGGCTGAAGAGTGGTGATCATAACACAAAATTCTTTCATTCTTCTGTGAAAGAAAGGCAGGCTCGGAATAGGATTTTTTCTATTTCTGATAGACAGGGTAGGCTATTAACCGAGGATGACCAAATTAATGAGGAAGTTGTGGCCTTTTTTAAGGAGATGTTTACAGATAACAGTGTCCCCTTTGATGGCTCGAATGAAGTGTTGGAGAGAATTCCTTGTATTTTATCTAAGGATCATAATTCTCTTTTGATGGCCCCTGTCTCTAAGGAGGTGAAGGATGCTCTTTTTAACCTTGGGGGAGAGAAGGCCCTTGGGCCAGATGGTTTTTCTGCCCTCTTTTTTCAGAAAATGTGGGAGGTGATTGGGGATGATTTGTGGAGCGTTGTGGAGGAGTCCAAGAGTGGTGGCTTTATTTTAAAGGACTTCAATAACACGTTTATTGCTCTAATCCCCAAGAAGAATGCTTGTCTTTCCTTTGATGATTTTAGGCCTATTGCTTTGTGCAATATTGTTTATAAGGTTATTTCTAAAGTGATGGCTAATAGGCTCAAGCCTTTATTGAAGTATTTAATTTCCCCGAAGCAAAGTGGCTTTGCCCTGAATAGATCTATTTTTGAAGGTATTATAGTTGCTCATGAAGCTATCCATACTATCTGGAAAGCTAAAGTCTCTAAAATGATGATTAAGCTTGATATCAAGAAAGCTTATGAGCATGTAAATAGAGCCTTCCTTTTTAAGGTTTTAAAGTGTTTTGATTTTTGTGGATCTTGGCTAAAATGGGTGGAAAGTTGTATGTCTACTCCAAGAATTTCGGTCCTTGTTAATGGGAGCCCACAAGGTTTTTTGAGACTTCTAGAGATCTAAGGCAAGGGGATCCTATCTCTCCCTTTCTTTTTATTATCATGGCTGAAGCTTTCGGGAGATTGATTTCTTGGAAAAGACAATTAGGGGTCTGGAAAGGTATTTCTATTGCTGAAGGTGTTGATCTGACTACACATTTACAATTTGTTGATGATAATTTCCTCATGGGCGATGCCTCTTTAAGGGAAGCTAGGGTCATTAAAGCTTCTTTAGATTCTTTTGCTAGAACCTCTGGGCAATGTGTCAATTGGGAAATGTTTGACATTTTATTTTTTAACTCCAGTGCTAGGCTGAGAAGACATATTTGTAATATTTCGGGAATGAAACAGGGCTTCCTGCCAGGGAAGTTTCTTGGTGTCCCTTTATTTGATGGTGTCTGCAAACCTAATTTATGGAATGATCTGACATATCAATATTTTAGGAGGATGGAGATTTGGAAGGGGAAATGGCTTTCTTCTGTTGAGTGTATTCTGCTCTTACAAACCGTTATTTCTACCATACCCATTTACTCTATGAGTTGCCTCAAGATCCCTCAGAAAGTCTTGGATAATATTGAAAAAAGGATGGAAGTTCTTTTGGTGTGGAAATCAGGAGGATTTTAAGTTCTTTTGGTGTGGAAATCAGGAGGATTTTAAGTGGCCTCTCATCTCTTGGGATAAAATCTGCAAATCTAAAGCCATGGGTGGTGTTGGGCTTAAGGAATGGAGGAGGATGAATCTCGCATTGGGGGCTAAACTAGTGTGGAATATCTATGAGGACTCCAATAAGTTATGGGTTAAGATTGTCAGGGCTAAGTATCTTGGTGTTTTAGATGATGAAAGAATTCTGATAATTAGGAATCCTCCTAGAGGCTCTATTGTTTGGAATTTTATTCTGGATTGCAGGAAGGTCATAAAAGACCATATTTCTTGGAATATTGGTGATGGTAGGAAGGCCTTGTTTTGGAAGGATTCTTGGAATGGTTATCCCCATGTGCTCAATGAGGCTAAGTTTTTGGAGCTTAGCAGACTGATGACAGATTTATGAGGTGATAAGGTTGATGATTACCTTGTGTGTAAGGAGTCTGGTTTTGGCCCGGTCTGGGTGTGGAAAAGTTTGGACCATTTAAATCTCTCTAATGGTCAGAAAAGTTTGATGATGGAGGTGTTTCAGGCTAGAAAGGTTTTTTTATCGTTGGTGGCAGACAGGATAGTTTCGTGTGCTTCATTCTCTGGTTCGTATTTGGTAAAAGTAGGCTATAAAGCCTTGGATCTTCAGGATGAGATGAAGGGTTGGCATGTAAGCCTTTGTTGGAACAAGGCTTGCTTACCTAAGGCTGGCTCCTTTACTTGGTTGGTTGTTAATGAAAGGATTTTGACAGGTGAAAGAAGAAGAAGATTTGGTTTTCATGGTCCTAATATGTGTGTTTTACGTAACAATGTCTCTGAAGATGTGGACCACTTGTTGCTCCATTGTCCTTATGCTTATGCATGTTGGAATTATATCAGATCCAAATTAAGTTGGATTGGTCCCCTTCCTAAGTCTGTAAGGGAAACCTTTGAATGTTGGCCCTTGCCCAAGTCTAAGTCTATCTTGGCACCTCTCTGGTATGTTTTCCCTTCCATTATTATTTGGGAGCTATGGAAGGAGAGAAATCGAAGAATTTTTCTTGATAAAGCTGACCCTGTGGAGAAGTTGAAATTGAGGATTTTTGTGTCTTGAAGAGGTGATGAAAGCTGCTATTATTTCCCAACAAGGATCATTGGTTTATAATGCGGAGGATAGGAGATTGCATGCAAAATGGCCATGCTTGAAGTTGAATAATGGCAACTTGTCAAAGGATGGCATTGATTCTTTGAAGGATGTGGATATTAAGTGGGAACCTTCGGATGTTGGTTGGGTGAAGATAAATTTTGATGGGGCTTCTCATGGTAATCTGGGAGCCTCTGGTGTTGGTGTTATTGCTAGAGACAAGTATGGAAATATCATTGCTTTTGCTGCTCAAAAATTGAACATTGGCACAAATAATAAAGCCGAAATGCGGGCAACCCTCCTAGCTGTGTGTTTGGGGATTAAGTTGAAAATTAAGAAGTTGCATCTAGAAGGGGATTCACGGGTTATTCTTAATGCTTTATGCAATCAGGAGATGAAAGCTTGGCACCTTACAAATTTTGTGAAGGTTATTAATGACAAGTTGCTTTCTTTCGAAGATTTTAAAATGAGCCATATTAAGCGGGAGGGGAATCGGGAAGCAGACGTGGTGTCCAAGTGGGCTATAAGCTTGGAAAATATTGATGACATATTTTGAAGTCTGTGATGATTGGGCTCGAGATGGCGTGTGTTAACTAGACGTTTGTCCTTGATGAGTTGGAGACCGTTGGAATGTTTTGCTGATGTGGGTGTTGGGTGTCGTCAGCAATGCTAAGGAAGTGTTTCTTTCATCATTCCCTTCGTAGAATGGCGGCGTTCACTTATGATTTCTCCTTATGTTTCTTAGATGTTTGCAAGGCCTCATATGTGGTTTGATGGATGGCACGAGTGATTTGTTTGGATTGTGTGGTGGATTTAATGGCTTTAAATTGGCCTTGTTTTCATGTTTGTCATGGGTTGTGCTCTGTTCTTTTCCTTTTTTACAGGTGTGTTGGTGTTCTCTGTTGGTGTCCATGGAGGCCTCCTTTTCGGTGGGGAGTTTGAAACAGCATAAATCTTTTGAGGGCCTGGTTAGCAAGGAAAGAATGTTGGGTTTGCTGGTTATTAAGGATGAGGGGGTGGCTTTAGCTGCTAAGGAGGTGCTTGGGGTTCAGTTCCAGGAAAGGAGGCGAAAATGGCAGTCAAATGTCGATGTAGTTTCAATGGTGATTGCTTGGGCGTTGCAGGTTGGAGAATCAGAATCGAAGGTAAAACAGTTGGCTGAGAGTCTTTTTTATAAAGATTTGCTATTGTGGCTTGACTCCATTCTAGAGTGGACTCACCCTGGCCTTGGTTTTAATTATTCTGAATGCTTCGAGGATGAAGCTAATGGGCAGATTTTTGGCAAGGTCCCTTTTTTGCATTGGTGGGGTAAGGTGGATAAGAAGGCTTACTGTGAAGATATTGGGCGGAAGTGGGAACGTCTAAAAGTGGCTTTGAGTCGAGCTGAGGCTAGGGCCATTAACAGTGACCGGGTTGTCTATGTTGACGTTCCGAGAAGGAAAAGGGGTCGTCGTAAAGGGCGGGTGGTTGCGCCTGTCTAAACCGTGTTCTATGCCTCTGGTTTTTTGGAAGTTATAAGTTTCGAATGCATGTCTACTATTGATGGTGTTTTGGTGGTTTTTCCTTCCGATTTTTTGGCTCTCACTCTGGATTGGTGATGTAATTTCTGAAGAGGGGTGTTGTTTTTTTACAACCGTTTCACGGGCATAAGTGGTGGTCTTGGTTCGAATGTTGATGGGTGGTTGCAATAATGGTTTTGTCTGGTTTTGGTGCTTGGCGCCCTTGCACTGTATGGTCTTGGTGTTTTTTTCCTTTGGCCCGCACTCTGGTTTGACGGGATGGATATGGCTCTTTGGTTTTGTCCTTCTACTGGTTTTACTCATTATAAATCCAAGGATGGAATCGATGTAATATTAAACCTTATGTAATTATTATTATCTGATTAATAAAATTACTTTGTTATGATCAAAAAAAAATATCTAAACAAAAACTTCATTGTTAATTGTTGTTGGCAATAATCATATAGTTTTAAAAAGGAATTATAATGTCAATTTAGGTAAAGATTCTCTTGGTCTTATGATACTTAAATTTTTTAAGGTTGGTAAACGGCATTTGATATGTTATAGAAGTTAAATGACTCTAAGTGAATGCACCAAGGATCAAGTGTTGCCTAGTGCATACTCTGAAAAGCCTATGAGATGAGACTAGGATTGTGACCAACGGATTGACAAAATTATCACCCCTCAATCGTTGGCTTTTAAATTAAAAAATATAAAGCTTGAACTATGCTCCCAAATAAAGTTGTAAAAATGATCTAATCAAATAGAAAAAGGAAAAAAGCTTATAAATTTCACAATCAAAAATATGTATGGCATGCTTTCTAATTTTGTGAGCTTCCACCTTTATTTAACTCCCTTTTAGAGTTTAACAAATCCGAAACCAAACGGATGACTAGGGTTATTATACTTTGTACAATTTGTTGGAACTTAAAAAGTCATATTTTACATAATTATCAAATTTTTTTAAAAAATTATAAAAAAATCTGAAATTCACTATCAATCCCAATCAAAAGAAAAAGACAAAAAAAACGGGCCGATAAAATTTGGCCAAATTTGTTAAAACTTAAAAAAGACATTTTTTTACAAGATATATAACCCAAAGACACTAGTTGGCGAGATCTCTTCGTTCTTGTTTGTGGAAGATTTAGATACCTTTGAGCAACTTTTCTTTGAGTGTTCTGATGCTGATCAATTTGGAGTTATTTCTTACCTGTATGGTCAAAATGTATTGGTGTTCGAACTCTTTACTTGGTGGAATGTCCGTCTTGGTTACACTGCTAATTCTTCCAATCGGTCTGTCCAATTGTTTGACAAATATTGTCTTTTTATAGATGTTCTATGACTTTTGAGGGTTAATGTGTTCAAAAGAAGTCCCAGTTTGTCTCATTTCCATGCCGATATGTCATTTGTTGAACAAGGGTAAGGCTATAGTCAATGTCGATGCTGCTGTTTGTTGGATAAGGTGCTGATTCTGACTAGATATGATTTTGACGTCTGGGTTAGAAAATTTCTCAAATATACGATGCAGGACCTGACTAAGAAGGCTGATTCTAGATGTTGAAGCGAAGGGCGTGATAGATAAGAAGAATGATGATGTTGATTAGCTGATCTTTAGATTGAACTGCCATTGTCATCTCTATGATGCTGTTATGTAACTTGAGCGATTGTAACAGCCCATTTTATAACCGAATATGTGCTGTGGATCTGGAGATCATTTGCTCAACATGATATTGTGATGATTAAGGGTTTTAGTCTCTTCTGGCTCCCTAGGAGCTTACAGTTTTGATTCGTCTGTGCTGAATGCTGCTCTTTTATGTGTCAACTTTATTCCAATATAAAAGTCTCAACAAAATCCCTTAAATTCACCAGCCATAATATCTTGATATTTTAACAATTTTATAGGGCCTAAGACAACCGAGCAAGAAATAATGATGCCAATATTACAAAATTCTTGGCATCTTATCTTGTTAAAATAATGGTAGTTGTAAGCATCGTCCCTATTTTATACTCTATTTCTTCAAGTTGATGCATGAGAATAGATGTATAATGCGCACAAGAGACATATCTCTCTGTAATGATACAGAAGCAGGCACATGTGGGCACATACATAGAAAAAGCATGCAAGGATCAGGCATTTCTGAAGTACCAAATTCCACAGATTTGAGATTTATTTTTAAAATAGAAATATCTATTGCAGCGTCGGGCATTTCTGAAGTACCAAATTCTACAGATTTGAGATTTATTTTTAAAATAGAAATATCTATTGCAGCTAAGCCTCCTTGAGCCCCATTTGCAATCCCAACATTTGAATTATTATTGAATTTTTTTTATCTAATTATGTATCCATGCTTATATAGGCACCTTTTAAGTTATTAACCCAAAACAGATGAGGAAAAGATGTCCCCTTCTCTAGGAATGTTGAGTTCCATCAGAAAGAAATTATTCTAGATGCAAACAGACTATGAAGGTGTTACTTATGAATACAACCTAAACAAAGACTTTAGGGCTTACAATAATGTCCAAACAACTCATGATATACCCGCACTTCTTCAGATGTTATTTTCCTTTCTCTTTGTAGATAAAAAAGCATTAACATGAAGAAAAGGACGAAAAAAGAGAATTCTTCCATCACAAAAGAACGAGATAGCATACATGCTTTTTAGTAGAATAGCTAATGCCTTACACTTTCTTATTTTTAAGATACTGTTCCATAATGTTTTATCATCTCACTAATTTCCAACGGAACTGGCATCAGTCAGACTTTCTGGATTTTGATAAAGCTTTCTTTCTCTGTCCTATCATATAGGTATACATATGCGGACTTCCTGCATATAATAAGAAAAGTAATATCAGTGTGTCACAAAGCTCAATAACTACTTCCCCAAAACCAACCAAAAAAAATTAACTGACCTGGTACATAGATAGCTAGTACAAGAAGTGAAGCATAGAAGTAGTCAAATGAAAAGTTGAGCTTGTTTGGCATCCTTAAGCAATACAAATCAGAGTTCTGCAAGAAAAAATTTTGAATAAGAGGAATAAGACCCTAAAAACCATTCATGCTGCACTGATACCCGTCTGCTTCAAAATCACATGTTAGAACTTAGTAACCAATAAAAGACTATTAGAAATCAATAAAGGGAACCTTCAAAGCATGTCAAAGGGTTACCTTTATATATGGCAAGGCCATATAGATCAGTCCAACTTCACTAGAAATGCCAGTTGGGTACATAACAAAGAAGGTGCTATACCTATAGAACAAAAATGACACGTCCATGTAATGCACAAATTGAAAGATGTCTGCTAGATGAAAAGTTCTCTTCAGGAATTTCAGACAGGCAAACAATGGCACTAAAAAAGATGTACTGATCTGGCAGCCATTAATATCAAAAGTAGGAAACCACCAAAGAAAGATACACCAACAAGAAAAGAAATAAAATAAGACTCACCGAAGCCACTGAAGCCATGATGGAGTATAACCAAATGTCTCTTTCAGTCCAAAGAAAGAATATCGAATTATCTGTATGGAACAGGAGAACTTTACGTAAGTAGATGAAATAGGGAGATATATCACTATTAGATTATTTGCTATCACGGTGATATCAAAAGTGAGATAATTGCACCAAAACTTTCAGCTAATTGACAATAGCAAAGCTCTCTCATAGAAAACAACTGATAACTCATTAGTAACTACAATCAACAGTGGCATCAAATTCAATGCTAAAAGAATCTCAAGACATCTACAGATAAGACTCACCATGTAGCACCACCATGGGTAAAAGCCTAAGACATCCCAATGAAGAATTACAGACATCATGGAATACAAAGAACATGACATGATCCCTAACATTCTCTATTTCTCTATGTATGTCAAAAAAAATCATTATTCATGTTACAAAAAAGCATGAGCAAAGCCAACGACATGCAAATACAGAATTTTTAATTATCATCAACAGCAATCTCACTCCCTCTCAGCAATATTGCCGATATTCACTTGGCTCACAAAGAACGGTTTAAATATTTTCCACGGCAATAAACTATATCAGCGCTCCCCAGATATATCTCTATTACATATAAGTGCCGCTATAAGCAGTCCGCAGCCTTTTTATTTTCCCGCAACAAATATGAGTTTATTTTATCAACGAACATATTCCACCTTATTTTCCAATGCCCAAATCTGAAGGAGGCTAATAAGATTCGGAACCCACCGCAGATATTACACTGATAACAATAGTCCTGCCCTTAATTATTCTTCACAGTGATAATATGACTGAGAAATATTCGCCAATATTAGCTGCAGTAAATATAAACTTCAACCAAATAATTGACCTTCCATTTTACCAAATGGAGCGCTTATATTGAAAGAGCAGTGACTCACCAACTGAAAGACCCGGCAGTATATATAATAGTATATTCCTAAGCAATTATAAAATAACTCAGAACACAATGATCTAATTTGTAGCAAATTTGCCTTCGGATGGAGACTTCACATATTTGGCACAGCTGTAGACTCTGTCACGAATCCACCCATTTTGAAGAACTAGATTTGTGTCCAGTCCTTTCGTAAAACTCCTGAAGGTTTCTATCTCCAGAAATCATAAGCCTTTATCAAATCCCGGCATGCTGACTTCCTCTGTCCAACCTCCTTATAAAGGACTTCAAGGACTCCAAGAAGCATCTAAAACATCAGACCGACCTGGCCCACTGAACTATATTGGAGAACTTTATATAATAAGGTGACATTTTATAATATTTTATTCTTATTTAATTAAATTAATTAATATTAAGTCATCAATTAAATGTTTCATTTATTTTTGACAACTTAATCGAAATCAATTTAATTAATCACTTTAGAAAATTCTGGATATTACATTTTGCATGTAGACTATTTGACTCACGGTTTGAGTTCATTGTATAGAAAACCATTATGATTTCTTGTATTGTTTTTTTTTTCCATAAATTGGAGAGCTTGGAGCAGGAGGTAGCACAAGTTGTTTTGTACTAGTAATTAAGTGCCACAATAACCTATCTCCAGTGGATTTATTTCTTTCTAAGGGGAGAAATGTTGCTTGCAGACAATGGATCATGTTCTATCTTCACACATTCATCATTGGCACAGAAGCTACTTCTTCATTAGGGGGATTCTTATCCTAATTCTCTCTCTCTTGTGGAGGGATATAAATTGTACTTATGTGACCAATTCAGTACTTGGGGGATGCTTGGAGTCCTTCATTTTAGTTGCATGTAGTACCTTTTTTTTCATTGCATCTCTCGCTTTTGGAGAGAGGTGTTTTCCCATCTGATTTTTCTCTTTTTCTCCGTTTAGTGTTGGTGCAGGAGCACCTAGGGTCTTTGGTCTACCCTATACTAAATTTTGGCTTGTAGGTGACCTTGGCCAAGTCACTGATCAATAAGGACTAAATAAGAGTCCCAAGTGTGTAAGAGCATCTTAGAAAGTCCTTAGGGTGTGTGGGCAAGTGTTTGTCAAAGTCTACCTAGGACTTGTCTTAGTTTTGGTCTTCTTTGTAAAAGTTGTCAACATAGACTCTAAGTGGTCAAAGGTCAAGTTGACCTCCTAATATGTGGGAATGAAGAAGGAAAAGGTTAAATGAGTCTAGATATACCCATGTGATCAATTTAGACTCTTTAGAGTGGTCTAGGAGGAGATGACAACAAAAGTTGTAAAAATTGTCAATGACAACTTTGCAACTTTTCAAAGTTGTCATCACAAGATTCGACCAGTTTGCCTAAAGTTGAAAAGAATCGGTTGAGGGATAGTTTGGGCAGTTTTTGCTCAAAACTTGGACCTATTTAAGACCAATCCCGACCAGTGTTCAAGGTTGGCATCTCTGTATAGTCATTTTGCAAGTTTAATATACTGGTTAATCTCTGCAAACCTGGTAACAGTGAATTGAATCCAATCATCCAAGTAATCATGGATTGATGTGTGAAAGTTCTTTGCATATTTAGATAGTATTTTGTATGTAATTCATTAGGTGTGCAAGTTTAGGTTAGATCTTTTGTTTTATTGTCTTTAATAAAAACTTTCCTCTATGACCAGTATATGTCAGAATCAGTGGGTGAGTCAGCCATGGTGACAAATGCTGAATTGGCTAGGGAAGTAACAGAGCAGAGGAGAATAGGATACTCCGAGAAGAATTGGCAGCTCTTAGAGACAAGCTAGGAGAGGTGGAAGAAGAGACCGAATTGGTAAGTGAGAAATTGAAAGAAGATGGAGACAAGGGTAAGGCAGTGGATGAAGATGATAAAGTCGCTGAACCTGATCAACCTATGCAAGAAGAACCATTCCTCAAGGCCATAAAAGCCATTGGAGGCAAAGCTCTTGAAGGGGTACCTTTGTTTAGTGTAAAGATGGATCCTGACTTGATAATGGAATGGATAGAGGGAATGGAGAACCATTTTGAGTGTGAAGGAGTTAGTGAGGCTCAAAAAGTGAAGGTGGCCAAATCTAGGATGAGGGGACCAGCATTAACTTGATGGAAGTTCCTTTAAACTGAAAGAGAAAAGATGGGCAACAATCCAATAGCTACTTGGAAGGCTATGGTGACCAAGATCAAGGATAACTACTTGTCAGAAGACATTGAAATCCAATTGCATAAGAAGAGACAAAACCTTAGACAAAGGGAATTGGATGTTGCAGCCTATACCGAGGAATTCCAAAAGCTATGTTTGAGATCCAAGATTCAAGAGGAAGAAAGTGTCAAGGTAGCTCGGTATTTGAATGGACTTAGGTGGAGCATAAGAGGAGATCAGCCTATTAAGCCTCACTACTGTTCATAGATGCTATCAGCTGGCCATAAAAGTGGAAGAGAAAGGCAAAAAGAAGCAGGAAACTAGTTCAAGAGGCAGAGGAAGAGGAAGAGACTCAAGCGGGAGTCATAGAGGCAATTTTAGTGGCAGAGGTAATGAACCAAAGAACTAAGGTGAAGCCAAGCTGACTAAACAATATAGTGAGTCAAGTAGCAGAGGTAACTTCAGTAGGGGAAGAGGGTTCAATAGTGGTGGAAGAGGCAGATTTGGAGGTTTGGGTAGAGGCTCTCATTTTGCAAGCATGAAATGCTATAATTGTGGTCAATTAGGCCACCCTGCTTATAAATGTCCTGATAAGGCATCAAGTTCACAAGGAGAGAAAAAGATAGCTTATGCTCGAGAAGAGGTTGAAAGTGTTAGAGCTCCGGAAGTGAATCTTGATTCAGAAAATGGAGAGAATCTCATGTTTAAAAGAGTTTTGCTCTAGGAACCAATCAAGGAGGAACCCAAACAGAGAAGGGCACTATTTAGGATTAAGTGCAAGATCCTTGGTAAGGTGTGTAAAGTCATTATAGACTTAGGCTCCACAGATAATATCATCTCAGAGGAGGCAGTCCAAAAATTGAAACTCACCAGGATACCTCATACCCATCCCTACAAGGTTACTTGGCTTAATAAAGGGCAGAATGTTCTTGTTAATGAACAAGTGTGAGTTGAATTTGCAATAGGAGAGTTTCAAGACAAGATGCTTTGTGATGTTTTGTCAATGGATGCTTAACATCTATTTTTAGGCAGACCATGGCAATATGACCAAGATGCAGTTCATCATGGGAAGAGGAATTTGTATACCTTCAAGAAGAATGGGGTCACTTATAAAATTCAATCACTTGTTGAAGAAGGAGCAGTAAATTCAGGGGACTCCAATGTACTTCTCATGAGTGGTAAAGAGTTCTTGCATGAACTTAAAGAGGAAGGAGTTGGAGTGGCCATTGTTGTAAAGCCTAAAGAAGATAGTACACCTCAGCAAGCACTTGTACCTGCAGAAGTGAAGCAGCTGTTAGAACAGTTCAAGGACATCATTAGTGATGGAACACCAGCCACTTTACCTCCTCAGAGAGCAATTAGTCACCAAATAGACTTCATAGTATCATACCAAGGGCATCCTTGCCTAACAAAGCAACCTACAAGATGACACCAGACCAAAACAAGGAGATAGCAAGACAAGTTCAAGAGTTGCTTAATCAAGGGCTAATTAGAAAGAGCATAAGTCCATGTGCTGTTCCAGTGGTCTTGGCACCCAAGAGAGAGGGTAAATGGAGATTATGTACTGATTCTAGGGCAATAAATAGGATAACAATCAGGTATAGGTTTCCTATCCCTAGAATAGAAGATCTAATAGATTGTCTTGGAGGGTCTAGGTACTTCACTAAGATTGACCTTAAGAGTGGGTACCATCAAATTAGGATGAAAGAGGAGGATGAATGGAAGTCAGCTTTCAAAACTACATAGGGTCTTTATGAATGGTTAGTTATGCCCTTTGGGCTTACAAATGCACCTAGTACATTTATGAGACTAATGAATGAAGTTTTGAAGGATTACATAGGCAGATTTGTAGTGGTGTATTTAGATGATATTCTCATCTTTAGCAAGTCAAAAGAACAACACATGAAACATCTAGAGGTTGTATTAAGAAGGGTGCATGAAGAGAAGCTAGCCATTAATCTAGAAAAGAGTGAGTTCTTGAAACAAGAACTAGTTCACCTAGGTTTTGTAGTCTCCCAAGGTGATTTAAAAATGGATCCAAGTAAGGTAGAAGCTATCCTTAATTCGCCCACTCCCAAAACTGGGACTGATATAAGGAGTTTTCATGGGTTGGCTCAGTTTTATAGGAAGTTCATTAGAGGATTCAGTGAGATATGTGCACCTCTACTTGATGCCATCAAAGGTGGAGTCAAAACCAAGTTCAAATGGACAAAGGAGGCTAATGAAGGATTTGAGAAGCTGAAACAAAAGGTGGCTACACAACCTATCCTAGTGTTGCCAAGTTTTGATAAATTGTCTATTGTGGAATGTGATGCAAGTAACATAGCTGTGGGAGCAGTCCTTAACCAAGAAGGAAGACCTGTGGCATTTTTCAGTTAAAGGTTGAATGAAGCCAAATCAAGGTATTCATCTTATGATTAAGAGCTTTATGCATTGATTCAAGCCCTTAGGAAGTGGAGGCACTACCTTTTGCCCAAGGAGTTTGTAGTCTATACTGATAATCAAGCTTTAAGCTACATAAACACACAAGAGAAGTTAAGTCATAGGCACATCAAGTGGATGGAGTTTCTCCAAGCTTATACTTTCACTATCAAACACAAGAAGGGCCTAAACAATAAAGTTGCAGATGCACTTAGCCGGAGGTTGCTCACTATTCAAGAAATTCAAGTGCATGAAAGGCTTCACCACTTCAAGGAGATTATGGCCAAGAAATCAAGATTCCAAGGAAAAAAGTTATACAAAAGGAATATCAAGGCAAAGATTAAGGTAAAGGCATCAATAAATAGTTCAAGTTCAAGATTCAAGAAAGTGGCAATGAGAAGGTTTCCAAGAGTAGAAGAAATCCTTGAGAGGAAACAATTTGGGCAGAAACAATTGATCCAAGGATTGATAATGTTGAGTATCAAGAGATATTTCTCTTCTCACCAAGAAATCAATCAATTTATGAGATAAGCATGCTGAGGTGGCACCCAATCATCCTCCACCAATAAGAAAATCTCAGTTGCATGTATCTAGGAACATTCAATCAAAATATGCCAAGTGTACATGTGGAGTCCACATCATGTCTCTACCTAACCTATTTTCTCATTGGCTTTCAAAATCATTGTAATTTTCTCATTGGCCCACAACATGGTGCTTTTATGTAATTGGCCACCCATTTGATGTTTGTAGCTATTAGGTTAGGGAATTGTTGGATAAATCTTGGCCCTTGATCTTGAATCGATCTTTGGCCATTCATTGTAATTGAACAACTATAAAAGGCCAAGCCTTCTCATTTGTAACTCATTAGAATCAGTTTTAGAGTAGAGTAGGGAGAGACTTGGAAAAATTGTTGCTATAATGCTATCAAAGTAATCGCTAATTCATTGTTGGTCTTCATGGTGGATTACTTGTGTTGCTTTGGAGTATTGCATAGTTTCTACATTTCCTCACTTAGATTAGGATTTCATTTCATGTTGATTACAAATAATGTTTAGTTGAAGGGAAGATATTTTGGATGCATCTTTAGTGGACTCGCTTAGACCAAACCACTATTTGCTTGTTGATTGTAAGTTTGCCTTGCATGGTCAAATGGCATATTTATGAGCTTTACTTCGATTATTGCTTGCACATTGATATGCAACAATGGATGGTGTCAATGGAATGGTAATACTTTGAACATCTTACATTTACCTTAAGAGATTGCACTAGCTTGGTTGATGTCGATGGCTAAACTAAGTCTAATAGAGTCACGAAGGCATTCATCATCTCTTGCATTCTAGGAGTAGAGTAGCTCCCTTTGCAGTTTATTTGGTTGGAAGTGTTTGAAGTAGTTGACATCCATTGGTTAAACAGCGTAAGTCCCTTTGTGATACCGGCATATCACATCATTAAAACTGAGTGAAAGTCCACAATAAGAAGGAACCTTGAGGTTGTCTTATCTGATCAAACAATCCATATACATTGTTTAGCATATGAGCTTCCTTATTCAAGAGAGAGTTGGAGATTTGGTGTGTCATCTAGGAATACTGAGTATTATATTCTGCATGTTGTAGAGACATAAAACTCACATCAACACTCAACTAATTCATTAGTAGGGTCCTATTCACATGTTAACCCTAGGTTATAGAATTTCTCTAGAAGTCTTAGTTGTCAATTAGATCATATTTTATCTTTTGGCATATACTTACAACCCAAGGTCATTTGATATTTGTTTGAGTTAGATGATTCATGTTATAGGACTAAAACACATGTGATCATCTTGTTTAATCCTATCTTTCACCTAGCCTTTATAAGCAAGGCCATTGTACACATTGTATCACAGATCAGAAGATCATATCTCATAGATCTTAATTACAAGCAAGCTCATTTTTTGCATGCTCTCTTGTGGAAGGTTATCTTTGCTTTTGCAGATGATCTTGGTGTGTTGAGCTAATCTTCAGCAACTACAACTAGCAAATAGCTGCAGATCTCCTGGACAAAACTTGTTCTCCTATGGCGCTGATGAAAGGAATCAAAATATGCAATAAAAAAATGGTTAGGTCATGTGAAAGATGGGAATGCACCAAGCTTACACGAGGACGCATCCCCAGGCCTATTTGACCTGTCCCAAAAATGGGGACGTCCCAAGTATGCGGGGATGCCTTGGGGACGGCTGTCCCATAGTATTACTGTTTGATTTTTGATAATTTGTTTGACTATGACTCGCACGTGAACCCTTAATTTAAGTTAATTAACACAAATGTTATATGTTAAGGTTCTATAATGTATATATGCATGCTTTATACCTGTTTTCATATGAATATTTTAAATTTTCTAGATTTTATATAGCTGTCCCCAAAAAAGGCTCAAAAAATCAGGGATAAGGAAACACATCCTCGTCCCAGAAACTCAGGGTAACATAGGAATGCACCCAAATATATGAGACTACTAAAGCAATGTGCAAAGGCACTTTAAGTTGCAAAGATATATTGATAAAATCTTTGGTAGCATGCAGTGAAACCCTCCATGGTTAATTTAATGAAGACATGTGCTTTGATTTGTCACCATTTCACCATACACTGTAGTAAGGCATATGTAAGTTCCTGGATATCTGTAGGTTTTAATATGTGACCGTAAACTTAGCAAATTAATTGAACCTATTTAAAGTGTATAAAAAAACTAATTTCACGTGAGTCCAAAAGCATGGAAATTTGAGAAAAGTGTCAGCACAAAAACAAGATGAAATGGATTGTAAAATGGGAAATGCAAAAATAGATTTGACTAAAAAAGACCTAGTCAGTTGTGACTTGGTACAAAATAAGGTAGCAGGATTTTTGGCAGGATCCCTATAAGAAAATATATTTCATCAACATAATGATAAGATTAATCCAATGATCACCAAGATATAACAAGAATAGCATCAAAAGAAACTATCCATGCAATAGAAGCGAACAGTACAGTAATTACTGGTTAATCTCTTGCCATCTTCTAGTCAAAGAAGAAAAATGAACCAAGAACAGTTACCATTCTTCCCATGCTAGAAACAGAAATTGAAGTGAAGAAAAGTGTGATCTTGCATTTCCTATGCGTGAGCAAGTAGGATGAAAGAAAGAAAAAATTAAAAGATGGTCTACATAATCTATCTAGCATGATACATTTGTTTGCACTCTCCTTCAACATACCCTTCTCAGAAAGAATAACACTAACATTGCATTCTACTTGTTAACAAATTGACTTATTAAATGACCTTATTGGAAAGGAAAGTAAGACAAATTTGTTAACCCTACCACAACTTATCAGACCTGCTAAAAAATTGTGATAACATAACAAAATAACCAATGTCCCATAAACATAGATTTCTACTGATATTTGACAGACTGTGGAACTAAAAACATCAATTAGAAATTAAATTATATATCAGGAGGCTGTTTCCTGAACTGATGGTAAGGTAATTACTGGAATCTGTGGAAAGGGAAGCTGGTACCAATCATAACTTTCAAGCACTTGATCCACATAAGGCTTCTCCTTTGATGACACAATTAATTTTAAGTCATTTAGACTCTGGCATTTCAATTAGAGTCTCCATCTGTTGCAATTAGAGTTGGAATTTTCATCAATTGTATGTTGAGTATTTTTCATGCAAGACAAAGATCACTTCCTGATCAGCTTTAGGTCAGTTAGATAATCAACCTTTGTGTTGAGGACGCACTTCAACATCTTCAACCATCTTTTTCAATATCTTTGACTGCCATTAAGAATGCCTTAAGGATCTCCCTCAACACTAAGGGTGAGGAGAGGGCAGTCAATTACTCGTTGATATCTGTGCCATATAAGGTTGGGGTATACATTTCAGTTTTCACATTATATTCATTTTGCCTATTTTGTTGAAAAGGCGGGAAAGAAAGAAAGAAAGAAATATAAACAAGCCGTGGAGTTTTCTTGGTACTATACAGCAAATGAGGAATTCACTCTTCTACTTTTCAACTTTGTATCTCCTCCTCACTTGCCTTCCACACAAAAGGTATTCACAAAGGGAAAGGAGAAACACAAGTCCTTTGAACAGCTCGAGCATAAAATCAGCCATGCAACAGCCTTAGCATTGTCAAATCTAAGAACATCATTTGAGATGGAAGTAGATGCATTGGGATACGCCACGAGAGTGATCCTTTTGCAAGAAAACAAACCTGTTTGTTACCATTTCAAGTTAATCAACACATTCTGTACTTGCTTGGAAAGGGGTCACAAAGGTTGCCACTAAAAAAGTTTCCAGCCATAAGCAATATGATGACCACCAAAACATCTACTCATCAGCTATTAAGAGAACAATATGGAGATGATGAGGACTTTAATGAGAAGTACAAGACTGTAAAGAGGGCTATGAGAACAAAAAGAAATGTGATGATTTCTGTACCAACTATGAGCTACTCTAATTAATGGAAAAGCTCTGCATACCTAAGAAGGATGGTAGGCATTATCTCATATAAGGGAAACATGTACTTGAACAGCTACTTATTGATTTGAAGTATGCAAGATAGTTGCCAACCTAGAAAAACATTTTCATTGCCCTAACATGCATAAGCATGTCTCAAGATTCTTAGCAATTGTGCCTCAATGTACTACAAGTAAACCAAGTAATAGGAAGTTGGTTTTGCACATTCGTTCAACAGACCCTATAGGCTGTTTGAAAGCATTTCCACAAATCACTTGAGAGGATTGTGAAGTAGATAGGCTTTGTGTCAAGTCCCTTAGTCTCCAAGAAGCAAGTTCTTTAATCATGTTTGGGTTCACTTTGCTTTACCAAAATCCAATGTTCATAATAGGAATGCTAGGTTCTTGGATCAACTTATAGGTCAAAATGCACACTAAGAAATCTAGATTCACTGCATTCCAGCCCAAAACCAATGGCCAAAGACAAGTACTTAATCACACACTGGATCATTTGCTAAGAGGCTACAACTATGAACATACAAAAACATGGGATCTAAGTATTGATTTCATCTAGCAATATCATACACTGAATGGGGGAATTCAGAGCAACATTCAAAAGGCTCCATATGAAGACTAATATGACTATCCATCAATCCCAAAGAAGCAGGCAGATAAGCTCACAAGAAGCCAAGTTTGCTGGAAAAGATTCAAGCCATACAAAGACTGGTGCAAGAGGGGCTTACGAAGTCATGAGAAAGGCACAAAGCTAAGCATGAACAATGCTAGAAAGTTAGAAACAATATTAGTTTCAGGTCACGACATGATTTGGCCCTTTCCAAGAAAAGGATCCAACATGAAGGCAGCAACATGGCCACTCTGAATATGTTTTTAAACTCAATCTTCCAGCTTACATGACAATATATTCAGTTGTTACTAATTAAAATATGAAGCTGTTTGAACCATCCTTGCTTGATGAGGAAGAAAGGAAATAAGTTATATTTTCACCCATCAATGATTTACCACCAAATTCACTCAAATAAATGGAAGAATATACTGGACAAGAAGAGCGGGCATATCAGAACAGGAGGAACTAAGAAGTGGCTAGTTTGTCCAGAGGGCCAGCTACCTACCATACTAAGGTGATTGACTAAGGATATAGAGAAAGCATATCCTTGCCTTGCTTCTTCAAATTGAGTTCTTGTGGACCAAGAACCTTCCCACCACTAGGATCTGCTTTAGTGTCCTAATGGGCAAACATGACTAACCAACAAGACATTTCATTTCACTCCTACATGGTTACCCTGATGACATGTCAAAATGAGAAGGAGAACAGCTTAGGCTTGTCTGCCCCAGCAATGGCTCCAGAGGATATCCAGGCATCAACTCAAGGAACAGTTAGCTTAACAATAAGAGCATGACTATCTGCCCTGAAACACCAATCATTTCTTTCAAAGGAGAACCGTGATGAAGCATCCAAGTTGAAGAGGAGAATAGTAACTCGGGAACAATCACGTAGTGACTAGTTGAATATCTATAGCGTGTGGAGAACATGGCAAATGAGCAGCATTCAACCAGAGCAAGAAGTTTGTAAAGGATGATTGATAGAGCATAGTTGTACCACTTTGAATGTATGAACACATCTGTAAGTGTTTAGAGAGAGACTATCCTTTGTAAGGGATTGTTGTTACAATAAGAAGTTGTCACAGCCCACAACCACCATCTAATGGCATAGTTTCCCACATTGGGTTTTTCCAATATTAACAGCTGCATCATGTATGTATGGCTCTTGTTGGTGCATATTTCTAGTTCTACACAGATGCAAATTTACTTCGCACATAGTTCCAGGCCAAAATTCAATGTGCCATTGTGCTGTTATTTAATATTTTCTGTGTGATGATTCCTTATGCTGGTAAGCCCAAAAATTTATAGATCACTTTTTATGACTGCTTCCCCCTCAGTTTAGACCCTAGCAGGGATGAGGTTTTCAAAGAAGGATTTTGCTTTAATTGACAAATCCAGCTGAACCTGTTTCCATAACGATGTTATGTCTATACCTCATGGAGTGCATATTTCCATAAAGTTTATGTAGTTCTAATGTTCTTAGTTGGGATTTACAATGCATTTTCTAAAAATTAAATTAGTGTAGTTTCCCATGAAAGAGAATATCTGAATAAAAATCAACAGTGTCCTAAAATTGACCAGTAGTTGGCTGTTGATGCCATCCCAATCCAGAAAACATCTTAACAACAATGACTTTGAAGTGCCAATTGATCATACACATTACTACTCAACCCACCAAAAGGATTAAATCCAGATAACACCATCAACCATCTTTCTTAATAAGCTCAAATCAGAATGAAAAAGGAAAGGAGCTATTATTTCCAATATGTATATAGTGCATGCAACAGGGAACACAGAAGATTTATATGAAGCTCACGAGTGAGATGTGTTATGCAAGCAGCTAGTATCATTAACCAAAAACAGTACAACAGAAGACAGAATAGCATGGCATCATTGTTAATACAGGTGAAGTTAAACTGAAATATAAATTATAGCCAAATACAATTGACAGTTTATTATCCAATCATGGGAAGAGATAAAACTTATGAGACTGCAAGTATGTCAACCAGGGAAATATCAGTGGACCTAATAATATATACAAGAGATTTGTTTTTATGTTCCAAGTATTTTGCTCTTACTGTCAATCTTCTAAAAGTAACAATGTGATTTACATTAACTCCTATATTAATTATAGAGAATTCTTATGTCAAGAACTTGCCTTTAATAGATTATTGTCGTGTTGTTAAGTGTGTCTCAGTTTTTGATGGAGATTTGAGGTTAATTATTATGATCTAGTTTCTTGGGAGTTTTAGATATAATAATAGCATTTCTATTTTTTCTTTGATACTATATAATATAAATATTATAAGTATAATAATACCATGACTACAATACTTTGTCTTACGAATTACACTTCTGTTGATGCCGGAGCATAGCAATAACCTATTGATATGGTATTAATACTATTATTATACGAATAGTTCTACTATTAACTTCAATACTTCAACTTTAGAATACTATTACTATTAGATGACTATTGTTTTCATTATATTAACAATACTATTATGCTATTACTACAACATTGATTTATTATTATGAAATTATGAGGAATATGGTATAGTATTTTTATTTCTTGTATCTACTTCTTTAGGTTTTTATTTAGCATCAAAATTTATCTTTTATCATTTATCTTCAATCTTTGTAATACTAATAGATTTATTGCCTTCTGTCAACTTGCAACCTCTCCATTTATGAGCAATATGAATGTTGTCATTTTTCTCAATTTGTTGTGATAATTGTATAAACTCCATATTTGCTTTCATTGTTTTTGACCCCTCTATGAGTTGTAACCTCTACTTTTATAATTATATATTACTAATACTTTAATCATTTTCTTTTCTTTTCTTTACCCTTCTGACTTCTCAGTTCCCACTCCCTTCTTACCTATTCTGGACCTTCTCCTTTATTTATTGAGCTAATTCTGTAATTCATTTTAATTTTTGCACATTCTGATGATGAATCACAGAGTGTGATCTGAAATGTCGATGTAAAAAACATTTACAAACTGCAAGAATTCTCTATTACTACAGGTACCGTGGAAATATGAATCTCCTATATTAATCATCTGGGCATTTCCATTCTGAACTAATTACCTTGTATTTCCCAAAAAGGATTTCTATGCATTCATAAAATACAGTATAGTTAAACTTCAGACAATCTTCAATCGGTTATAAATTTTACAGGAAATAATAGATTATAGGGCACCATCTTCACGCACACTGCCATTTGATACACTATCTTTAAAATGCATTCTAATAGGTCCAGTAGACCAAGATGTTAATCGAGCAATATCCAAACATGCTCAAATTTGACCTTGCCTTCACACTCATCCACCTCCACACAGACAGCAAATTGCCACACTAAATCCTTACCACACTATTAAACAGCATAGAATGAATACTAAGTTCTTTATAAACAAGATTATCACACTGTTAATAGCATAAAATACCTACAATAGAATGTTGGGAAGATAAATGCAAGCAAGAAATCTGAGGGCTATCATATACATACACCCTCAAATATATATGCATACACACAAATATTTAGTTTCATATAAACTGTGAAAGCTCAAAGAAAAATAAGTCCTACCTCTGTCACTGACCAACTAATCACCAGGCTGCTGACAAGCCAACTGGTCCTCACCTACATACATCATAAAAATTTGCTAAGAATAAATGCTTAGCTTATGATTTGATGCGGTATTAACCATTTACTACCCTTAACACTCTCATTGGTAGGGAATACCTCAGGAAAACTATGCAAGATTCCCCAAGTAACAAACAGCCTTGAGCCTATTTGAGGAAGAGTTGCTGAGATGGGAGACCTCACAAGCCCTACAAGCAGAAGAATCATGACAATCAAACCCTTAATAGAAAACTTTCAGGAATCACATATCCAAGTATTCAGTATCCTCAATGAAAGTGATTTTTAATATAGCATCCTCAATGGAAATGAATTTGAATATGGCGAACTCACCTACAAGACCATGGAATATCTTTGGAACACCAAAAGTTTGTACACCCACAATACATAAATTCAAAAGAAGTTAGAAAATTTGTGGTAAAAAAATTCCCAAAACATAAAAACCACAAACATAAGCATCACTGGGAAGCTTGCCTTACTTCCAAAATAGCTGCTGTCTGGGCAAACTGCAAAGGTTTTTCGACTGCTCCATAAACTGCAGTAGGACTAGACTCTCTCAATGTATTCAAAGCAAAATAGAGAACCTGCAACCTGTAGAAATAAACAATACTCAAATGGGGAACATTGAATAACAAACAAGGTTCATGGGACAATGTAGAAACAAAAAGAACAGATCTGAAACAAGGTAGGAGGCAAGCAGAAAAGAGGTACAGATCAGAAAAAGAACGGTGCAACAAGTAAAGGCATCAAAGCGAGGAGAGGAAAAGCTGTGGTACATTCGGAATTTCAAACCGTTGACAGCAAGAGTATCTGTCCTCCGGCTAGTGAACCTGCTGCTGACACAGATCAGATTGTAACCCTGCACAATGAGAAGCTTGATTCTAATGTAGCTTTTTTGGACTTAAAGGATCTTGACATGACATTTTTTGTGGTTTCAACTTTCTGAACTAGCACTGCTGATTTAGACAAATGGATCTCTTATAATGGAAGATCTGTACATGTTGGAAGCTATGTGCCCTCCCTCCGGATTTTTCACATCCAGAAATTAAAACATGGACTTGGAGAATTAAAACAGCATTTTGCAAGCTATTATTTGGGAATCGCTATATTTTGCTTTAAGTGTTTGGAGGAAACTGAAAGCAATATTTTTATCATTTCCAACTTTCAAGCAAATCTGACAGCATGGAAAGGCGGGTGGCTTACGCCATCTGGTCAGATTCAGTCATTCAGATCATCAAATCTAGCTTGAAACAATGTCTATTTATCTAATGTCAATCCTGGGACAGCATACCATCAATGAGGATAGGAAAACCCTCAGCTCAGCAGGTCTAAGAACTGTCTTCCTAAATCCTGGAACAAAGCCAGTATTATTAGCTGTTTAAGGATGAATAAAGCTCTGGGAGTCTAGCTATTCTGGAAAATCCATCAGTATAAACATCAGCTGTGTAGCACAAACCTATTTTTCAAGTACCTTGGGTTTTTGGATGGTATTTCTTGTCCCTTTGCTGAAGAGAACATCAGGTATATGACACTTTATTTGAAGTTCCTCAGGCACATTTAGTTAAGACATTTCTTAGATGAGATGTAGAAATTAATTCTAAAATCTCCCCTTTTCATAGCCCTTAGATCAAATGGAGTTTAAAGATTCCAAGGTAAGCCTATCACAGAGAAATGGTGTTAGGATATCAGATTACTTTTAAGCTTCTCTGGATTCATGAATCAATCTACTTTATCTTCACTTCCAAACCAATTCAAGGAAATTATCTCCTCCAGCAGGCTCTTTATTTTTATCTATCCCCTAGCTGAAACTCTGAACATGGTATAGAATGGAATGATACCAAGAGTTACCACCAGGACTAGAGCATTACGATTTCCAAAACCTGATAGAATGTTATCATATCAATGGATTTTGATTGAGAAAGATTTCTCTTAGGCAACTACAATCCTTTGGGTTGCTACCCAGCACAAGATCTTGACTCATAATCTGTTCTCTGCAACTCTTCAGTTGAAACAGAATAATCTATTGCTCTATTGTTCTATTGCTTCAGGATCTGGCATTGAATTGTTCAGAGATCCAGTGTGACCTAAATCAGAACTTAAGACCTGTTGTGACCTTTTCACACCATCACCCCATTGCAAATGGGGACCCTCTCTTTTTACTTGGCAGTAGGGTAGGTGTCTTTGTTGGCCTTAGATTAGTGGTAATTTCAGAGTCTCCAACGCAATGAGATGAGTTTGAGCGACTTTAGGAGCAAGTCGTGTCCACTTGGACAGTCATGCCATAGAGAAGAATGGAGTCATGAGCAAAGTGTCCAAGCACTTAGTCATATGCTTAAGTAGGATTCAGTCTAGGGGACTAGAGTCTGGTGTGGCAAGGACAAGTCTGGTTTGGAGTCTACGCTCTCATCATTAGGAGAAAGTGGAAATCTGGTTAGGATAGAATCGGAGAAATTGTTGCCTAAATGCTTCCAAGATACTTGCAAGTTCATTGGTGGTTTCATGGTGGATTGCTTAAGATATTTTGGAGTGTTGCATGGTTGCTTAATTTCTCACTTAGTTAAATTTGCTTAAGTTGATTAGAAGTTTTAAAGTAGTTCAAGTAAGATAGTTGGATAGTTTAATGGAAAATATTGGTGTTGTTGGCATCAAGGTGAAACTAGTGTCCATACCTTTTGGTGTTTGTTGATTGCAAACATTGAACAACAGTGTAAGGTTAGTCTGTGCCTACTTGCAAGCACTTCAATTACTTGATGATAATTGATTTGCATTATTTATGGTTTTGATGAGCACAAGTGGTTTGAACATCATACTTGCACCCTCCCATGCGTAGTTGCCTTGGCGAAGCAAGGACTGGTTTAGTCTCACCACAACATCAACATCATCTTGCATTAATAGGAATTAGAAGTACAAGTACAAGTAGTCTAGTTTCTAAACCCTTATTCTATTTGCATTTTATTTCAAGCAATTGTCTGGATTAGTTTGAAGAGCTCAATTGCCACATCATTCATATTCAAGAAGTTGATAGATCCTCCAAGAAGAAGCTAACGTAAGTCCCCAAGTGATTATCAGCAAATCACATCACAAACTAAGTTAAGTCCAACATAAATAGGAACCTTGGAGTCACCTCTATGATCTTTATTACAATCTTTAGCATACGCGGTCTTTGTTCAAGAGGAGATTGGATATTTGGTGTTCTATCCTAGGATACTAAGTGTTTCATCCTGCATGTTGCCGTAGTCACAAAACTCACATCAACAAGACCCTCTGGAAATTTCCAGGTTTACTTGGATATTGGAGCTGTCTTCAATTTGCTATATATTGGAGAGTTTCACTTCTTCTAGGGAGATAAGTGTTTTAGTATTTCTAGTTAGTAAGAACTTTCCTTTATATTTTTTATGACTTAAACCCTAGTCCTTTTGTGCTTTGGTCCTTTGCATAAGTCACTGTTGTATTCTTCTATTCCAATGTTGACTGGTTTTTCTGGTTTATTTCACTAAAGTTTACGGCCAGATTCCTTTGAATATCATAGTCTTGCCAGTCATTTGCTTTCATTAACCAATGTTCACCCAGGTTTGTGCAACTTTAAATCTCTATTGGCATCCCATCTGTCAATTTCCTTTTGCATCACAAGTGTCCTTCATATCACAGTTTTCATATGGAGTAATTTGTTACAACAATGAGCTAGCAATATTGCGCCACGTGTTCTTGAGATAGGAGTCATCCTTGCCAATTCATGCAGTGTTGTGTTGTTCCCTAGCTGAGTTGATGGATTATAATTGACCCTTTAATGCTTATGTGTACGCTTCATGGAGTAATTACAAAAGTCTTGTCAACTTGTGATACTTGGCAACATTTTGTTGCATTGTGCAACTCCACATCGCAATTATGAAGGTGTACTCGACTTTCACTTCTGTCATATGGAATGGCTTTCATCTCTTTCAAGACAATGTTGATGTGGTCTTCATCTAGCAGTATTCTATTGCATCATGTAGCTCCTCCATATCACAATTTTGAATGTGGTTGCCACTTTCATATGTGTAGTGGCTTTGTCTCTTCTAAGCAAAATGCTGATTTGGTTTCCAATTTCGCAATATTATATATGATGTCCCACAAGTGGAAAATTTCCATTGCATTGCAGTTTTAAATGTGCACCCCACTTTCACTCCCGTAATACCCGATGGGAACAAAAGGTGAAATGTTACCAAGTGTTGTGGCTTAGTTGTCAATATGCATGTCAATGTGTTATGATATTATCAGACCACATGTTAGTCACCCCAGCAAATACAATGCTCCTCTATTGATCAAAGTAGCCATGTCTCCCTAGTGACATCATGTGTAAGGACAAGACCATAAATTTGAAACCGAGCATGTCGTTTTGATTACCATGGCTAGACATAACATCCAGCTGCCCCAACAACTTTCACATCATCATTAAGGTCCCAATTTGGTAATTGCAAACACATTTTCAATGGCTACTGTTAAACCCTAGTGCAGGCCACCATTAATGGAGTAGATTAATGCCGAAACTGATGCAAATATCACCATAGTGGTTGGTCATTGTTGTTTCCAATTAACTTCTATAGGTGCCAAGAAGATTTTGGTTAGTCTTGTGAATCACGTCCTTGTGCCATCTTGCATTTCCTGCAATGATGTCAATATTAACTACATAAGAGGTCATTTGCCATGTTCCAACAAGTTTCCAGGACAAGGGGATGTGTTTTGGGATGAGATTTTGAAGTCATTTTTGGGGACAGCAGGGGATGGATACATATATGGGAAGTTCAAATATCATATGATAACATTGATATATATATATATGAGTTTTGAAAATATAGAGGAAGTTCAAATATTCATAAGATAACATTGATATATATATGAATTTTGAAAATATAGGGGAAGTTCAAATATTCCTATGATAACATTGATAAAGCATTCATCATATTGACATATTCATTATAGAATCCTTAAAACACAAATAGAGTTCACATGAGAGTTGAACAAATCACATGCTTGCATAGTTGCTGAAATGGAAACATAAATTTTTGAGGATAAGGTAAGAATGTGATCATAGAATTTACATACTTGATCATTTAAGGATAAGTTAAGAATTTAATCATAGAAATTACATAGTTGCATAACTGCTGGAATGGAAACAGCATGCAACAAATCAACAATTAAGCAAGGGAAGAACACAAAACAATAATATAAACACGAGAGGTACAAAATATACCACAAAAAACATTCAATGTCGGAAACTCCAACACAAGAGTAGGATTTTCTCCCCTTGTGTCAATCGGAATGAACACAAATGCTCTCAAAAAACCAACAAGAAACCATGTGACTCACACATCTGCCTACCACATTAGGAAAAATATTCCTTGGTATTGACTCACCAAAAAATGGAGATTTTTTCAAGTCCAGGAAATTAAAAAGCATTGAAAATTTTATAAAAATGGAGTTCAAATGCCATTTTTTAAATTACTGCAAAATAAATGAGAAAAAAAAATTGCTTTGCTCTCATTTTTTTGTGAGCATTGGAAGATTGGAGAGAGCCCCGGCCATAGAGATATCAAGGACCAAGAAAAACATCTTATTTAAAAGACTTCACGATTTTCTGAAGTAAACTGCTAGGCCAAAGATTATAAGACCAGACAGTGGTCATGCATCAATTAACTAAGGACAATAATTACCTAAGGGACAGCGATTAAAACACAGCAGTATATTATAAGCTGTGATTCTAATTGACAGAGCGATGATTGGTACAAGGCAAAGAAACAACATTTAAATTATGCTAACCAGTGATTAAAGCACTAAAGCAATGATCCTATTATCTTAAAAGGCAAACAATACAACAGCAGCAGCAATTGAAGTATCAATTAAAGGTGTGATTAAGTGAACAAACAAATGGCAGTGATTAGTTCTGAAGAGGCACGTCCATTTCCTAAAGAGCAGCAACTTCCAAGGGACGTCTCTCTACATAAGACATTAAGATATAAAATGGAAGACTACAATGGGACAGAAGACATCAAACAATCATTTCAAAAGGAACATCGATCCTCATAAGAGAGCAAACAATATCCAGCAATCCAATAAATAGATCAACCATCAAGAGAAAAACAATTCAGTCAGCAGCATAAGAGAATAGAACAGTCTTCAGCAATCAAGCATGTAGATCAGATCAGAGATTTCTGTATATTGCAGACAATAGCAATCTTATCCAGTTGTGGTATGCATGAGATGTATGCATTATGAAGATATTATCTAACATGTAATTTCTTATGTGTTTGGCATAAATAATAATGTGAAATGCATATTCTAAAAACATTAATATATTTATAACCCAGCAGATAATCATGTAGAGAAGGGGAGGTAATGCAAAGGGAGCAGATAAGAGATCACCATCTAGGTTGACCACCCCAAGCTGGTGGCCAATGTGCCAGCTACTTGGGGCCAAGAGGGTGAGTGTTCACTCCTGGGCTTAGATACGAGGATTTCTCGGCACACTATTGCGATTTTCTTTCCAGCCTCTGCGCTAGTTGATTGTTGGAGAAATCACAAGAGATAAGAGGATGAATAAGACATGAAACATGAATAGGGAGGGCAGATACAAGCACCCCACTAGGTAGACCACCACAAGTTGGATGTCCAATGTGCCTACCACTTGGGGCCAAGAGGGTGAGTGTCCGCTCTTGAGCTTGGTGTGAGGATTGCTTTGGGCTAATCTATCATGCTCCCTCATTCAAACCTTATTGTGATTGATTACTTAAAATGAATATAGATGTGACATGAACTATCTAATGAATTATGATGATTATATATATTTTTTATTACTAACCCTAATAGAAATAAATCAGATGTATAAATAATATGTGTGCACACACACACATATATATTTGTACATATATATCTCTATATGTGTGTTTGTGTACATATATATCTCTATGTGTGTGTGTGCCTACATATGTATGTAGGTATGTATATATATTAAAATATTTTAATATGGTTGCAAGACCTAAACCAGGATTTATCTTGTTAAAAGGCAATTTAATTGGTAAAGTTATATCTCTAACTATCTTACATTTCTTATTTCAATAGAATTTGTTATTTTAGGACAGGACTTAGGACAATCCCTAAAAGGGGACATTACGCAGCCGACCCCACTTTGTCCCCTATCATCCTGTTGTTCCAAGACGTTTTTAGGAGTATTGCAAATTTTGGGGATGGCTCGAAAATGTCCCCAATGCGGGGAGATGAGCAAAAAATATCAGGGAGGCATCCCTATGTTCCCTTGGTCGTTTGTGCAATTGGTTGGCCTTTAACCCAAAGACAACCTTTGGGATTAAACTTCAATTGGATACAACTGCAACTTGTCATATTTTCTCATCTTTCAATACCTTTAGTCATGTTTAGGATAACCCTCTAGGAACACTCTCCTAAATCTAAGTTGATCTCGAAGTGTAGGGTAGTTTATCCACTTTTTTTAATTAGCTTGTGACCCTCTTCAATTTATTGATGAGCCTCTATTTTGCATTCATGAATGACAACCCTTGGCCTTGAAGGTAAAACTATATTCTAGGATTGTGAAGCAACAATTTTGAGACCCAACACTATCAAATCATATTAGAAAGATACCAAGGAAATTCAATAATTTGGTGTCGGACTTCCCAAGACCTGAAGCAAAATCTGAAATCTCCATGACAGATTTGGTAAGCATTAAGAATCTATGCCCCGCCATAACATAGAATTGATGGCTTCGAGCACCAGGTCGGTATAAATTAGAATTCAATTCTTCAAAATGTCCATGACAATAGGATAATACCAAAAAATATCAAGCCTCTCGTTAACTGATCACACGTTGTAGCTGGGAGATAAAAAATTGAACTTCTATAGCGTAACCAAAGGTAATAGTGGCTTGGTTGGGGGAGATGGCATATTCTAGGATCAATTCAATTGCTGAATTTCATGCTTTAGCTGCTGATCTAAGAATTGCTAAAAATCAAGGATGGTATGATATATAATCTGGACAATTTAGGTACCTCTAAAAAGGTGTTAAATGTGATTAAGGAATGCATTGATTGGAATTATAACAAGCTCATTGGAAGACCCAAGGAACTCTCCTCATGCAGAGCTTTAATCACACATGTAAAGTATCTAGGTACTAGGTTACCATTCTAACCAAGCAATCAACCACTTGGATATTGAGGGTCTTGTCTCCAAATGAACTAGAGAATATATTCATAACTCTGCACCACTAAAATTTATTCCTAAAGATGGTTAAGTGAATCTGGTTTCCTCCTATCTCATAAGGTGGCCATACATGTGATTTGAACAGGAATACAATCTTCACTGAGTTTGTTAAGCTCATAATTTGATGGAACTCTGTATGCTTGACTGTGTTAGAGAGTAGTTTGAATTGTCCGGTGGTGTTGTTTATGGATGTTGATCAGTGTGACCTGTAAAATGCACAGGGTTGTTATCAGAAAAATAGTTTGAGGAACCCAATTGCCAGCAACGAAATCATAGCCTGGAAAACAACATTGATAGAGACAAGATTCAGCACAAAGTATGGGGAATAGCAAAAAGTTCCAAATTTTTTATTTTATTTGAGACATACAGCAGATCAAATTTAAGCGCGTTGAAGCAAGGAGGTTGAAGATCTTGATTGAAGACGGGCTTACTTTAGATAAAGGGACAAGGTTCACAGAAAGGAAGCAAATTATGCTTGGCAGAACGCCCCTCAGGAGGGCATTTCTTACCTTGAGCTTCCGAAGTAGATTCGCAATGACTTATTGAGCACTCGAGCATTCAATCGGCTTCGCACAACCAGTGTAACTTAAGGTTGCACAACTAATGGGAGTACAAACTATCCTACTTAATCGACCAACACACTTGCTTCCACCATTAGATATCTCGGATGGAACCATATTTCTTGAACATTGAACATTATGGAGACTGCTAAAAGGACATACTGTACATGCTCAGTTCAGAAGAAAATGGTAAGTGGTATTAGTGGTAAAATAAGAATTGGCATTTCTGCTGAACTGGTCTTTCCGTGATCGCGATGAGTTTACGAAGGATGGAGACGCCACTAAACTGGAATCTGTTTAGGTGAAAAGATCCTCTGGTGAAGAGCACTGATCTATATTTATCCCGGTGGAAAGTCCAGGAGTAGCACCGAGACATGACCAAATGATCTTCTAGGCATTTTTTTCTCAGGTTAAATTTCTCCATACGCCTTTGATTTACATAGCAAGGATACACAAGCACCGTGTTCTTGGGTCATTGTCGTGAGGTTTCCCTTGAGATTCTGGTTGCAGAGTTTGATTGCCATAACTAGGTCTACTCATTTAAAAAGTACTCACAAAAAGATGAAATTTTATAGTCACT
Source organism: Chamaecyparis obtusa (assembly GCA_027943335.1). NCBI lineage: Eukaryota > Viridiplantae > Streptophyta > Pinopsida > Cupressales > Cupressaceae > Chamaecyparis > Chamaecyparis obtusa. The sequence continues at coordinate 30,853 of BSBK01011092.1, read as the reverse complement.
CAATACACACATAAATCCAACCCTCATTCATCATTTTAAACCAAATCTATGTGCCACTAAAAATAATGGGAATAAGTAGATTTAGATCCAAAAAACGAAGAAAATAGGAAAAACATTTAACTCTGTTGTGAGATTGATGTGCTTGTCTGTTCACCCAAACAATATAAGATGCATTTCTACACCATTAAAATAAATAGATAAATAAATTTGAAGACACAGACTTTTGAGTGAACAGCTGCTCACCAGCCTGCACAAACCACCCAGTTGTATGTTGCAAGATAAAGCCTCCTGACAGCTGAAAGAAATCCTGCCATTGATGCCCACAAAGCTTGGAAAAACCAACAATCAAACTCGACACAACTCCCACAAACACGAAATTGTGCCCTATGACATATATAAATGGTTCAGCAAACCCATTTAAAGTGAAGGCAAGAAAGTGAACGCCCAAGTTATTAAAATAATACACCCTGATAGGTTTACTTCTTCTCAAGTTCAAATGGGTAGATGAGGGAGTTGAGTGCATTGGATGATGAATCAGCGTTTAGGTGAATATCCATTATTTCTGCATTACATTCTGGCTTGTCCGCCTGTGGGTTGTTTAGATGTTGCATTTTATTGCTCAACGACCCGTCTGTTTCTTGTTGCAGTAACTTCCCCTCATCTCATGAATCCTATTAAATGGCTTTCAACCATTCACACGTCTCATCATAAATAAATCGATTTAGCTCTGTGCCTCGGACCATTTCAATTGCTTTCCTCCGCAGCCAAACCATGGTCGTGAAGTAAACTTCAATTTATTAAATACCGGGTTAATTTGTCCGTTTTATATTTTGTGCAAAAAGGAAATAAACAGTAACTATGCTTAATATAAACTAATCTTATTGGTGCATATATAAGCAATAATTAATGTAGTTTAATTAATTAATGAGTTAGGCTTAATGTAATTTTGACAAGAGAAGTCTTGCCAATGGTGTGGATAGTTCAAGAAGATAAAAGTAGAGATCAAGATAGAGGGGAGAGGAAGAGGGACATATCAAAATAGAGAGATAGATAGAGTAAAGAGATAGATAAGTATATAAGGAGAAGAGAGAGGGGAAGAGATAGATAAATATAGTGGGAGAGAGAAAGAGTGAGGGTGAGGAAGTAATAGCAAAGAAGAAGATGAAGAAGAAACAATTTTAGCGTCCATGAGGTTAAATATAAGGAAGAGATATATGTGACACTATAATAGAGTGATAGAGAGATGGAGATGTAGAGGAGATAAGGAGAGGGGGGGGACGTGTGAATAGTGTGAAGATATGTATTTAGAATTAAGATTAGGTAGGATTAGTAGTTTGATGTTGCATTACCAATTTATAGATTTTGACTATAAACTAAAATAACAAGTAGTTAGTGAGAATATGTATAAAGTTTAGGGATGTAACACTCAATAATTGTTTATGGGCCTTAAGGTTTTACTCATTTTCCTTTCCTCCTTTTCTTTAAGGCATATGCATTTTGGTAGTCTTAGTTGTTATGGTGAGTATGTGCAGGTTCTTGTTTATGGAGTTGTTATTGAGGCAGTGGGTTTTCTCTTTCTTCTAGATCCTCCATTGTTTATGGTTTTTGTGCTAGGATGTTAGCTCTAGCTTGTGCAGTTGATGTGTCTTTTGGCCTTTTTGGGTTTCATTTCTTGTTCTTCTTGTGGGGTACGATTTTTCTATGTGCTTCTTTTTCCATACATGTGTTTGTTGCTCTTGGAGGGAGACATGTTTTCCCTAAGATGGAGTTGTTGGTTTTCATTGTCTTACGAGTCGAATTTGTTGGTCTCTATCTTTGGTTAAGGTTTTTATCTATTTTTTAGAGTTAAACAGTATGGATAACTTGGGGGGGCAAATCAATTATCATAAAATATTTATCTTAATGTTAATTTATCTAGAGAAACCTTAATTCAATTAGATAAATAAAACAGATATAAACATGAAAGCACATAAGAACACCATACACAATGAACACCAGATTTTATGTGGAAAAACTAAGATGGGAAAAACCATGAACAAAGTTAATTCTCAATTATAAAACATCGGTTAAGGTGATTTTTACAAAGGGTGGCTCACTGCAGGTGGGCTCACTACTCAACTATTGCAATCAATACAAAAATAATTGATTACCAAATAGTCTTACTGTCAAAACATGAACTAATGGAGCTGCATCGACACATGTATGAAGTCAGTTATGGTTAAGAGCACAATAATTGCCTGTAGCAAATCCAATTAAGAATCTTTTGGCAGCCTCCAACAACCTTTTCACACAAGCTCTGCAATATTGTTTACTGCATCATAACATAGTGGTGTATCTCTTCTTCTCGCTTGCTTACCACTTGCTTATTTATTCCTTGTCACATTAATTCATCATTCCTCACATCCCTTGTTCAGTTTGCATACACACCACACTCGGATCCAAAAAGATGTTCTATGTGTATATACTCGTAGAACAATAAAAATCCAAAATAGGTCGACCTAGCACATGTGTTGGCTTGAACACTAAAAAATAATTTTGAAATGTTCCTTAAGGCTCAACACACTATCACTAGACCCAAAGGATAGGTCCCGCATAAAGATCTTTCACGTTATCATGGGACCCATAAATAGGTCATACATGAGATGATTTTGTTACATAGCATAATTACCGAAGGATAAATAAATTTAAGGTATGTAAGATTGTATCATCCTAAATTGTAAGCTCTTGTTGTTCTCTATAATTTAATGATTGTTTGGCACCTTTTTTGCCATATTTACATTATAGATTCCATTCTAGGACTTCATAATGGCACCTAATGCATACTTAATTCAAATATGGGTCCCCTAATCCCTTCAAACTTGTGCAAAATTGAGGCAAGACCTTATTTCTAGGTGTCCTCTATTTTCCCTCCAATCACAAAATTCATCTCATCTCCTAGGCCCTATTTCACCTTTTATGGCGTCAGAGTTCAATCCTGACATTGTAATCAGTTGTCTATTTGGATCTAGCACCTATTGACTAATTATGACCCACCAACCAAATTTCAACCAAATCTAGGTCAGACAAGTCGAGAGTCGAATTGTCCCTGGGGTACAAGTCAAGATTTGACTTGTCCTTAGGATTTTAAGCTCATCTTTTAGGTCTGGGTCCATCATGAAGCATCTATAGGGTTTTTAAATCTATAGTCGACCTACTTAATTATATCTCCTGATCTCACTATAAAAGCAACCCTTACACCTTATTTTGGTAACACGAAATCAATTGCAAGGTGAAAGCCCCAATTTGATGACAATAAGAAATTACAAGGTGGAAGCCCCAATTTGGTGGCATCCTATGAAGTGAGATTTTGTTGTTGAAGGCTACATCCATCTACACCAAGCATCTACATTCTATCTCAAGAATTCAAGACATCCAATACATCATTATCTACATCATCATGGAGTATCAAATGAATTATGAGGATGGCTAGGAGTACTCTTTCCCCAAGGTCGGGTATGATTTCCTTGCTATTTTCATATCTATGCATCGGTGCTTCATATTTTCATGTTTATTTTCATGCATTCAATTATACATTGATGTATTTTACATGTTATGATTTCACTCTATCACACATAGGGTTAGGTTTAGGCATTTTCTTATGCATTTCAACTCACTAGCAATTTAGACATACTTTAGATTCACGAGCACTACATATTTTATCTATCCTAATGGCTATCTGTGGAGGTGGGAATCACCAAAATGGGGGGTTGACCAAGTAAAACCCTTATATAGTCACACACGCACACACCATTTCTCAAATTTGCAAGTTTAGACAATCTAGATTCAATTGTAAATTCAAAGACACCTTTCAAGAATAGAGACACAGTCACACAGAAAATTTGGGTAGAAAATACTAGGAATAATTCAAAACTTGACCTATCCCTAGGGAACAAGTCAAGACCCGACTTGTCCCTCCCAATTTTATGTGAAACTTTAGACACAAGTAGCTACAAGTCCCAGACTTCTAGATCTGGAGTTACAATAGGATCTGAGATTCTACCAATTGTCAAATTTAGATTCAAACTATCATTTTCTCCATCCTATTTCCAAGTGCACTTGTTCTTTCTTTTCTCTCCTTGCACTTGCTTTTATAGATCAGATATGGCATTTTCATCTCATTTCCTTTCCATTTCTATTAGGAATCAAAACCTTACATTATGTAGATCTCGCATTGGCATCCTTTCTTCCTCATTTGTGCTAATCAAATTCATTTTTTGGTGGTTTTGTATTCCAATGTATACCAAAATTTGGGATGTATTAGCCTCGTAACATTTCATCTCATTTTCTATCATACAAAGATATATTCCAATGCTGATGGGAATGATGTAACCAAGACCAACTCTTGATATCCATCAAATCCAGTATCAACCAAATGAACATGATTAATAGATTATGTTCATAAACAAAATAGAAGTGATGTACCAAAAACATGTAACATAGTACATGAATGTCTAGATAGAATAGATACCTAGAATAAGCTTTGAACACAACAATCAATATCAAAGGTTTAATCTTCATTATTATACACTAATTTGTCTTCCATTGTTGTCCCGAAAAGTACCCCCATATCCGAATCAAGGATAAAATCCACACTACTCATCATCATAGCACATTGTACAAAATATATCAATGTTGTACATCATCCAAAGCACAATATTTTTTATCACAAGTTTTGACAACAATGTCACATATTTTCAACAATCTCCCCCTTTAGCATTAAAGGAAAAACAACAAAAACTACAAATTGCCAAAAATTCAAAAAAAACTCCCCCTTTGTCAAGAAATTCCTTTTTTGTTTTTCTCTTCATTTTCTCCCCCTATTTGTCATCAAAGGCAAAGAGCCAAATAAGAACATTCTCAGGAAATCAAATAAAATTATCATGTACCTTTCTTTCACAATTGGAAGAATCTGCTTCCAAGTTTACACTATAGAAGTTGTTCTAGCACACATACTATCATGTAAAACTAGCAAATCAAATGAAGATGACATAAAAAGATTATCCGAAGACGAGCAATATTGTTCACAATTTCTACATCAAAAAGTAACCCAAAGAGAAGATCCAACCAAACTTTGACAATTAATTTAACCAACCAAAAAGTTTTAATGATATCTTATCTCCGTCTCTAAGTAGACAAAAGCTCAAGTTGAAAAGCACCAACTCTCATTGTTTGTTTTCCATATTTATCTTTGAAAAAGTCAAAACACTTATGAATAGCACTCATTTCGGATTCAATAGCTTCAATTTATCTTCTAAAATCATCAAAGATAGCAAGTCATTAGACATAATATATGTAGATGTCATACATCTCTTTAATACACTATTTTGTCTCACTAATGTGTTTAGACAATTTTTGTTTTGTATTGATGCATCTTTTCTCAAACATATGTGTGATCTTATGTCCACCAGATCTTTCTTGCAACAACCATTCTTCAACAACTTTTAGTAGATCATCTAGTAACAAGTTAGAAATAGTAGAAATAACAATACCCATTTTGAGAAGATAATCAACTAAAGCATCTTCAATACTAGCATCCTGACTAGAGAGCAAATATACCACTTTTCACCAATCCTTTTCAAATCACCTTCGCCCAAAATAGAATGAATTTTATTTGAATCTAAAGAGTCAAATCTATATAGAGGCCCTCTTCTTCCTTCTCCTTCTCCTTCTCCTTCTCTTCTGAGATTTTAGTGATGACTTATTTTCCCTTTGTGCTAGTTTTCCTCCTTTTAGGTTCTAGAGGGGAACCACTAATGACAACCTCTAATTCCCTATGATTGGAGGAGAAACCCTCCTCAAAATGACTAACATGCATAACACTATATAATATCAAATTGGAGCACAAATCCATATGCAAGGATGAGGAATAAACTTTGCATCCATTTTCTTTATCTTCCATGTATTCTAAATATTTCTAAACTTGCTTTTCGATAGGAATGTTGAATTTCCACATAATATTTTTCTGTGACGGTAATGAATTCAAAAAGTTGAATAATGACTACAAGATTAACAATGGTATTTATCAATAAATCTCAAGGGTCTTTGACGATACCAATAATTTCCTCAACATCTCGGTATTATACATTTTTCTTCTTAGGGAGGTCACCAATGCTACACAATCTACTAATAGCTTCAATGGCTTCCTTAGTGATCAGATAGGTTTGTCAAAAGTGATGTTACCATCCTTAAATCAATTCAATATGAATAAGATGGATTATTCATCAAAAAACTATGGTAAATATCCACATATATCCAATCCCAAGGTTCTAATGTTCTACAACTCATTAGCATTCAACCCAAGTTCCATTTCCCTTATCTTTTGATGATCATATTCGTCCAATTTGATCCCTTTCAATTTTTGCAGAATATTACCGTTGGATTCACTAACAACCAAATTGGATTCCATGATCGCACTTGATCCAACTTCTTCAATCCCTTTGTCACTCTCCAACACTTCATTTTCTTCTTTTCAAACTATGAGAAATAATTTGAAACTCCACCATTTTATCCTTAATTACTTGTGATAATTTTGCCATTAAAAAGTGCATCGATGATGCCAAAAATTGTAGTTCACTTTTCAATCAACTAAATCAAACTTAATCATGTCGAAGGCACATCATACATCACTTTAGAGAGAGGGAACTGATAGGATATGCTTTGAAAAAATCCCCCTAAGCCATAGTAGTTGTCTCATATTTTGGAAGTAATTGCACTGAGATCCGGTTCCACTGACAAGTTTTATTTACATGTTTCCTTTTCTTATATACCATGACCGTCTTCTTCTTAGATTCATTTGATTCTACAAATTTCTTTTCTTTTCTAGACCCTTCTGCAATAGCTACATATTTGCATGTGTTAGCATAATTTGTCTGGATTGACTACATTTTTAACATCTCATATTCCTCTATCCAAAATTTACTGAGTGAACTCTAGATCTACACTAATTAGCATTGTGACCATAACCATGACATAACATAAATAGAAATGACTGTGAAAGAGGTTATTTGTTCCATTCATTCTAGTTGGATTAGATAATTAACTTATGCAATGACTTGCTTTGTGACCGAACTTGTGACAATTAAAGCATTGAATACATTGTTCCTTCTTGTTTATATACTCTATATTCTTATGCCCAATTTTTTGCATTAAAAAATATGACCATTAAATGATGAGTACCTTTGAGCATTTGGTTACTTGACCAAAGGTCTTTTTGTAGGTGTCCCATAATTTCAGATCTTTCTTGTTACTTTAGATCTTGCTTCAACTTGAACTACTTTGTCTTTAACCTTGATGTTCTCATTTGAGCTTTCACTAGAGATACCTAGTTTTTCATTATCCTTGCGACATTTTTGCATAGGCAAAAGTTATTCTAGAATCATGCTACTCTCTTGTACTCCTACTTCTAATTTTAGCTTCCTTAACTCTTGATCTAACTTCTAATTTTCTTTCATTTTCTGTTTGATAGTATCTTTGAGATTTTATTTAGCATTATTGCATTCTTCCAATTGTAGCTTCATATTAACAACTTTTTCTTTTAATTCCTTTAATTCTTTGTTGACTTTTTGTGTCTTTCTTTGAATTTCCAAATTTTCTCCCTTAGCTTGGTGATACATTTATTTGCCTCCTTTGTTTTTTCTTTCAATTCTTCATTTTTAGATTTTGTCCATTCCATCTCATCTAACATTATTTTAAGTCCTTCACTGAAGTAATATTCTCTTGTCATTTGTTCAAACTTTCAAGATCTCGGGGACCAAGCTTTGATACCAATTGTTGAATAATATATATAACTAAGAGGGGGAGGGGGTGAATCAATTATCATACATTTTCCCCTTAATCTTAATTGATCTACAACATCCCTAATTCAATCAAATAAATAAAATAGATATGAACTTGAAAGCACATAAGAACACCATACACAATGAACAACATATTTTATGTGGAAAAATCCAAAATGGGAAAAACCATGGAGAGTGTTAATTATCAATCACGAAACACCAATTAAGGTGATTTTTACAAAGAGTGGCTCACAACAGGTGGGCTCACTGCTCGACTATCATAGGCAATGCAAAAACAACTAAATACAAAATAGTCTTAGTGTCAAAACATGAACTAAAGGAGTTGCATCTACATATCCATGAAGTCAGTTTTGGTTAAATAATTGTCTACATCAAATCCGATTAAGAATCTTATGCCAACCTTCAAAAACCTCTTTGCATAAGCTCTACAATATTGTTTACAACATCATATCATAGTCGTATATCTCTTCATGTCACTTTCTTTCCACTTGTGTATTTATTCCTTGTTGTATTACTTCATCATACTTCACATCCCTTTTTCAATTCACACACATACTACACTCAAATCCAAAAAGATGTTCTATATATGTACCCGTAGAATAATGAAATCTAGAATAGGTCAACCTAGTACATATGTCATCTTGAACGCTAAAAAACAAATTTGGTATATTCATTAAGGCTCATCACTTTAGTACCAAATCCAAAGGATAGGTCACACGTAAAGATTGTATTTCCATGTTACCACGAGACCCATACATTGGGCATACAAAAGATGAGTTTTTTACATAGCATAATTACTGAAGGATAAAGAACTTTGAGGTACATAAGATATGTTCTAGTATCAATAAGAATGCCATGTAAGCAAGACCAAGTCTTGATGTCCATTAAATTCAGTACCAACTGGAGGAACGTGATTAACAGATTCTATTCATAAACAAAATAGAAGTGATGTATCAAAAACTTGTAGCATACTACATGAATATTCAGATATAAAAGATACCTGAAATAATTTTTGAACATAACAACCAATATCAAAGGTTTAATATTCATTATTCTACACTAATCATCTCCCATTGTTATCCCAAAAAGAAGTACTACCATATTTGAATCAAGGATAAAATCCACATTACTCATCATTATAACACGATGTATAGGATAAATCAATATTATACATCATTCACAACATAACATTCTGGATCATAGGTTTTGACATTAATGACAACAATATCATATCCTCTCAACATTGAGGAGATGTTGAACCGAGCGAGTTTAGTTGGAGCCCTGTGGTTTCAAGTTTTTAACTTCTGTTGTAGGCTCCTAGTGCTCCTTCCTTGCTTCTTTTCCATGTCTCCTTGGTTATGGTGTTTTCTCCTATTGAGGTGGAGAGTCTTCTCATGGAAAGGGCTAGGGGTTGGTTTTCTCATCTTCTTTATTCATCTCTTTTTTCTCCTATAAAGGTGAAGGTTTCTCCCATTGAGGTGGAGAATGGCTTTGTGGGGGAGGTTGGATGTTATTTCAAGGGTTTTTTTCCACTCTATTTATGAACATGGGCTACACGAGAGTGGGATATGCTCACATCTAGCTATTTTTATTGTTGGTTTCTTCCTATGTTACCTCTATTGATATGGGGGCATCTTCTATTGAGGTAGAGATGGGATATACAAGAGAGGTGGGGACTTGTTGCAAGAGATTTTTTGTTGATCTCTTCCAAATGGTTATAGGAATTATTCTAAAACCCTTTGTTATGTTTTGGGGAGCCTACCAAAACCCCTTATTGTTGCTCTTCATCAAGTTCTTGGTTGCTTGGGAGGAGTTGGTGATGGCTTTATTTTGAGGGTTTTGGGAACCTTTTCAAAATCCTATCACCCAAGTGTTTTCTTTACGTTATATCTTTATTTTTATAGGTCTTAAGGTTATGGGAGCCTTGTTAAAATTGTTGTTTTATATTATGGAAGCCTTACATCTCTAAGATTTATGGTTTGATGGCTTTGACCTTTTCATTGTTTCAGCTAGTTTTAATGCCTTGATTTTGGTGTTCAGTTGATAGTTGGATGTTGCTTTTTTTGTTATTTCTCTTTGCAACGTTTAGCTAGTGGGTTCTTAAACCCTATAAAATTCTCAGGTTTTAGGTCTCTTCAAAATTGGTTTGACGCTTAATAAAAAATTCTAAAATCAAAATTAATGATGTCGATAAACTAGAAAAAAATTCAAATTTCAAATGTATTAGTCTATGTAGTAAATAAAATAGATACAAAATAGATCTAAATATTTAATATTTATGAAGTAAAATAAAATACTTAGGTATTTAATAAGTTGACATCTAATTAAATTATTATTATTATTTTCTCATTTAAATTTTGAAATGTGGATATCTAGTTTTATTACTTCATTAGCTTTTTTATAAAAGTGATTGTTTTGTACATGAGTAGTTAACAAAATTACACATTTGTTGATACCCATCATTTTATATTTTTATTCACCTAAACTATGCTTATGAGAGGTTTAAGTGTGTTATTTTCTTTTCTTTTATTTAGTGTATTACTTTATTTCATGGTGTACATTACATAAAAAAGATCATTTTTATTATCTAAACTTACACAAAATTTCTTAACAATACAAAACTTACACAATTTATACTAAATTTTCAATCAATTATAGAAATATTAGATTTTTATAATTTCAAATATATAAACAATTTCAATAATTACACATTTATTATCATATAAATCAAAAAAGGATAATATATAAAAAATAAAGAAAAATTATTACATATTAAATATTCTAATAACAATTAATATAGATTAGATTATTTATAAAAAATAATAACTAACATTTATTCTTATTTTGATTTAGAATACATAAAATGTGAATATTTTAGATACTTAACATTAATCTAAATTAAACAAGAGTTGTGTTACAACAGGAGTCCAGTCTAATAGGAAAGAAACTCATGATTAAGAAATAAATTAAAAGATAAATTGACCAGTTGTAAGATAGAGTTACTTGACAAGAGGCATATTTACAACTTAACACCTACAATAAAATAGCTTGTGTAATCAGACAAAATGTTGCTAAATTATGTGGCTAGTTTGAAATAGAGGTTAAAATATTACTTTCCACTAATTACTAAATCTTTCAATACAAATCTTTGATACTTATTGTTTACAATGCAAATAACTTATTATAATTTGATTTACTTAATCCTATTACTTTATTGTCTTTGAGGTTGAAGGTATCTATTGAAATAATGTTTATCTCAATGGCTGCACTGCGGATTTTCTATTTCAAGAACCAATTGGATACATGAGACAAATTTAATACTCAATTCACGAGTTAAGGATCCAATGTTGCATATTATAATTTCTCAAAAATCAAATTCATAGTTACATGCCTGATTTCTATTTATTTAGAATAATTAAGGCCTAGCCATTCAATGAAGTTTTCTTTCTTTTGACATGTGCACAATTGTGGTAGGTATAGTCTAGACTAGTATGACCAAATCTGTGATAACAAAGATGACAAAATTAGAATCATTAACTCAAGATGAACAAATTTCATGTTGTCCTTGATATTTAGCTCTTGATGAACAAATTCCTAAAATGGTCGAAGCCTATGAATTCACTCAGCACTCAATATCTAGAGAAAGAGATAAAGATGAGCATTGTATACAAAGAGGAAGAGGAACACACCTTTGCATAGTCAAAATTTGCTTTGACACATGGCAAAACATTACTAGGAAGAGACCTGGGTGTATTAGTCCATGCAAAAAGAGCTCCACCATCCATGTCATATTTTAGAGGGAAAGAAACTTTTATTGCTAGATTTGATACATCATACCCAAAAATATGCATACATTCTTTCAAAGAGATTAAGAAACATAGAGATATGGAGGGGGGGTAGAGATAAAATATAGAGTGAAACATTGAGAGAGAGAGAGAGAGAGAGAGAGAGAGAGAGAGAGAGAGAGAGAGAGAGAGAGAGAGAGAGAGAGAGAGAGAGATGTATGAAGTGATAAATGAGAGGTATTTAAGAGGGATTATATATATAAGGAGTTAAAAATATAAATATTTTACAATAATTCAAATTTTAATGGAACAAAATAATTGTAAATTGAACTATTAATGACTTTTGTTTGTCATAGTAATTTTTAGATCTATATTAGATTAAAAAATTTAGAAAAAAATAGTCAAAATATAAAAATGTAAATGTTAAAAATAACAATAATTTGAAATATATAATATTAATAATAAATAATATAATCTAAGTATATCATTAGCTTATTAAATTATTTTTAAATAAGTGATTGATAATAAAGGTGATAAAGACAAGTGGGTGCAAGATAAATAATTCAAACTTAAATAGAAGAAAAATAATTATAAATTAAATTATTTATAATAACTTTTATTTATGATTGTGATAACTTTTATTTATGATTGTGATAACATAAATAATTAGAATAATTTTAAATTTAAATTTAAATTAAAAAAAATAGAATAAACAATAATGTGTATCAATAAAAATAATAATTAAAAATAAATAAAATTAATAATAAAACAGAGTTTAATATATAATTTGTTTAATAAGATAATAAATATTTAGATAAAATTGGTTTATTAGATTAAATGTAAAGGAATCATGTATAAAAAGTATAATAAATATTAAAGAATAGTAACATTATTAGTACTTGTACTAATAAATAAATATTAATCTAAATGTAAAGGAATCATGTATAAAAAGTATAATTAATATTTTTTTGTATTAATAATCGAGAGTTCACAAAAAAATTGCACCAAAAAGAAGGGAGGCTAGGCCTCAACCCACCAATCAGAGAGTATCAAGTAGAGAACCGCTAAAAGTTAAGACATAATAATAGAATATACACAAGTATGGAAGATCAAGAGAACTCTAATGAAGAACATCATCAAATTTATCTATCCACGTGGTCCATCCAAGCAGGCCTTCCATCCAAACCACTTTTTTCTGATCCAACAGTTGGGAGTAGATGTGCAGGTTCTCAGCTCCAGGGCCACTGTTATCTCTGATGTCTTGAATAAGCTTCCCGAGCGCAGCATCAAAAGTCGTCTGATTGTCAACAATGCTAGCCAATTCAAAACCATCCTTCATCTCATAGATGAACATAGAAGCATGCCCATCACGAAGGAATCTCAAAAGCTTCCTCCTCTCCAGATTCAAAAGACAACAAACCTGAGAAGCAATTTTAAAATGGGTGAGTTTTCTATAAAACCCAGTAAGAGTCTTGTTAATGCCTTGACATTTAGATTCATTTCTTAATTTCCAAATATACCAAAGGATGAAAGATGAGAGAATCTGCCAAAATAGGTTAGCATCTTTACAAAGCCCATTAATAAATCCAGCAATGATATCAAGAGTATAAACATGTTTAGTAATAGAAACACCAAACATAAGCCAAATCTCTCTAGCAAAACTACAATCAAAGAAAATGTGTCTCATAGTCTCAGGCATTCTGTAGATAGGATAGATATCAAGGTTGGCTTGGTGGTTCCTGATAGGTAATCTATCCAACAGAAGTTGCCACTTGAAGCATTTAATCTTTGGCGGGATAGGGGCCTTCCACAAATTATCCAAAGTTTTCTACCAGTCAGTAGAATTGGTGGTACTATACCAAACAGTATTGATATGATGGGTGACAAAGGTATCATGATTAAGAAATTTATAAATATCTTTAGCTTTAACAGTGGTCAGGAGGGAGCCATTTTTCCATCTAAAGGTGACAAAGCGATGAGAATCAACATCAGTATTCTTGGGAAGGTTGAGGGTAGCACATGCCAACTTGATCAGATTATAAGTACGTTTATGGGTAACAGGGAGATCAAAATCCCTGGCAAGGTTATCCTAGCTAACAAGATTGTTATGTTCCATAATATCCATGATACATTTGATGCCTTTATTAGCCTAGAGTCTGGCCGAACATCCCTTGGTCAGGGCAAGGGGCTTGCCCTAGTGGAAGAGATTCCACCAAATAGAACGTTCTCCATGAAAGGTATAATTGTAATCAAAACTGGAATTACTAGTGAAGCCACACACATTCTCCCAAGCCTTCCAGATGGACCTAAAAACCCAAGTGCCTTGAATAGTTATGGGGAACGTGCCAGCAATCAGGTCACAAAAAGGAAGGCCTTTCCAAGATATGGCCTCTTTAGGGACACCATTTTGAATATTATTCCTTATAAGCACCTTCCAGGGCTCATTTCCTTCAAGAGCTTGGAAGATCCATTTGGAGGCTAGAGACATCCCCTGAAGTCTGAGGTCCTTCAGGCCAAGACCACCAAGATTTTTCTCTAAATGGCACCAACCCTATTTGATCGCATGGGCTTTTCTATTACCTTTACCATCCAACCACAAGAAATGATGGATAGCCTTTTGAATTTCAAATATCTGATAGTTACTAAACATCCATGCAGAAGAGTACTAAATACTATATGAAGAGAGGATTTTCTGACAAACCTAGACTCTTCTAGCAAGGGAAAGAAATCTATTATTCCATTTGTTAAGTTTTCTGATAAATTTTTCTTTAACCCAAATCCACATATCTTTGAGTGAGGGGGTCACAGAGAAGGGGATACCAAGGTATCTAATGATTTTATTAGGACCTCCCCAGGTGTATCCAAATTGAGTAAACCAATCAGGGGGCTTATCTTTCCATCCCAACATAATAGATTTGGAGCTAGAGATGCGAGCCCCTGAGGCCTTACCAAAGAGCTCAAGTTTTTGATTGAGGCATTGAATGTTATTCTACGAGAGCTCCAAAAAAAGAGAGGTATCATCAACAAACTGAATGTTAAGAAGTTCAAAATTATCAGGAAGATTAATGCCTCAAACTCTAGGAGAGATGGTATCATCCTTAAGGAGGTAAAATAGAGCATCTGAGGCAATGACAAAAAGGGCAGGAGCCAGAGGATACCCTTGCCTAGTGGAGCGAGATAGCAGGATGGGTTGGGAAAGAGTCCCATTGACTTCAACCATGGCAAAGGCATCTTTGAGGAGGATTTGAACATACTTGCAGAAAATGTTGGGGAAGCCAAAAGCCTTAAGCATCATAAGAATAAAGTCCCATTCAACCCTGTCATACACCTTCTCAAAATCAAGAAGAAGCATGGCAGCATTCTACTTAGAGTTTTTGGCCCATGCCATAGCCTCCCAACTAGTAATAAGGTTTTCAAGAATGTATCTCCCTTTAATAAACCCAGTCTAGGTAGAACAAATAAACTTTGGGAGAATAGTTTCCAGTCTGGAGGCCAGAATTTTGGCAAGGATCTTGTAAGAAACATTAAGCAAAGTAATAGGACGTCAGTTTTTAACAAGGGCTCTATCACCATCTTTAGGAATCAACTTGATAATGCCAATGTTAATAGAATTCCCCAGAGTGCCATTATTAAAAGCTTCAGTGTAGAGGTCATAAAGATCATTAGTAATCCAATCAATATTAACTTTGTAAAATTTAGCAAGGAGTCCATCCGGGCCAGGGGCTTTATTGTCTTTAAGATTACGGATGGGGTCAAAAATCTCTTGCTGGGAGACCATACTTTGGAAGACAAGAAGATCACTGTCATAAATCATCTTAGGGATGAGTTTAATGCATCTGATTCTAGTGGCTTCCGAAGCAGTAGTATCCTCAGAGGTAAAAAGGGTTCTGTAGAACATCTCAAAGGCATTGGTAATGTCATGTAGGGTGAAGAGTTCCTTGTCATTAACAATAATTCTGTCAATCCTCTCTTTGCACTATTTGTTCTTAAGGAGGTTAAAGAATATTTTTGAGCCTTCATCACCATATTGAAGCCAGTGATTATGGGCTCTAATAAAGGCACCTCTAATCTTGACTTGTTGATGCTTCCTAAGGGAGTCTCTAGCCAGAGAGACCTGTTCGAAAAGAGCAAGGGAGTCAAGCTAGGTTTGAATGGTGCTCTCAATCAAGTGGAGATAGTCAGTAAGCACTTTCTCCACATGTCTAAAATCTTTAGCCTTCTTTTTCCCAAAAGTTTGGAAGATTCTCTGCCAAGAGGAGATATTAAGATTCCATCTACTAGTCTGGGAGAGGGATTTATTTTGCAGGTTGAGAATTCTAACCATCTTAATAGCAATAAGCACATCTTGATCTCCAAGAAGAGAAGTATTAAGAATAAATTTCTGATAGGCCTGAGGGATGGGCAAGATGGAGTTTCTAAAATTAACTATAGCTAAAATAGGGTAGTGATTAGAAAGAGTAGCAAGGATAGTAGCAACAACAATACGATATTGGTTAGGGGAGAAGGAGAACGAGCTACTGTTAGCATAGAATTTGTCGAGTCTGGAGTAGATACGATTAGGTCCTTGTTGGAAATTGCACCAAGTAAACCAAAGGGCCGAGGAATCAACTTTATTTCCTTCAAGGGGGTCAAAAAGATGAAGATGATACTTAAGGCTATCCCAATGAGACTTCTCAGAGCCTTTCCACTCAAAGGGAGAACCTCCAATTTTGTCATCAACATTCTCAATCATATTAAAATCACCACCAATAAGCCAAGGAATGTTAGGAAGGGTGGTCATCCAATCCCAAAGGATGGTTCTTTCATTGTAGTCATTAGGGGCATAAAGAGAGCAAATTCCAAAGGGGGAGTTATTAATATTTAGAGTGACCCAAGCCACCCTATTGCAAGGTGAAATACCTAAATCAGTAATGTACCTATTCCACTTAGGGCTAATAAGGAGGGCAACACCCCCCTTCCCTTTGGGATGCGAAGTGACTGACTCGAAGGCATCTTTCCATATACATTTAAGAGCATTATCCAGAGTAAAACCCACAGCTTTAATTTCTTGCAACATCATAATATCAATATTAGTGTGACAATCCATAAACCTTTTGATAATAAGCTTATGATCTGGAGACTCGAGGCCTCTCACATTCCACGAGATGACCTTCATGGAGAAATATGGTTAAGGGAGCTAGTAGGAAGACCAGAGAGGTCTCCATTCTTCTTTTTGTTCCTAGAGCCAAGGGGTCTACCTTTCTTCTTAGAAACAAAGCTTTTCATAGCATCTTCCTCATCACTGCCACCAGCAGAGTCCAAACATGAACCCTGATTGTCTTTAGCGGCAGGGCCAAAGATCGGATTAGGAGTAGCATAGATAACTTCAATGACCAGATTATCTTCAATTTCATTGAGGGAAGAGGATGGGGGGTTAGCAGGAGCTTCCTCAAAAGGAGTGTTCGATGAGGGCATGGGGTCTAGAGTCATAGGAGCAATTTTGTTATTGTCCATGTTATCATTCATAGTAGTGTCAATATCATTGTTAAGCTTAATTGTGCTTGCGATAGTATGGTGAGGGTTGGCTTCAATCACAAGCGGGGTGGTGTTAAAAATCTCAAAACGATTGGATCTGGGATTACCAGTTAAATGCGTTCCAACGCAAGTTGTTGAGCATTCTTTCGTCGATGTTTTCTATGAGCAACAACTTGAAATTCATCAGGGGATGGTGATTCAAGAGATGTAAAGACAACCTGGTTCGAGGTTTTTTCCTGAGAACAAGCGTGAATTGGTGTCCATAGTATGTGCGGTTTGAAATGGCAAAGAGCCAGAGGTCGAGGAAATAGTGGGGTTGTTGCTTTGATTGATCTTAGAAATAGTTAAGTTTGAAGTAGATTTAGGGTTTCTGATGGAGGTATCTAGCTTTGACCCATTTGAAGGAGCTCCGAAAATGTTTGGGTTAGCAGGGGTCTCATTCGAGCTAGGTTTCTTACGATTGGCAATTATCGGGCAATTTTTCCTTTGATGCCCTTCCTTTTTGCAAAGAAATCAGGCATTCAAGCCACCTAATACCTCAACCAAGCAAATGAAAATGTCTCCACCAATATTAAGGTTTAAGCTCGGGGGATGTCAGTCCCAGGTTTAATGGAGATCAACAATCTGGCATCCAGGTTGGGAACCAATCGAGAAGTCTCATCTATGCGTATAATTTTGCCAAATTCATCCATCAACTAAGGCAAGAATTTCCAGAGAAAAGGTGGAACATCTTTAACTATGACCCACCTAGGGCACGAAAGGGCCAAAACCTCTTCATTAATCGCATCCTATGACCAAGCTAGGGCACGAAAGGAGGTCTTTCCAATGGTCCAGTAATGTCTCTTAAGGGCTTCAAGCTGAGACTCATGGTTGCTAGAGAAAATGATACATAACCCACGCTAAATTTGCCTACAAAAGGAAATCTTCAGGCTAGGCTTCAAATTCCATAAACTATGAAACCAATCATCCATGAATTTCCATGGTGGGCATTTTTCCACATCAACACAAGAAAAGAAAATAGTAGTAGAGCATAACCTAGATTTTTCCAGAGCAATCTCATTTAACATCTCATTGTTTGGGGAAATGAAGACATCCTTCGAGGCATTAACAGGGCTCTTACCTTCGGTGATGGGTCATTCGCATTGAGCAGTTGAAACAAATCTCGCAACAGGGGAGACACCATTGCTGGGAGGTGCAACCGTCTTGGCGAACATTTTCTTCGGAGAGGGATGGTCTAGGGCATCAGGGCTAGGGGAGGATAAAGAGGTGACAACCGTCTCTGGCTCCATTAAAAAATCAGGTACAACCATACGTAGAGAAAATAATAAATGCAAAGCAAAGATGACGAAAAACAATAAAGGAGACAGGGGAGAGAAGATACACTGCGTGGAGGAGAATAAACTCCTTCACGTCACTAGAGTGACATCGGCAGGCTCACTTCACATTCGCAAAGTTCACTCCAAAGTTTGCTCCACCTCCGTTCTATAATTAATATTAAAGAATAGTAACATTATTAGTACTTGTACTAGTAAATAAATATTTTTTTCTCTTACTTTTTAATTGATTAGACAATTTTTTTAAATTTTCACAATGAAAAAATAATTAAACCCCCAGCAAAAATAGGAGCAGCCAATAAGAAAAAGAAAAAAATTTTCAAAAAATTCAAAATAAAAAACAAGGCACTTCAAACATTGAAAATCATGTTTAATATTTTTTGTTTTTTATGCAAAGTAATAGCAGAAAATCAATTGAAAACATAAGTCTCAGCTGGACTAATTAAAAAAAATCACACAATCCTTCTAGCATGGATTATATCATTGTACACAAATATTTAGTACACCAAATTAAATGCTGAAATGAAGGGTGAAAAGTTTGTGTTGAATATAATTGCAAATTCAATAAGGAAAAAGTTGAATTAATTTTGTACTTAAATTGCAAAATTGAAAGTGTCCCAATAAAGATTAGGTGTGCAAAAAATAAATCACTATCATTAAAGGCAATAAGGTTAAGAATGATGGCGACATAAACAAGTACATATATTCAAGTGTTGAGTTGTCACATTAGTGAGGATAACATGAACCATTTTAGGAGAAAGGAGTTTAGGTTTAATTTGTGGGGCATAGCTTTATTGGCCAAGACGTCATTACTGTGATAGTGAAATAAATAGTGTACTCTATACATAATAATGTGTATTTTTTTATGAAAAAAATGAATTTCGGACTTACACAAACCAATCAAAATAAAGAAAAAATTATATATTTATAATCATACAAAATAAAAAATCAAATATGACTATAGAAACTTTGTTTAAAAAATTTAATTCTATAAAGTGATTGGTTGAACTAATTAAAAAGTTAAATTGAATGATTGCATAAGATTGAAATAATAAATGTTGAGAAGGAATGAAATTTGGCTTTATAATAAAAGATTATTTTTCAATAATTAATTTAGATCAATTAATTGATGAATGTGGCTTAATGTAGGTTTGATAATAAATGTTGAGAAAGAATGATATTTGGCTTTATAGTAAAAGACTACTATAAAATTTTTGAATGCATCCATGGAGATATCTATATTGAAATTTGTAAGAATTTGCAAATAACAAAATTGAACCAGAGATCTAGAGGTTAAAGAAAAGCACAAATATAAGAGAGATGATATGAATGCAATGATTGATGATTGAATTGATCCAATGAATTAAATTATTTACACAGGGCCTCCTTATATCAGAAAGGAGACAAGAGAGAATGATAAGGAGTTGATAAGCTATCACCTATGCTATGTGTAATCACATGTCCACCAAATGTGAATCATCCTCCACTGTGCATTGAAGTATGTGCAATAGGACGAGGATGATAATGTGATATGTGCACTAAAGGTGGATCTCACACCTAAAGTAGAATTTCTCCTACACTACGTGCTTAATTGAGGTGTAAACTCCTAGGTGTTTCAATGACAAACTACTATGCAATGCATTATCCTAAGTAAGATTAAGTAAAGTGTAATTAGGAATATTTAATTACACCAAAACCTCCCCTTGAGTGCAACTTAGGGGAATGCACTTAAAATCACAATGTGAGATGGGTCTCGACTACTAGACCATGTTAGGTACCCATGTACAATATCCAATACAATACATGAAATGCAAAACTCTCATAGAGTGGAGAAAGAGGGAAAACCTCATGGGAAAAACCCTCCCCCAAAAAGAGAGAAGAAAACAAGATGCATGGATGGATGGAGTAATCAAGACCCCCCAAGAACTACATACATCATGTATATACAAAGAATCATCCCCCCATAAGAAGGATAGTTGGAGACATGGTATCTCCCCCATAATGAAGAAGCTCCCATGTTGATGAAGAGTACTTGCAAATAAAAGATAAGCCAATGCCTACGAAAAACATGTTTCCCCTTAGGAAGAAATAGATACATCAAATGATGAAGAAGCCAATACATGTGCAAATGGGAGGAGGAAGATGAAGGTCTCCATGTATGAATCTTTGAAGATTGAATAGGTCTCTCCAAGCTCAAAGAATCTATCACTTCATGTGACAAATCAAGTGAAGAAGAAGAAGCGTGATTACCAATCTCCAAAGAAGGTGAATAAGTATCTCCAACTATGATGCTATCATCAAAGAGAAGATAAACCCCCTTAGGTATGTCTCCCAAATCTGCATCATGAGAATCAAAAAATATTGAAAATGCATCCAAGTATTCATCACATTTTGCAAGATCTAAAGCACTATGATCATCTTGCTGAATTGTAGAGCCCATGTCTAAAGAAGCAGGAGGTGGAGGAGTAGGAAGCTCAACACTTGTCTCAACAACAAAATGATTCAAGTGTCCAAAGTTCTCCTCACATACATAATTATCCCTTGGCAAAGGGATGTGTACATCATGAATATCATCATCATCATCATCATCATCATCAACAAAATGTGAAAAAGAATACAAGCATGATGTGTGATCAACAACTCTCATAGCCATGCCATCTGTAGTCTCCATGTCCCTAATGTAGACATAATCAAGAGTGAACTCAACAATTGTACCTTGTGCTCCATGAGTAATTTGATAAATAGAAAGGAGATTAGTGGTCAAGGATGGTACACAAAAAACATCATTAAATGTCCCCTCTCCCATAGGAATATAACCTTTCCCACAAACTCTCATGTATGGGTTGTTACCCATCAAAATATTAGGAGAATTACAAGGCTCAATAGAAGAAAACATATCCATAAAAGATGACATATGATGTGATGCACATGAATCAAGAATCCATTTGCTTTGCTCAGGATGTGTGGAAGCCAAAAGTGCTTGTCCTTTACCTTTATCATTGGATGATGATGGAGATGTAGAAGCCGCCAAATGTGTAGGAGTAGACATTGACGAGGGCAACTTAATATTTTTCTTTTGAATAATGTGTGTTAGCTCATCAATCTTCTTGTGAAAACACTTATGCTCATCATGTCCTAGCTTTTTACAATATGCACATTTATCCCTCTTTATTCTAGATGATTCCTCTCTTGAAGAGGACTTGGATTCAGAAGTATTGTGTGAAGGAGATTCATTACATTTTTCATGAGGCTTAAGATCCTTATGTTATTTATTTCCTTTTCCATTAGAAGCCTTTGATGTGGACACATTTGCAAGCAATGCATGATGTGGACACATTTGCAAGCAATGCATGATGTGTCGAAGGCTTCAATTGACCCACATGTGCCAACTTTTCGTGTTCCCTTGTGAGTTGAGCTACATATTCATCAAGAGAAGGCAATTTGTATGCACTACCAAGAGCATCCATAGTATCATAGAAAGTAGAAACAAAGATAGAATATTCAGGACCTAGCTTGGAAAGAATATAGAAGATCAATTGTTCATCCCCTTTAATAATGCCACAAGTAGAAACCTCCAATCTATTTTTTTTGAACTTAGAGAGAAAAGTCTTGAATATTGTCAAAATCACTAGGATTTAGACCTATGAGCTCATTCTCTAATCTAAATTTTCTCATTCTATTAGGTTTACCAAAGAGTCCTTCCAATATGACCCAAACATCATGAGGATGTGTGCAAGATGCAGTATGGAATAACAAATCGTGAGAGATGGATGATCTAAGAGAGATAAGTGCTTTATCCCTTCAATCGAACCATTTTCGCCTTTCTATAACACCTGTAGCTGGCTCTTGATCCTTCCCAAGAGTCATTCTAAGAAATTCAATACTCAACAAATGATCACATAAAGATTGTTTCTATTCATGGTAGTTATATGGAGTGAGGATTTTGTCCTTTGAATTATTCATAATACAACCAAATAATGACTGATAACTATTGATAACTCCTTCAAATGACTGATACAAATTAGAAAACTGAAATCCAAGGATTAACCAAGTGCAAATATAGCCCCAAAATGACCTATTTATGAAAGTGATATATCCACCACAAATCACTAAAATATGATTGCAGATCTGGAAAGTAAACAAAAAATCATGCACTTAAAAAAAACATTCACCTCAAAATGTTACCGTATGTGCCCAAACGAAGCCCTAGAAGTTGCAAAAATCAGGAACAAGTAGGAACAGACATGAAAATTTGCAATTTTTGATTAATTTGGCTACTAAATTCTAAAAATAATACCACCATTGGAATCTTCAGGAAATTCTACCCCAAATAAAAAAAATGCTCAAAAAAAGGAGCAAAATTGAGCAAGATATGGCCCTGTGAAGTTAGATTGCAAAACAAAAAAATCCAATGGTGAAGGCTGAGATTTTCAAACCCCTGTTGATGTCAGCAATCTATGAAATTAAATTTGATGGTCATATGGACATCATAGAAATCACCAATTTGCCCAATTTTGATAGCTGGACGACCGTCAAATTTAGGCTCATTATGACAGGTGGCATGGCAAAAAAATGTGCTTGGTGCTAACATGCCAGGTGATGTGTCTGACTATACTGATGACATGTCAGCCCATAAAAATGATGTGGTTAGGCTGATGCGGCAAGTGATGTGGCCTCTTGCCATGTCTATGTCTAATACACTCTGTTGTTGTTGGCATGGTTACCCAAGGCTGGCACCACATGGTGTTCTCTTGTTGGTTTGTGTGGTGAGGTTGGCACTGATTGGGCCGAGTGGAGATCTGGGCGGCACCACTGGACTGGTGGCAAGATCCGCTACTGGTCTATGTGGAGGTGGCAGATCACTTATGGGTTTAGTCCCACATTTAGTGTGGGTGCGAATTTCAAGACCTTTTTATATGCAATGTCATAGTAAGAAAAAAAAAGACCGAGTTAGGCTTGGGCTCAGTCGGGCTTGTGCTTGGGCACTTGCTCAGGCTCAAGTGCCGACTTGGCCTCACCTTCTAACTCAGATCGGTTGTCTTTTGGATATCTGAATCGGCTTGAACTTATCCGCGTTGTTGACGTAATTGTCGTAGTGATTGCTAAATTTTTCTTGGTGTCTCAGAGAACTTAGTCCCACATTGGTTGTGAGGATGATTATGCACCAATTGTTATATGAAAATCCATCATTGATAAAACAAGTGTGATAGTTAGGCATAGGCTCGGGCTCAGCTTCGGTCTCGAGCTCAGACTCGAGCTCGGTCTGTGGACTCTGTGGTGAATGCCAACTCAACTTTGGGATAATGATGTCACAATTGATGTTCAGGGATTATAGAGAATATTCTCTGATACTCAACAATTAAGAGTTTACCAAGCCCGAAAACTAATTTTTTGCAGGAAAAAAATTCTGATAAAAATAGAATTAATTATTTTTTTGAAATCATACCGCAAAGATGCATATCAGGTCATACGGATCAATTTGCAAAAAACATTTGCCTCAATTTAGAATTTTGTTGAATATGGGCGAGTTTATAATCAATTTTAATTGAAACAACCTCCTATACATAATGGTGAGGTTAGATCTGACCAAGATGCTTCCACAACACACTGGTCTTCAAATCTGAGATTTGGATCTCTGATGCTTGCACCAAGATCTCTCCATATAAGCTAATCAAAATGCTCTAATGGCTTTGATACCATGTAAGAATTTGTAAATAACAAAGATTGAACCAAGGATCTAGAGGTTAAAGAAAAACACAATACAAGATAGATGGTATGAATGCAATGATTGATGATTGAATTGATCCAATAAATTGAATTATTTACATAATAGGCCTCTTATATAGGAAATACGATAAGAGGGAATGATAAGGAGTTGATAAGCTATCACCTATGCTAGGTGTAATCACATGTCCACCAAATGTGGATCATCCTACATTGTGCATTGAAGTATGTGCAATAGGATGAGGAAGATAATGTGATATGTGCACTAATGGTGGATCTCACACTTAAAGTGGAATTTCTCCTACACCATGTGCTTAATTGAGGTACAAACTCCTAGGTGTCTCAATGAAAAACTACTATGCAATGAATTATCCTAAGTAAGATTAAGTAAAGTGTAATTAGGAATATTAAATTACACCAACAAAATTGTTATTTAGAATAGGCATTTTTATATATATTGAAACCAAGTAATAAATTACATAGAACAAGGCAACCAATAGGTTGCCGAAAAAAGAATGATTAAAATAGTTATCTACAACTGAATACAAAATTATTTATAGTTGATTGCATAGCAGTTACAAAGCATCTATCTACACTTGATTACATAATTGTTAACATGAGTACAAGGCACTACTAATAGCAAATATATATCACATCAATAGGTATTTGCATGCATTTTATAGAACATTTACATTGAATAGACCTACATTCACATTGAAATTGCAAAACTCGATGCTTGATTTATTGAATTTGCTCCAAAATTTTAGTATTCTTCTTCCAAAGCTTTTAGGATTGTGAAAAAAAGAAAAGCCACTTGAAGGAGCATGTTAGAGTAAGGTCTTAGAGTATCAATTCCATGGTGATAATTGTTAGAGAATACATCACATCTATTATGCCAAATATGCTTAAGAATTATTTGTCTAACACAGTGTGTAACCAAGCTATTATGCATTCCAAAACCTAAAATGGCTTCTTTCTAGCTCAAATCATGGTGAAATATTGTAGAAAATTTCCTATCACAATAATCCACTATTTTTTGGCATATGAATAGTCTCACAATATATGTTTCATGATTTCAATACCCTTGCAAAATAGACAACTAGTTGGTTGAACCATAATACATTTAAACATATCCCTACCTAGTAATTTGCAATGTATTATTTTCTAAGCCAACACCTGAGTATTAAAATCAATTGTAGATTTCCAAACTTGGGTGCTTAACCTATTCCAAAACTTAGAATTAAATCTGCATTTCCATTTACAATTACGCAGAGGAGCGGGGAAACAATTAGGAAAAATATGAATATATACCTATAATTGGGTATACGAGGATCAATAGAAACCTCTAATAATATAGAATATCTCAACCACAAAGAGATTGTTAAAGCAATTAGTATTCCCAATATTAAGAAATGATGCAAGATAAACTGAAAGGATAAACAATATTCAATATGAAATCATTTCAACACAAAATGAATATGCAAAACATATGAAATTCTTCCTTGTTGTTCTTCTCAAGGAATGTGGGCTCTTAGAATTGAGCTCAAGATCATGTCGGCATAATAATTCAAAGCAATAGAATTTATTTAATTTGAGTATGATTTAATTTTTTATTACATAAATACAATAATAAGGAAGATGAAATATTAATTAAAAAAGATTATTTAATTAATTGAATGATATAAGGAATAACTAAATAATGTTCATTTTTTTATTATGGTAAAAGCAGGTTTTGAATGGGCCTCGAAACATAATGTTTAGTTATTTAATTACTTTATAGACAAATAATTGATTGAATGATTAATAATTAAGGTAATTAATTAAAATCACTTAAATATGGATTTAAAGAGAGATGATAGTTTTGATCTTAGAATATTGTAGAAAGACACATATTGATTAAACAATAAAGATTATTTTACAATTTAGGAGGAATATTAGTAATGTCATTGCGTTAGAGCAATAGGTCATTTTTAAGTGTCTACATTTGCCCATCTTTGATATAATTATTTTTAGGCGTTGTTTCAAAGATTTTTATTGAAAAAAAATGCCCAGTATGCCCCTACGAAAAAAGTGTCAATAAATAGGTATAATGGTGCCCCCCTCAAGAAAATGAGCGAAAAATAAAATTGAGGGCTCATTTGGTTAATTTTGCAACCATGATCCTAACACAACTCGCAGTTTTGATAATGAAGGTCGTATGTAGAAGTTATGGACTTAGGAAGGTGAAAATCATTACAATCAATAGAAATACAAATGGTGCACATTCATCGAGACAAGGGTGGGAGGGTATAAAAGAGAATTTGGGGGTCATTTTCAAATCATTGTGCACATTTATCTTTTGGTTAACTAGGAGTGGAAGGAGTTGTTTCTGAACATTTGGAGAGCAATGGCAAACTACGAGGATGGCACACATATTGAAAAATGATTCAAGACCTATCAACATCCAATTGACACCCCCACCTCTGATATGTTTTATACTTTTTGCTTTTGTTTTGCATCCTTTTTTGTATCCTTTAGTAAACTAGATTGCTGATTTTTAGGTAGAATGATGCAGTTGGTAGGTGTGAATGATGCACGTGGTAGGATAGATCAACGCAAATGAATACACTAGTTTCTAGGGCTCAAAGTTAATCAAGCCACACTTGATAGGATTGGGTGACGCACATGCAGTGCATAATCACCACAAATGATGGAGACTGTCAACGCACAACTAATGCATGATTGACACACACACACACACACACACACAAAATGCAACCACCACACTCGTAGAGCGGAAACAACACATATGAAAGACTAGTTATATTTTTAAATGATGCAGGAGCATCTTGGGATCTAATAAATCTTGCATCAACCGAAAATATGTTTAGTTTTTTGTTGATTAGTCATGTGTTTTGGTTGTGATTAATCTGTACTAATTATTTTGAGTTATAGTGGTGCAGGAGCACCTAGACATCAGGATATTGAAGATGATCCCAAAGTATATTTTAATTATTTAATGTAAATCCATATGTTTGGATGTGGTATTCCATGTAATGGAATCAATTGTAATGCCTAATGGGCAATAAAATTGTGAAGTTGTCATTCAAGACCTAGATTGGTCAAAAGGTCAAATTTGTATAAAAAAGCCATGAAAAGGATAGAAATAATGTAAACGGTCTTAAATAGGTTATTTGGACATGTCTAGGGTGTTTTTACAAAGTGTGGGAGTCATTTTTATTAAGTGTCACAAAAGTTGTCAAAATGCATAAAAGTTGTAAAGCATGAAATAATGCAAAAAGGAATTAAAAGTTGTAAAAAGTAAGATGAAAGGTCATAAGGGTAGTTGGGTGGTTTCTAACTACCTAAATATGTATAAATATGATGTATTGGTCATTCAAAGTAGAATAGAGAAATAGGAGAACATTTTGGAATAATTGAGTGAGTTTGAATCTCTCATTTTGATTGGTTTTTTTTTGTTAAGTTGTTGTTTCCAGGCCTTGTACGACCATGTAGGGCCTGGAAACCCTATATATTTATAATGGTTAGATATTATAATTAATCATCTTTCTTATTCTTTTGGTTTGATCAATTTTTATTAACTTTGGAGGAAGTTATGAGGTTTTTGGGGAAAGTTAGTATTTGCAGATTCAGGATTTCTGAGAACAGTCATATTGAAATACGTGGTACGAATGCATCTAGAAGATTTAAGACCTCTAATTATATTCATTGGAAATATATTTGAGTAATATTTCATTTACTTTTGGTTTGGTTCAATTTTATGATGATTTGTGGAATCTATGACGTTTGTAATGAAGACTGGTTTTTAACCCTCTTCAATGCAGTTGCAGGCAAAGATTTATGCTTGTATAATGATTTACTCATTGAAAAAATAAATGACTTATAGATTTGGAAACTAACCTCAGAAATGATAAATGTGGGATTGGTTTGGTTTAAATTAGATTTTTTTTGTAAAATATATTGAATGCTCTAGGAAGGTTTACATGATTTAATTCTGGTTGATGACAGTAAAAATGGGTCTCGGTGCAGACACCATAACTATTAATATAACTATTGAATCCTTCTAATTTTGATATATGTTGTGGTTATCCTAATTTAACACAAAATAACCAAAGGTATTTTGATGATATATTTCAGAACAAAAGTTACAGATGCTTGAGTGTTGATCTGTAAAACATGGCAGTGTGGCCAACAAGTTTTGACAATGAATTATTTTGTTTTCTAATCAGTGATGGGTTTGATCTTGTGAGATGCCTCTAATAAATTATTCTTATAATTAAATGAATATTGGATCATATGGATCCTATTATGTTGAAGTATGTGAAGGACTCTCTACATCATATAGTTTCTACTATGTGTTTGTGGCTTTATTCCAAGCCTTATCCTATGATCACACCTCATTTGGAGTCATTGCGTTGGAGTTCTTGAAGATTCTTGCCTAACTATATTGTTCTTTATTTTCTTGATCAGTCTGGGTGTTCATCGATTGAATTTCCAATCTACCGGTTAGAATTCTTAGTTGCAATCATGCCAACAGGTTATTACGTTTGAAGTCAACTTATTGTTGTGGTTGCATCTCTTAGTTTATTCATTGGGGGTTGTTCCTAGGGCTTTGGGAGCTAACCTAATTGTTGTATTATGTTTTCTCTATTCTTGGAAAATGTGATCTGTTATGGGTTGAATAATGATTGTAATGGCTATATAAGCTTATGGACTTGTTCCTAAGGAAAAATTTAGTCTTCATAAGATTGTTTGGTCCTAGTTTGGCTAGGGTTAGAAGGGATTTCTAATAATAATTAGGCATGTATGTTTGTCATGTAAGACTGCATGTTGTAGATCGATTGTAACTAATTTTATGATAATAATTGAAGGTTGGTCTTTCATTTCTTTGTGATGGAAGAGAATCTGACCTACAACTTTGAGGGTTTGTAGAAATGGCTAGGGGAAATGCTAGATGTGGTGCAAGGAATGTAGATCCAACAATCTTAGACTTGTTAAGATAAATTTCTACCAAATTGGAGGTGGTGGAGATTGCTTAGAGGAGAGGGAAACATATAGAAGATGCAAGTGATGAAGAAGGAGATGAGCATAACCAAGAGCAAGTGGTGGAAGGGGAGAATAATGAGGCACAACCTGAATTAAATCGTGAAGAGGAGAGGTTCATTAGGGCCTTGACAAATGTTGCTAAGAAACCTCATTTCAATCCACTTGATTATCATGGAAACCTAGATGTTGGTGATCTGATAGATTGGATCACAGAGATGTACATGTATTTTTGAGCTTGAAGGAACTAGTGAGGAGGAGAAAGTGAAGTATGCCTGCACTAAGTTAAAAGGACATGCATCCTTATGGTGGGAACATCTACAGACATATTGACAAAGAAGAGGTAAAGACAAGATCAAATCTTGGGACCAAGTTGAAAGCTGAGTTATTGACTAAAAATTACCAAATCAGTTTGTTTAGGAGATTGAAAAACTTGAAGCAAAGAGACCTAAGTGTTAAGGGTTATACTAAGGAGTTCTACAAGTTGAACATCAGATATGATCATATAGATGATGAGGTTGAACAAGTTGCTCACTACATTATTGGGTTTAGGATGTCCATACAAGATGAAATTAGTCCATTGTAGATTAGGAGCCTAGAAGAGGCTTATAAGTGGGTCTTGAAGGTAGAAGAAAAGTTGAATAGTAGGAATGATAAAATACAAAGAGGTAGATGTAGAATATTTCAGAGAGGAAGAGGTAGATCTTCTGTAAATCAAAGAAAAAAATGAATCAAAATTTAAGGACAATGACTGGTATAGGAGAAATGATCAAAATTTCTACTGAAGGGAAGGACAAGGTAGCGATGAAAAGAGGAAGTTCAGTGGTACTTGTTTTAATTACGGTGAAGTAGGAAAAAGATCCTTTGAGTTTAAACAATGGAATTTGAAGAAAAAGGTAGAAAGTAGTAAGAGGAAAACATTTGCTGATGAAGATTCCATTGGTTCGGTGAATAATAATCCAACTAAGGAAGGTACAACTTTGATGACTAGGAGAGTCCTATATCAGGAAGAACAAGAGAAGGAATTGGTACAAAGGAAGAATCTATTTAGAACCAAATGTAAGGTGCAAGATAAGGTATGTAATGTTGTCATAGACAGTGGAATTTCTAATATTCTTGCTTCAGAGGATCTTATTGACAAGTTAAAGTTACAGAGGTTGAAACACCCTAAACCCTAACAGATTTCATGGATACAAGATGAGCACAAGGTACTAGTAAGTGAACAATGCCTAGTTAAATTCAAGATTAAGAAGTATTATGATGATGTTTTGTGTGATATTATACCTATGGATGTGTGTCATCTCTTTTTGGGTAGGCCATGGTAGCATGATAGGCAAGTTATGGACGATAGTAGTGTAAATGTGGAAAAATGACCTGTGTGGAGCAATCATAAACACTCAAATGTTAGTTACACATGTGCATATTAAAGATCTTAAACTAATAAGAAAACTAAGCTTAAACTCATTCCTACACCATTCTCCAAATAACCTCAAATGAGCATGAAGCAAGTGCACCCAAGACTTGCTTGATTTAAGCTCTTAGAGAGGTTGTGGACGTGCTCTCCCAGCACAAGTATAAATCCCACTATGAATGTATACTAAACCAAATAAAGATTACA